>JXCR01148408.1:423236-507075 GCA_002079205.1 Phalaenopsis hybrid cultivar
ATATATATATATATATGCCAAAAAAATGCCTATTGTATATATAGGGTAAGAAAACCTACATATATAGGGAAAAAAATATATATTAAAACAAAAAAGGTTTACAGATACATGCTTTTAAGATGGGAAAGTGAAATGCAATCCCCATGAAGAATAAAAGATAAATGAGGAGTGGGGTGGGGGGATTTTTAACCGTAGTCAACTCAAAGTTCTTCCCCAAAGCTGCCAACAGTGAGCTGATCCATTTCCTTCTTTGGGGATGTGTGTGAATTGTATTTAAAAGAATTGAATAAATGGTAGAATTATTTTCATCCATTTATGAATGTGCAAGAGAGGTGGTTCTATGTTATTCAATATCTTGATACCTGTGAGAGAGTCTAATTCCACCAATAGATGTCCAACCTTACATTTATGAGGAATGTTAATGGCCTAAAAAATATCAATAATTTTCGCTTCTAAAGCATCTACTGCCAAAGCGGGAGAATGGAAATACATAAGGCACTCTCCAAGAGGGTTCCTAAACACCCTCCAAAACTAGCATCTCCATTTGTAAAATTGTCATCTGTGTTCAAATTCAGCCAATTGGGAGGAGGACGCCCAAAAAATAAGGGAGGGGAAGGGTGTCTGTTTAACATCATTTGTGGGAGACCAATTCTTGCATAAGTTAGGAAAATTATGATGTTGAGTTAATTTTTGGATACATGAGATATAGTTGGTAACCAATAGAGTTATCATGGGTTGCTTACCTTCAAATTTGTCTTGATTACTAATCATCCAGAGGAACCAAGCCACAATGCAACAAATAAATAATAGATCAGCATTCTCCATTTAGTCCAACAGGTTCAAAATTTTATGCAGCTTACTTTTAAGCTATTTACCTTCAACTTGTTTAGAAGGCAGCACCAAATCTTTTTAGAGAAAGAACAAGTGAAGAACAAGTGGTCAATAGATTCCTCTTCTACATTGCAAAGATAGCAGCAAGAGGGTCTCCTCAACACTTTAAGCTTCAGGATGTCATCTGTAGGTAGCAGCAGAAGCTAAAGCTTTCAACAGAATAATGACATAGAGGGAGTTAGCAATTTCCCCCAAATGGTTTTGCCCCAAAGTACAGGTTCCCATTATAAGAATTTATGGTTGATGAAGGAATAAAGCTTCTTTCAAAAGGCTTGCTTTGTGAAAATTTTATCCTTCTGGCCAAGAGAAAAATGGGTACTCATAAAAAGTTGGCTTGATTAGAAGTCAGAATAGTGTTCATCATTCTGCAATTCTACTGGTTGTCAGTCCAACAGTCTTTCTTTTGACATATGTAATTGGTAATAACAGTAGTATTAGTGAGTTTCTTTCCATTCTAGATCCTCTGATCAAGCTAGAAATTGATCTGGCCCACCCAAAAGTTCTTAAATAAGTAGCTCCTTGGCTTGATGCCTGATTGCCAACATATGAGATAAGTACCTTGAGTCACCCAACTTCTTAGTTGCAATGGTAGGATGCACATTTTTGCAATATTTACCCATCATGAACCTGGCTCATAGATAATCCTGAGCTCTAAATTTAATCCACAGTTTGCATAAATTGATAAAGTTGAGATGGTGGAAGCTTTTAAAACCAAGACCTCTAGCTTAGATAGGCTTCCAAGGCTTCTGCCAGGGTAACCAGCGAACTTACTTTTTCTGTCCAGCCCACAAAAACTTGTTTAAAAGCCTCCCAATGGATACCTGTGTACTTTTCTTCATACAAAACATCTGGAGTGCATAGGAAGGGATAACAGCAAGAATACTCTTCAACATGGTAACTCTCCCCCCATTGGAAAGAATTGAGGTTGTCCAATAATTTAGTTGCGCTTTAATTTTTTCTATAATGTCAATGAATTGAGTTTACTTGGTTCTACCCTTAAGTATTGCACAACAAGATAATTAAAGGGGAGGGAGGAAATTCTGAAGCCAGTACAAACAGAAATCCAATGTTTAGTGAGGGACTTAGACTTAACATTGAAATAGATCTGACATTTTTCATGGTTTAGAACCATACCATAAGTTTGTTGAAAATGATTAAGGCCCTCGTAAAGTACTTTGATATCATTTTTTGAAGCATTGGAAGATATGGTTATATTATAAATGGCTAATACCAAGGTTGAATTTATGGTTATAAGTCAAAATGAGGGGAAGTAACAAAAAGATGATTAAGTAACCTGGATAGGTAATCAAATTCTAAGATGAAGATGGTGGGTGACAAAGGGTCACCTTACTTGATCCCCCTAGTTGCACTGTAGAAGCCATGATACTTGTCGTTGACCAAAACTTAGTGTGCATTACACTTAAGCCATCTCCCAATGAGCTAAATAAAATTTTCCTAAAAACCCCTAACTGTTGAAGTATCTAGGATGAAGTCCCAATTGATGGTGTCATAGGTTTTCTTGATATCTGATTTAAACCTAAGATCATTCCATTTACATTTCCTATCTAGATTCATCAAGAACTTCTGAGCAAGCAAAATATTATCAACGATGTTCCTTCCTTTAAAAAAAGTAGCTTGGTTTTCAGTGATGAGGTTTTGGAGGTGTGTCATTGGAGTCTAAAAGCCAAAATTTTTATAATTATCTTGGATATGTGATACACCTAAAATATATAGTATTTTTAGAACATTTTTATACATATTTTTGAGATATTGTGCTTTAATGGAAGGTATTTTTGTGTTTTTCTTGTAGATACAGATAAAAAGGGTGAAAAATGCTTAAAGGAGTGAAAAAGGATCAAATTTGAAGCAAAAAGTGAAAAATGTGCAAAAGAGTTTTGGTGCCTAAGTGCCAAATCCGGCGTTTAAGCACCAATTAAAGAGAGAAGGCCACGCCTAAGCGCCAGTGGTCCCGCGCTTAAGCGCTAGGGGCAGTTACTAGATGAGTAAAGTCAATTTTTGTGAATTTTGAAGAGGTTTTTGATGGCTTAATAGGTGGTTATAACCACCATGGACAAAAATTATCATGAAAGGATGCATTTCTTAAGGAAATATATCAAATCTAGACATATTTTGAAGAGTTTCCAAGGAATCTCTTGGAAAACTATAAAAGAAGGAAGGAAGAACTTTCAAAAGAGTCCTGAAAATACTTGGAAAGTTTTGAAAGTTCATCAATTTGGGGAGTTAGTTCGGAGAGATTTCAGGCACCACTTTTACTTTTATTTTATCCTTTTTGTTAGTTTATTTTGAGAGATTGTAAAGAGAAGGGATTCAAAGGAACTTCAAGAGTTTGGTGGAGAACTTGAGATAAATTTTTTCTTTTTGTTTTGAGACTACTTTTGGTTCTAGTAGAGACTTTTTGTTGGTTTGACAATGATTTCTTCTTTTAAACTAAAGTGTGATTTTATTTTCTCAATGGATTTTGAGTAGTTTTCTTTATCTTTCTTCTTAAAATGATACGTAATTAAGTTGTGGATGGAAATTGTGGAGAGTATTGATCTTTAATGATGGAAGAAGTTGTGATGATTTAAATCCATGCACTTCATTTACTTCTTGATTTGGCCAATCCAGATGTTAAAATTTGTTGTGAGAACATGTAAGAACCAGGCTTGTATTGTCTAAGTCAACAATTGGAAAGAATCACATGAGGTTGTATGAATGAGAATGTAGTTCATATGATTGAGTGCAAATAAATAGGGAAATATTCATTGAAGGGTGCAGAGTTAGAGGACTTTAAAATGACAAGTTAAAGCCCCCAACTTGGTTTATTGTTTTAGGTTCTGATACGAGAAGTTAGCCCCCATGTGGAGGGAATCCAGGAAACTATGGAGTGAGAGCTAGTATCTTCCATGGCTAGTCGGTCTTCAGAACTAATCAAACTTTAAATTAGCCAATGTTCTTTATAGCAACTCTAGTAAGGGTAAAGAATATTATTGTTATTTGGCACAACACAATTTGCATACTTTCACAACAGAATTCCTATACTTATTACTGATTCACTATAGATTAACCAATGTTCTTTATAGCATCTCTAGTAAGGGTAAAGAATATTATTGCTCCTATTTGGCCATTTAGCATACTTCCATAACAAATTTTTATATTTATCATTGATTCATGGTAAGGAAGATATATTCTTTATAGCATCTCTAGTAAGGGTAAAAAATATTATTGCTCCTATTTGGCACAACACAATTTGCACACTTCATAACAGAAGTCCTTATTTTTTATTGATTCATGATAAGACGAAAGATATTTTTCTTTTTAAGTGTTTTTCATCTACAAAACTCTATTTATCTTTAAAGTTATTACTATTTTTTCAAAATATCAAAAATACCAAAATGTTTGAGTTTTTATTACTGCAAAATATATTCAATTTATTAAAAATAGAAAGTTTTCTAAAAGTTCATATTGTATAAATTCCCTGTGGGTTCGATATTCAGGTCTTAATCAAAAAATATTATTTTACTTCATAACGATACGTATACTTTCGTAGTACCTCAATATATATATAAGTTAAAAGTTAAATTCTTATATTTCTTTAGGATCAAGTTTTTGGTTTTGTTGTAAAATTAGGAAATATAAGTGAAATATAATCTGAATTATTGTTGTACTTTGCATAATAGACGTATCAAGAAGGGATCAAGTTTTTGGCACCATTTCCATGGAATCGAATGCAAAATTTCTATTTTTAGTAAGTTTTAATGAAACTTTAAGTATTATATCTTATTTTCTATGTGTGTTTTGAATTTTATTTTATTTTATGATAGTGTATGTATAATTCAGGTTCTGAAAGACTAGTGTCCTATGATTTTGAATTAGAAAGAAATATTAGAAAAATCAGAAAAATGAAAAAAAAACATAAATTTTGAAAATAAAGAAAAATTATAGAAATGGCAGAACAAAATAATCAAAATGTCAAAATTCATCAAGAGTTTAGACCTTTAGGAGATTATGCCAACCCTACTGTAGATGAACTTCATTGTAGTATTCAAAAACTTGCTGTAGTGGCTAATTCATTTGAGCTTAAACCTGCTATTATCTAAATGGTATAAAATAATCAGTTTGGGGGATCACCAAATGAAGATCCAAATTTATGTCTTGCCAATTTTATAGAATTGTGCGCTACATTTAAATACGATGGTGTATCAGATGATGCCATAAGACTTAGTTTATTTCCTTTTTCAAGGAGGGATAAATCTAAGATGTGGTTGAATTCGTTAGCACCTAGATCTATCAGAACATGGGGTGATTTAGTACAAAAAATCCTTGCTAAATATTTTTCACGATAAAAAACTCAAAGCTTAGAAATGATATTACGTCTTTTAATCAATTTGAAGGAGAATCTATTTATGAATCATGGGAAGATTTAAAGAACTCTTAAGAAAGTGTCCACACCATGCTATACCAGATTGGTTAATAATTCAATTTAAAGAACTCTTAAGAAAGTGTCCACACCATGCTATACCAGATTGGTTAATAATTCAAAATTTTTTATAATGGATTAGTTGGATCTCTTAGATCAATTATCGATGTTGCTGCTAGTGGTTCATTAATGTCAAAACCATTTCATGAAGCTTAGCTTTAATTGAAGTAATGACTATTAATAATTTTCAATGGCCTTCTGAGAGGGTAAATATTAAGAAAGTAACCAATATTCATGAAACTGATGCATTTATTATGTTAGCAAATCAAGTTGCTGCAATTTTAAGGAAGTTACACCAATTTGGAACGGATTTTTCTCAACTAATTTCCATGATTGAAGAGAATTCATTAGGCCAAATGGTAGATTCTCAAACATCATTAGAAACTTTGAATGTCATAAATAATAAATAGAATAACCCATATTCAAATTATTATAACCCAGGTTGGAAGAACCATCCTAACTTCAATTGGTAGAATAACCTATATTCAAACTATTATAACCCAGGTTGGAAAAATCATCCTAATTTTAACTGGCAATTTCAACAATTGAAGAGAATTCATTAGGCCAAATGGTAGATTCTCAAACATCATTAGAAACTTTGAATGTCATAAATAATAAATAGAATAACCCATATTCAAATTATTATAACCCAGGTTGGAAGAACCATCCTAACTTCAATTGGTCATATTCCAATTATTATAACCCAGGTTGGAAGAACCATCAACTTTAAGGAATAACAATTTGGGTGGTAATAATCTACAATAGGGGAACAACGAAGGAAACCCATTAAGAAACTAGAACAACCAAGGGAAGAATAATTATAGATCTACTTATCCTCTAGGTTTCCACAGTAATGCACAGTTTAAGGAGAAGAAGTTGTATATAGAAGAAGTGGTGTTACAAATGAGAAATCAATTACAAAGTCAAGAAGCTACAATTAGAAATATCAAGAATCAACTTGGGCAAATAGCAAATTCATTAAGTAATAGATCACAAGGAACACTTCCTAATAATACTAAATCAAATTCAAGAGACCGAAATAAAGAACAAGTAAAAGCCGTTCAACTTAGAAGCAGAAGAGAGTTGGAAGGTCGGGTTCAAAAAGAAATTGAAGTAGAGAGATAAGAATTTGATGAATCAAAAGAGGACGCTCCAAAAGATTCTGAGAGACCTATTTCTTTACTGAAAATTGATTTAGAAAAACCCCCACCTCCATTTCCTCAAAGACTTTGTCAGCAGAAGTTGGATAAGCAATTTTCAAAATTTATGGAAATATTTAAGAAGCTTACAATTAATATTCCATTTGCTGAAGCCTTAGAACAAATGTCGAGCTATGAAAAGTTTATGAAAGATATTCTCAATAGAAAAAGGAAGTTTGAAGATAAAGAGACTGTTGCACTTAGTTTGGAGTTCATTGCGATAATTCAAAAGAAGCTTCCTGAAAAGCTTAAAGATCCTGGTAGCTTTACAATTCCATGTGCAATTGGAGACAGATTTTATGGGAAGGCTTTATATGATTTAGGTGCAAGCATTAACCTTATGTCATTATCAATATTCAAGAGATTGGGATTAGGAGAAATAACCCCTACTACTGTAACTCTGATGTTAGCAGATCGTTCAATAACATACCCTAAAGGAGTTATAGAAGATGTCCTAGTGAAAGTGGACCAATTTATCTTTCCTGCTGATTATATTGTGTTAGATATGGAGGAAGATAAAGATATACCTATCATTTTGGGGAGACCTTTCCTAGCCATAGAAAGAGCAATGATAGATGTGCAAAAAGGGGAATTAACAATACGAGTCAATGATCAAACTGTTACTTTTAACATTTAAAGATCAATGAAATACTTTGCAAAAGGTAAATATGATGAATGTTTTAGAATGGATGATATAAGATATCTAAGTGAATGTCATTTCAAGACAACTTATGAAGAAAAATATGAAGAATAGAATTTGGAACACAAACAAGAAGAGGAATTAGATCAATGTGAAGATCTTTTTAAGAAAAATTCAAACTATGTTCGAGAAAGTTTTGAAGTTTTGGATATGATAGACAAAGATAAATCATTTTGTCCATCTATTGAAAAAACTTAGAACTAGAGTTGAAATTACTTCCTGATCATTTAAAATATGCCTTTTTAGGAGATTCCTCTACTTTACCTATTATAATTTCCTCAAAATTAATAGTGGAAGTAGAAGAAAGGTTGATGAAAATTCTAAAAAATTTTAAGAAATCCATTGGATAGACAATTGCTGATATTAAAGGAATCAGTCCTTCAATTTATACGCATAGAATTCATGTGGAAGAGAACTGCAAACCCTGGGCTGAACCGCAAAGGAGACTGAATCCTGTTATTAAAGAATTTGTTAAGAAAGAAATTTTAAAGTGGTTAGATGCTGGAATTATCTACCCTATTTCAGATAGTGCATGGGTTAGTCCAATCATTGCGTTCCTAAGAAATGAGGAGTAACTGTAACTGTAAATGAACATAATGAGTTAATACCTACTAGACAAATTATAGGGTGGTGAATATGCGTTGATTATAGAAAATTAAATCTTGTCCCTAGGAAAGATCATTATCTATTACCCTTTCTAGATCAAATGCTGGATAGACTAGCTGGGCATAAAAACTTTTGTTTTCTGGATGGATATACTGGTTATCACCAAATACAAATATCTCTTGAGGATCAAGAGAAAACAACGTTTACTAGTCCTTATAAAACTTTTGCTTTTAGAAGGATGCCCTTTGGTTTATGTATTGCCCCTACTACATTTCAAAGATGTATGATGACAATTTTTTGTGATTTAATTGAAAAAGGGATTGAAGTCTTTATGGATGAATTTTCAGTGATTTGGAAATCATTTGACTCATGTTTAGATCATTTATCTAAAGTTCTTAAGCGCTGTGAAGAAACAAATTTAGAATTTAATTGAAAAAGGGATTGAAGTATTCATGGATGACTTTTCAGTGTTTGGAACTTCATTTCAACATTTATCCAAAGTTCTTAAGCTTTGTGAAGAAACAAATTTAGTCATTAATTGGGAAAAATGTAAATTTATGGGAGCAGGAGGAACTGTATTAGGTCATCAAATATCAAAAAATGGTATGAAAGTAGATTCTGCTAAAGTTTAAGTGATCATTAATTTACCTTATCCAACAAATGTAAGGGAAATTTGGAGTTTTTTAGGACATGCTGGATTCTACAGACGATATACTAAATTCAAAGATTGCTAAGCCTTTATGTCATTTACTGGAGAAATATGCAATTTTCAACTTTGATGAGGAATGCCTAAAAGCTTTTAAATTATTAGAAGAAAAATTAATCACTACACCAAATATTATTTCAGCAAATTGGGAAAAATCTTTTGAATTAATGTGTGATGCTAGTGATTATGCTATAGGAGCTATTTTAGGATAAAGATATCATAAAATTTTCAAAGTTATTTACTATGCCAGTAAAACTCTTAATGAAACTCAAATTAATTATACAACAACTGAAAAAGAGTTATTAGCAGTAGTATATACTTTTGATAATTTAGAACATATTTAAGTGGAACTCATTGTATACTGCATACAGATCATTCTGCTACTAAGTATTCAATGAAAAAGAAGGATGCTAAACCTAAACTTATAAGATGGATTCTTCTTTTACAAGAATTTGATTTTATAATAGTAGATCGGAAGGGGATTAAAAATCAAATTTTTGATCATTTGTTCAGGCTTGAATTAGAAAAACCACTTTATTTTGAAAATGAAATTAATGAACATTTTCCAGATGAAAAATTATTCACTATTAATGAGTGGCATGTTCCGTGGTATGCCGACATTGTGAACTTTATTATTAGTGATATTATACCCTATGGAATGACATACCAATAGAAGAGGAAATTTATTTCTGAAGCTAAGACTTATTTTGGGATGACCCATGTTTATATAAAGAAGGAAAATATCTTATTATTTGATGATGTGTACCATTAGAAGAAGCTTATGAGATTATCAAAAAATGTCATAATTCTGATTTTGGGGGACATTTTGGTGTTGATAAAATAGTATACAAAATTCTACAATCTGGATTTTATTGGCCTACAATTTTTAGAGATGTTAACGCTTATATCAAAACTTGTGATAGATATCAAAGAGTAGGTAATATTTCTAGAAGAAATGAGATGTCTATCAATCATATGCTAGAAGTTGAAATATTTGATGTTTGGGGATTAGATTTCATGGGACCAGTTATACCATCTTTCAGGAATTTATATATTCTGTTAGCAGTGGACTATGTATCCAAATGGATAGAAGCTGTTGCTTTACCTGATGTGATGCTCAAAGTGTTGCAAAATTTTTGAAAATGAATATATTTTGTAGATTTGAGATGCTGAGATTTAACATTACTGATGGAGGAAGTCATTTTAGAAATGCCATTACGGAGAAGTTATTAAAGAAATATCATATAAATCATAGGATTGCTACTGATTATCATCCTCAGACAAATGGTTTGGCTGAATTATCCAATCGAGATATTAAAAGAATTATGGAAAAATTTTTGAATCCAGTAAAAATGGATCAGTCAGTCAAACTTTAATATGCTTTGTGGGCTTATAGAACTGCATATAGAGCTCCTATATGAATGTCCCCATATAGGCTAATATTTAAGAAAGCTTCTCACTTACCAGTTGAACTTGAGCATAAAGCATATTGGGCAATAAAAGAGTTCAATTATAATTTAAAAGATGGTGGTGATAAAAGATTATTAAAATTAAATGAGCTTGAAGAGATAAGGAATGAGTCTTATGAAAGTGCCAAAATTTATAAAGAAACGATGAAGATGGGCATGATCGAAAGATTCTTGCTAAAAATTTTCAGCTAGGGCAACAAGTTTTGCTATATAGTTCAAGGTTAAGATTATTTCCAGACAAACTTAAGTTCAGGTGGATGAGCCCATTTATTGTGATTAAAGTTTATTCTTATGGATCTGTGGATATTAATGATCTTAAATCTAAGAAAATCTTTAAAGTGAATGGACATAGACTGAAACCTTATTTTATAGGGGAACAGCAGAAGTTTAGTGATGGAATGATGTTGGGTTAACCAGAGTAAGCGCTGGTTATGTCAGGCTGACGACGTAAAACCAAAAGCTTTGTGGGAGGCAACCCATAAGTATTAATGTGTTTCTGTTTTTATTGACGTTTTATGTGTGATTAAGAAAATTAGGGTAAAATGTTTGAGACTATTACGTGTTAGTATTGATTTTAAGACTTTATTTAGTGATCTAGACATGTTAAAATAAGAATTTGGACATTAAGTTGACTTGTGCAAAAAAGTGCAATGGCGCTTAAGCGCGACAGTTTAAAAACATCTGCAAAATTAATATTCTAGAAACGAAAACCACCTAGAAGTTTGCAAAAACTTGTCTTGGCAGTTTCTAAATGTGTCTAAGAGTTATTTTAAGAATTTACACCTATAAATAGAAGGGTTTAGTGAAGGAATTTCACCCAGATCATTTCTAGCCCTAAAACCTAAAAGAGAGAGAGATTTTAAGATGATTTCTTCATGGGAGATGGATTTGAAGAAGAAGGATGATACCATGAGGAAGAAATTCATTAGTCAAAGTGCACAAGAGATGTATAACAGTTTCTTAACCGTTAGTATTGACGGGATATCAGAGAAAATCAACAAAATTGAAAATTCCATGTCTGTACTGGAGACTAAGGTATTGGAGATTCATGCACACAAAATTAAAAATACCATGTCTGTACTGGAGACTAAGATATTTGAAATTCATGCACATCCTGAGCATATTGGATGGAAATGGAAAATGCAATTTAGCCACACTAGTTTTATAGAGGAAGCAGATAAGGATATGTTTCTTAAGCAAAAGTGGATTGAAGAAGATTGCATTAGAGTACGTCACCACCGTCCATTTTATAAACTTCATATTCCAATTGCCTAAGGAGAGACTAATGAAAGACCTGAATTTGTTCCTTCTAATGAAGGCTGGAATTAAGTTCTATGCTTGTTTTTGGGTGATTAAAGTTGTTGTCTTAAAGTGATTTTAGTGTTTAACACGTGGGTTAATGTTTATCTTACTTATGGTTTTAATTGTGAATGTATGTTAAGTGTTTGTATTTAAGAAAATTTTTTCATTTGAGACTATTTGGAGTGAGAATTAAGTGTCAATTGTATTTGTAATTATTTGTGAATTAATATAAGTTTGTTTTTGTAAAACTTTTGTATCGTTTTTAGCCTCGAATTGAAATAGTTATTAAGGAGAATTTTGAGAGAGAGATAGGAGTTATAGGAAATTGAAAATATTCAATTAAGTGCTATGAGACCGTTTAGAGGTGGTTTACTTAAGAAAATAGAGCATTTTACTTAAATTTGAAAATTTTGAAATCGTGCACTGGCGCCTCAGTGCCACATATCGCGCTTAAGGGTGAGCTAATCCAAGAGGCAGGCGCCTAAGCGCCGTTTACCCGTGCTTAAGCTCCGGTTCACGAAAACTGGTTTGTGAACGGTTAAAAGTGAAATTTTTATCCGAAAATGCCATTTCTAATGCCTCCTGTCGTCTTCTACCTCTTAAGATTATAATTTTAAGGGCTAGGGCACACCATTAAGTGGAGATTTCTTGGTGGAATCAAGAAAAAATTGCTAGATTCGGATTCCTTCAGGTAAGAGCTTTACTTAAATGAAAAAATTTTAGATTTCACCATGCATTTTGAGTACATTTGAAAGAATTAAAAAATTCACTATTCATTGTGAAAAATGAGGAAAAATTTATGGAAATTGCTTGGGAAGTTTAGTTTGATCTTTTGGAAGTTTAGTTTAGTGATTTAAACTTGATTTTTGAAGTTATTTTTGGAATTTATAAAATTTGTGGAACGACACCTTGAATGAAGAGGAATAGAGGAAAAAGCCTATTTGATTCTAGCGAATTTGTTAGTTTAAAAGCTCAAGATCGATACAGTGACGCTCTACAGTCACGAAAATTAATTCCAGAGTGATGTTTTAGAAATACAGGTGGAGAGGTGGAATTTAATTTTTTTTCAACAGTGGGAACAGTTTTATTGTTTCTCTGTTGTTGCAGTGATTTCTGTTGTGAGGGAGTTCTATGAAAATCTCTCTAAAGCTGAAGAAAATCAAGTTATCGTTCGATGAAAGTTGATACATTTTTTGCCTAAGGTAATCAACTTGTTTTATCATTTACCACCGGATACTTTATGTTTTTATGAAAATTATAGTCCTACTGAAGTGGAGCTAGATGAGGTTATTTCATACTTGACTTTTGGGAGAAGACTTTGGAAGATTACCAATGAGAGGAGAGTGAATTTCCCAATGTCAAAGTTATGTGCACCTTCAAAGGCCTGGCACTATTTCATTTCTGCTCGTCTACTTCCGACCAATCATCTCAGTGAAGTGACCAGAGAAAGGGCGACGTTGAACTATTGTATTCAAGAGGGAAAGCTCACCAAAATTGGAGCTTTGATCTATCAGACTATCATCAGTTCTGCTACAATTGTTACTACTGCAGGTCTGGGATTTGCTTCGTAGATCGTTTCTTTGTGCAAGCAGGTTGGGGTTAAATATGATAGTTGGGAAGAAGTTCTGTTACCTCTAAAACCTATCACGAAGGTGAATGTGAAGACTTATTATGAGCATTCAATTTTTGGTTGGTGAGGAGGATTTTCCAGGAGCCATGGAATGGAAACACCTGCTGCATCTACCTCTGCTCCATCTTCATCTAGACCATCTACTTCATGTGCATCTACATCTCAAGGTGAGTCTACTAAGACTCGAGATGAGTTATTGCAGAAGATGTTGAATAATATCAATTTTACCGCAGATAAGGTACAAAATTTAGAGCGTTTTGCAGATCATACTAATAGTTATAATAAAAGGAAGAGTGATTATGAAGAGAAATTCCACTCATCTTTGGAGAGTCTGATTAGAGGTGAACAAGGAGTGTAATTTCCTCCATATCCTCGATATCCTGATTATGAACCTGCAGAAAAATGGTATAGAGGTGATTCTGAGGATGAAGAGTAGAGCTGAGAGATTCATTTTATGATTGTAATATGATAATAATATAGTAAGTAAAATTATTTTTAATGAAAATTTTTAAGTGGAGATAATAAAACAACTAAATTCTAAATTTGAAAAATCTACAATACATTCCTGAATTAGATAGAAACACATACTTTTCATCTTTCTTAACTTTAAGAATTTCTAAACTTTATGTTGTTCTCATTTACTGAATATTTTATTTTAAATTAGAATGCTATATTTCTAAATCAAAATTTTAGTAACTCCTAAAGAAACTCACATACATATCATACAGATTTAATTTTTAAAGATTGAAGTGTCACTTGAGGACAAGTAATATTTTAAATTTGGGGGATTTTAATACACCTAAAATATAGTGTTTTTAGACACATTTTTATACCAATTTTTGAGTATTACGTTTTAATGGAAGATATTTTTTGTGTTTTTTCTACACATAAAGGTAAAAAGGGCAAAAAATGCTTAAAGGAGTGAAAAAGGATCAAGTTTGGAGCAAAAATGTGAAAAATGTGCAAAAGAGTTTTGGCGCCTATGAGCCAAATCCTGCGCTTAAGCACCGGTTAAACAGAGAAGGCCGCGCCTAAGCATCAGAAGTCCCGTGCTTAAGCGCTAGTGGCAGTTACTAGACAAGTAAAGTCAGTTTTAAAAAATTTTGAAGAGGTTTTTCAGGCACCCATTGGCTTAATAGATGATTATAACCACCACGGATGAAAATTATCACAAAAGGATGCATCTCTTAGGGAAATACATCTAATCTAGACATATTTTGAACAGTTTCCAAGGTACCTCTTGGAAAACTATAAAATAAAGAAGAAAGGACTTTGAAAAGAGTCCTTAAAATACATGGAAAGTTTTGAAAGTTCATCAATTTGGGGAGTTAGTTCGGAGAGATTTTCAGGGACCACTTTTACTTTTATGTTATACTTTTTATTAGTTTATTTTAAGTGATTGTAAAGAGAAGAGATTCAAAGGAACTTCAAGAGTTTGGTGGAGAACTTGAGATAAGATTTTATCTTTTTGTTTTGAGACTACTTTTGCTTTTTTGTAGAGACTTGTTGTTAGTTTGACAATGATTTCTTCTTTTAAACTAAAGTGTGGTTTTGTTTTCTCCATGGATTCTGAGTAGTTTTCCTTATCTTTCTTCTTAAAATGATAAGTAATTAAGTTATGGATGGAAATCGTGGAGAGTATTGATCTTTAATGTTAGAAGAAGTTGTGATGATTTAAGTCCATGCACTTCATTTACTTCTTGATTTTGCCAATCCATATGTTAAAATTTATTATGAGAACATGTAAGAACTGTGCTGGTATAATCTCAGTCAACAATTGGAAAGAATCACATGAGGTTGTAAGAATGAGAATGTCGTTCATATGATTTAGTGCAAGTAAATAGGGAATTATTCATTGAAGGGTGTAGAGTTAGAGGACTTTAAAGTGACAGGTTAAAGCCCCAACTTGGTTTTCTATTTTAGGTTCTGATACGATAATGTTAGCCCGCAGGTAGAGGGAATTGAGGGAACTCTAGAGTGAGAGCTAGTATCTTCCTTGCCTAGCTGGTCTTCAGAACTATTCAAACTTTAAATTAGCCAATATTCTTTATAGCATCTCTAGTAAGGGCCTAGCCTGTCTTCAGAACTATTCAAACTTTAAATTAGCCAATGTTCTTTATATCATCTCTAGTAAGGGTTCTGCCTAGCCGATCTTCAGAACTATTCAAACTTTAAATTAGCCAATGTTCTTTATAGCAACTCTAGTAAGGGTAAAGTATATTATTGCTCCTATGCACAACACAATTTGCATACTTCCACAACAGAATTACTATACTTATTACTGATTCATGATAAGAAGAAAGAATTTTTTTTATTAAGTGCTTTTCATCTACAAAACTCTAGTTATCTTTTTAATTTGTTACTATTTTGTCAAAATATCAAAAATACCAAAATTATTTGAATTTTTATTAGTGCAAATTTATTCAGTTTAAGTAATTATCTTTTTAAAAATAAAAAGTTTTCTAAAAGTGCTTATTGTATAAACTCCCCGTGGGTTTGATATTCAGGTCTTAATCAAAAAGACATATATTACTTGATAACGATACATATACTTACTTAGTATCCCAATATATATAAATTAAAAGTTAAATTCTTATCTTTCTTCAAGATCAAATTTTTTGTTTTGTTGTAAAAAAAAGAATATAAGTGAAATATAATTTGAATTATTGTTGTACTTTGTATAATAGAAGTATCAAGAAGGGATCAATATGACATTTGTGAGGGTAATTGGTCTGAAGTCCCCTCAAGTTTTCTTGAGCTTGTTTTTTGGGATTAATGTGATAGATGTAGTAATGTAGTTGGGAGGGTCAATTCCCTTACAGAATTTTTGGGCTGCAAGAGTGACATCAGAACTAATTTTGGACCAAGATACCTTATAGAATGTGGAAGATAACCCATCAAGGCCTGCAGATTTTTTCCCATCAATGGAATAAATAGATTGTTTTATCTCTGCTTCCAATGGAGCCTGAGTAAGATCCATCCTTTAAACAAATTCTCTACAATCAGTGAAAAAAATCTCCTCAATGGAAGGTCTAGAAGTCAAATTGCAAGTTAATAGATTATGAAAGTAATCCACAACATCCTTAGTAATTTCCTCTGCATTTGTGAGTTTGTGCCCCACTGAATTAATAATGGATAAAATCATGTTGCATTTCCTTTTGAAATTAATACATGCATGGTAGCAGCTGGAGTTACTGTCCCCCTCAATGAATTTGGTGATAGCAGCTTTTTGCTTAAGTATTGTATTGTAGTATTTAATTTTTTCAAGAAGGGTTTCATTTTCTTTATGTAGCTCAGCTTTAGAAGCTAAATCTAGTTGAAATTTAGCTTCCAACTTAAATACTTCATCTTCAGCGGCTTTTAAATTGACTTGAACGTGGCCAAAATTTTCCCATTTCCAGCCCCTAAGGTGTGAAGAAACCTTTTTTTGAAGCCACCATAGATTGAACCATGGGTTTTCATCATGAGTAGTAACCCAAACCTGGCAATTTCATGGAGGAACTCCGGGTGGAGGGTCCACATATTCTGAAACCTGAAAGATGTACCACCAACACAGTTAGAGTTAAGAATAACACAAAGCAGTGGTCTATGGTCAAAAGCAACAATAGATAAGTGAGAAATAGTAGTATTAGGAAAGGTTTTAAGCCACTAAGAATTCCCCAACATCCGGTCAAGTCGTTCCCATAGGTTGTCCCTTCTCCAAGTAAAAGGTGGGCCTTGAAAACCCAAATCAAACAAAGCAACATCAATGATAAACTCACTGAATTTAGTCATAGAAGAAGCCTAAGGGGTTCTCCCACCCCTTTTTTCAGTAGGTGGAGTAAGACGATTTAAATCCCCTCCCAAGATCTAAAAGGAGTTGATAGAATGGCTCAGCGATAACATATCTTGCCAAAGTATATGTTGTTGAATGGCATTACAACTGGCATAAATAAATGGTACAAAACCCAACTATGCATTAAAGGAAAATGGAGATGAATAAACAAGGGATGGTTATGTATAATATACCATTGCATCTCAGATCTGGAAAAGAACCAGATTTTATTATTTATGTTGGCAGAGTGAGTAAATTTGGGGAACTTCTTGAGGACATTCTGAGGGTGTTTGGTGACCATAGGCTCCAAATGAGCAAAGCACTATATTATATGTGTTTTAATAAGACATATTAATCTTTTTAGGGAGGATGGGTGAGCAACCATCCTTATATTCTAGCATAGGAAATTTATCATTGAGAAAGAGTTTTCCCCTTCCCCTTTGTTCTTCTAGTTGTCATCAATAAGATACTTCAATTCTAGCTATCTTTTTTTTTATTTGATTGCTAGCCTTTTGTACTCGTCACTCGTTAGTAAGCACATTAGTCAATTTATCTAGAGTTAAATCATCCATCTGGTTAAATTTTGGAAATTCAGCTTGAAAAGAGCCTTGTGCAGTTGGAGCAGGATTAGGACAAGTGTGAGGACTTCCCTCAGTTTCAACAATAGATGTAGCGCATGAACTAGGGGCTTGAGTTGTAGCTTGACAATCTAGGTCTAGAGGAGGGGCAATGGGAGAGTTAACATTATTAGTTGAGGCGGTAATAGTCAAATTTCAATGCTTAGTAGTATAACCAACAGACTGAACCTTAACCCAAGGTGTTCTAATGGGATCAAGGTTCAAAGGAGAAGGAACCAATGTGGTAGGATAATTTTTGCCAGCTTAAGAATTCTTAAGAAGGTTTACTGGAATTTTTTTAGTATTTTGTTGCAAAGCTTTACCATAAGGGAATAAGTTCTCAGTACCCCTTACAACAGTTTTGATGGTAGGACCATTAGGTGCTACACTTGATTTATGGTGGGGATGTAACCTATAACATTTCTCATCAACGTGACCAAACATTTTGCATTGGTTGAAATAATATGGTCTTTCTTCAATAGTGATAGGTTACCAACACCCAATATGGGTTGTACCTAATCGTATCTTCTCAATATGAGGGAGATTAATGTTTATTTCAACCAATATTCTTGCAAAAAATGGTTTAAGAATATTTTAAGTGCAAATATCAAGCTTCATTGGTCTCCACAATAATGCAGCTATAGAGAAGAGAACTTTATGATGGAAGTACTGTAATTTCACTCCTGGGAGCTTGAACCAAATTAGAATTATTAGAGGTTCTTGTGAAGGATCAAAGTCTGGTGCCAATTTGAGTATTTTCATTGGTAATATATATAGTTTTTTTGGAGAATATCTTAGAATAGTCTTCATCTTTCACAAGTTGGATCATCACATGTCTACCATAAAAAAATCTAACTTTCCAGGAACCAGTAACTTTAATTCCTCAATTTTTTTCTGATTATAATTAAGTTTAATTTTCGGCGACTCTACCAAGGTATATTTTCTTTAAAAAATTATAATTAAATATAGTAATCTTCATCTTTCACAAGTTGGATCATCCCATATATATAATTAAATATCACCCTTTCCAAAACTAAGAGATTGACATTTTTTGGTGACTCTACAGAGGAATATTTTCTCTCTCCATTGTGATAAGAAAGTCTTATCTTCATACATTAGTAACTCATGGACCAGATTACCCTTCTTTTGTTGGCATGCTTCACTCATTTCTTTCTTGGGAAAATACAGTCAACTCTTTTTTATTCCAGGACTGTTTGTTCAACCATGTTTAAACAGAGAGGTTCAGGAATCCTTTAGGACTTTATCTTTAGGTGTGTTGGTGAACTAGTTTCACCTGAGCGATGTGCGTTGTGGAGTTTGGCCCGCACAGGGTCCTAAACTTCACTTTTCTTGTATCTTTTGGGTTTGGTTTGCTATGTTCCAAATTGAGCCAAGTCGCTACATCCCTTCACCATAATTTAATTTTAATTGAAGCTCTTTAACGTTATAATCATAAATAAATAATAAATCTAAAAATGAAAACAAGAAAGGATGTGCCCAATTTGTAGATTGACCTTCATAAAATTTTGTGCTCGCATTAGAATTACGAGTTATTGGATGATATTAACCCACATAACTTTTTTTTTGAAGCTACTACGATGGAGTTCCCAAGTCTCACCTTTTCTTGCAACCTGCCAACCGACCACAATGCCCGCAACATTGCTTTAATGATCAAGTTTAGAGCTAGATTCGATGAGTTCAAAGTCGTGCTCAACAAGGCCCTGTTCGTCATCATGAAAGTTACCACACCAGATGTCTAAGAGCCACCCACTAAATTCAATTTGAACTACCATCAGGATTTCCCTTCTTACAAAAAGGCAAAGATCGCTACCGCCCTGACACCCATTATGTCCGTTGTTCTCGTGCTTGTCAGGTCTGTCACTTCCATGTCAAGGAGGGTCGTTAAATCTACCACTACTAGATTCACTGTGAATGTGCCTACTACATCGTCTGCTGAAGGAAAAGAAATTTTAATTGAAAAAGAGTCTGTTGATGCATTTGCTACATTGTCGTCAATATTCAAAATTTGTTCTAGTTCAAGGACTACAAAACTGACCAAGTCACAGAAAAGAAACTGAAACTACAAGATCCAGAGGGTCACCAAGCCCTAGGCTACAAAATTAGTATCTGTTGATGAGATTCCTCTGTACAAGGAACTTGGATTACATGAGACCTCTCCTCTCCTCCAAGGGAGTAGTTTTCATCCCTTGTCAGACACCACTGGAGATTAGAGCCTTCACAGGATTGTTATTGCTCTACCATCACCACAGGATCATAGTAAGAAAAGGGAGAAGCCCACTCCTATCACTACATTCTATACTATATTTGAGAGGCTAGCTGGCAAAGAAGGGCATACAGTTGCCAAACTGCTCAAGCGAGTGGGTTACGTAGTGTCACCTTGCATGAAAAGTGAAATTTTGAAGGAAATCAGACCCGTCTGCTAGTACTAAAGATCAGCAGAGGTACCCCCCAGCTCGCATTCAAGTTAGATTCCAGCTTGGAAGCCGTATTGGTCGCATTTCCACCATCACGAATGCTACCACCATTACTTCAAAATCTATAGTACGTTGACCGGTCAAGTCACGTTTGGGTCATAGGATACCACCTACCGCCATTCATGAAAACTTCTAGATGAAGAATTTAAAGAAAAGACCTGTTACCAAGGGGAGCGTACCTCTCTTTGGTACACTAATGCCTCCTTTGTGACACTCCATCTTAAAGAATCAACATTATCGAAAATAGTGTGGGTACCTAAGGGTGCCACACTAGTATTTTTTTATGAGCTCATGGGGTAGCTTTATGAAATGAAACATAGATCTGATGTGCTAAAGGTTGTTGCCACTATTGCGACTGAGTTCATTGTACAATAGGATGATATTCAAGAGAGACCTCCAAATCTTAAGATTTAGGAGAGAGCAATCGATGATAAGATAGAAAAGCTCAGAGCTGAGATTTGAGAATTTCTTAAAGAGCGAGGAGTGGGTGCTGATAGCAATGAAGATTTTGATTTCATAGATTATCTCGATGAGGACTTCATGGAGATCAACATCATTGAGACTACGGCCACTACATCTACTCGTGATGCTCCATGTTTTAGTGAGGAGAACACCGAGGATGAATTAGAAAAGGCCATTTAGCTAAGAGATGAACAAATCATTCGAATGGAGAAAAGGATGAAATAGATGGCCACCACCATGGCGACCATGGCTACAATGCATGGATGATACACCAAAAAAATGTGCAATTTTATGTTTACATTTTATGTTTTAATTTAATGACATTGCACTTTAAAGAAGAGTATTTTCATGTTTTGTATATTGATTTTAGGCATTTGGAGCAAAAATGAGCAAAAAGGAGGAAATTTTGAGTGAAAATGCAGTTTTTCAGCATACTGGTGCCAAAGGTATTTGCTCTTTATTGCATTTTTAAGAGAGAATTTAGTGTGATTGTGAAGAGAGAAAATGCTTAAAGGGAACTTCAAGGTATTTGCTTGAGGAGGAGTGTGAGATAAGTTGTGTTCTTTCCTTTCTTTGTTTCGTAAACTTGTTTTTATATATAAAATTCATATTTTGTCATATCCTTTTAATGAATTCTGAGTAGTGGATACACCAAAAATATATGCATATTTAGACCTATATTTATACTCATTTTTGGTGATATTGCGCTTTAAAGAAGGGTATTTTTCATGTTTTTTTGTAGGTTGTTAATTTTTAGGACTTGAAATAAAAAGAAAGCAAAAAGGATGGAATTTGGAGTCAAAATGGCATTGTCGAAGAAATACTCAGCGTCGAAGGTTCCAGGATGGACACTGATGGCACAGACATACAGAATAGAGGCCGGACTAACCTCAGTGCCAACGGCGCCAGGAGCAGCGCCGGTGGCGCCATTTAACAGAGAGTTCACAGGCTACTGGAGTCGCCAGCACCAGAATGGGCGCCGATGGTGCCCAATGTTGGTGCAATACCTATTTCTAGAAGATTCGATGAATTTGGATGCTTTTTAAAGAGTTTTTGGATGCACCTATTGGAAAGATGAAATTAGGCTCTATTTAGAGCAGAAATTGATCATAAAAGATCCCCTTCAACTGCTTTCCACTCTCTTCTACGCTATTCCACATTCCCCACAACCATTTATAGTCCATTAGTCATTTATTTCTTTAGAGTTTTGAGTTTTTATGGTGAGTTTAAGTGTGAATTCTTCTCTAAGAATTTTAGAGAGGGAGAGAAGTGAGAGATTTCTTCTTCCTACTTCTCCTAAGAGAGGCTACAAGGGATTTACTTCGAGAAAGAGTTTCAGATAAGTGTTGTTTATTTATTATTATTGTATGAACTTTCTTTTATATATGAAATTTGTGTTTTGTTGCATTTTCTAATGAAGTCCGAGTAGTTTCATTTATCTTTCTCGCTACTATGAGATATGGTGAAATGAAGAGATAATTTAGTGTACCAATTTTAAAATATAAAATAAATTGTGATGGTTTTTTAACTTCGTTCTTAATTTATTTTTTGATCCAGCCAATTGAAATGTTAAAATATGTTGAAACATATGATCCGAGAAATGGAGTATAAGTTCTACAATAAGAGTGAGATTCACATTTAATTCCATGAAGGAGTATTTTGTTCATAGAATTAAGTGCAAATAAATAGGGAAATATACTTTGTTGGGTGTAGAATTGAAGATTTGAGGGTGATAGACTAAAATCCCTAATCTAGTCTTAGAGTTTGAGAACTAAAGTGAGCGTTAGTCTTCAGGGGAAGGGAAGTGTGAGCTCTGGAGTGAGAGCCAGTATCCTCCTAGCCTAACCACGGATTTAGGGACTAAACCTGAGATTAGCCAATGATTTTCTATAACACTGAATCAAGTTAGAGAATTAAAATTACTCCTATTTGGTACAATACATATTTATACAATTTATCTCATCTCATTTTACCAAAAACTCATTGTAGTGGGGAAATATGCTTTTTCATTTTAGAAAACTTCATCACATAAAACATAATTTAGTAGTTATTGTTTAAACTTTGTATTTTAGTTTTGCTAGTAGTTAATAATTTAGTTTTGACTGTATCTTAAATAGTTTAAAATTAGTGAAAGTAAATTCATTTTATTTATTTGAATTTCTTAGTTAATTTATTATTTCAAATTTAAACCTTCCTCGTGGGATCGATATTTGGGGCTTAAATAGAAAGTCTACTATTACTTGATAAAGATAGGTATACTTGCGTAGAATCCCAACATAAATTACTTAAAATTCTTATTCATAAAATAACAATTCAAATTTTTGGCATCGTTGTAAAGCAGAGTCAATTTTATAAGTTTTAGATAACAATAATTTCCGGGATCAAGTTTTTGGCGTTGTTGCCGGAGAAGGTAATGGTAACTTAAATAGATTTGGTAAATTAGGAAATTGAAAGATAAAATATAAAAAAATATTATTAAAAAAATAAAAAATCATAAAAATTAATATATATATATATATATAATAGTATTTCTAAGAAATTTTCCTTTGTTTATAATATTTGTTTATACGAAATATTGGATCCGAAGGTTTAGTACCTTACAATTCAGAATTAGAACATATTATTAGAAAAATTTAAAAACAACAAAAAGAAATTATAAATTTGAACAAAATGGCAAATAACTTAGATAATCCAATTAATGAAAATCGACAAAGACCTTTAAAAGAATATGCTAATCCGATAGCAGATGAACTTCACTTGGCTATTCAAAATCTTGATGTTACCACTAATTCATTTGAACTTAAACCTAATATTATCAAAATGGTACAAAATAATCAATTTGAAGGAACACCTACTGAAGATCTTAACTTACATCTTGCTAGTTTTCTTGAAATATGTGCTACTTTTAACATGATGGAGTGTCTAATGATGTTGTTAGGCTTAGAATTTTTCCTTTTTCATTAAGGGATAAAGATGATGGTGTTAAGCTTAGACTTTTTTCTTTTTCATTAAGGGATAAAGCTAAAGCTTGGTCAATTTCATTAGCACCTTGATCTATCACAACTTGGGGAGAACTATCACAAAATTTTTTGGCTAAATATTTTCCACCCACAAAAACTACTAAACATAGAAACAATATTACATCTTTTTGCCAGTTTGAAGGGGGAATCAATATATGAAGCATGGGGAAGATTTAAAGATCTCCTTAGGAAATGTCCACACCATGCTTTATCAGATTGATTAATATTTCAAACTTTTTATAATGAATTAGTAGGATCACTTAGATCTATTATAAATGCTACTCCAAGTGGATCACTAATGTCAAAACCTTTTGATGAAGCATACTCTTCAATAAAAGAAATGGCTACTAATAATTTTCAATGTCCCTCTGAATGGGTAAATCTTAAGAGAGTAGTCAGTATTCATGACTCTGATGTAATGTCTACTTTAGCATCTCAAATAGTTGCTATATCAAAAAAGATTGATGAAATTGGAGTGAACTATTCTCAATTACCACCATTATTAGAGGAAATCTCACTAAGGGAGATAATTGATACTCAATCATCCTATGAAACTTTGAATTCTATAAATAATTGAAATAACAATCCCTATTCTAATTATTATAACCATGGATGAAAAAATCATCCAAATTTTTGTTAGAATAATTATATCAATTGGGTGAACCCCTCAGGAAATTTAAACAACCAAGGAAATACTAATTATCGACCTTGTTATCCTCCTGAATTTAACTCTAGCCCTAACCTACAAGTTATGGAAAAGAGGTTGACGATGGAAGAAGTAATGTTGACTATGGGAAATCAAATACAAAATCAAGGGGCTGCTATTAGAAATATTGAAAATCAAATAGGACATATTGCTACTGCACTTAGTAATAGACCTTCAGGAATTCTTTCGAGTACTGTGGAAGTTAATCCCAAAGATCAAAATAAGGAGCAAATTAAAGTTATTCAATTACGAAGTAGAAAAGAAGTAGAAACAAGAATCCAAAGAGAAACTGAAGTTAAGGAGGAGAAGGAGGAGATTGAAAGCAACCACAATGAAAATGAACCAATACAAGTTCCTTTAGAAAAACTACTACCTACATTTCCTTAATGATTGAAGAAGAAGAATAAAGATAACCAATTTACAAAATTTTTGGAAAACCTTAAGAAGTTAAAGATAAACATTCCTTTCATTGAGGCTTTGGAACAAATGCCAAGTTATGTGAAGTTTATGAAAGATATGCTAAACAAACAAATAAAGTTTGCAGATCATGAGACCATTGCACTCAGTGAAGAGTGTAGCGCTATTATTCAGAAAAAACTTATTAAAAGTTAAAGATCCTGGTAGTTTTACTGTACCTTGTGCTATTGATGAATTTTTTTTTAGAAAAGCCTTATGTGATTTAGGAGTGAGTATCAATCTTATGCCTCTATCGAATTTTAAATGTTTAGATTTAGGAGAGATTTTTCCTACTATTGTAACTCTTTAGTTAGCTAATTGATCAATAACTTATCCTAAATGAGTTATAGAAGATGTATTAGTAAAAGTGGATAAGTTTATTTTTCATGTAGACTTTATAGTATTAGATATGAAGGAAGATAAAGAGATTCTTATTACTTTGGGCAGAGTATTTATTACAATAGGGAGAGCTGTGATAGATGTGCAAAAATGAGAATTAATAATGAGAGTTAATGATCAAGAATTAATATTTAATATTATGAAAGCTATGAAATATCCTGCGATAGAAAAAGATAATGAATGTTTTAGAATGGAAGTTACAGATTATCTGAGTAATGAGCACTTTAAGGAAGTGTTTGAAGAAAAATTACGACAAGAAGAGTGTTATGAGAATGAAACAAAATAAGAGAATTTAGATTATATTCAGGACAAATTTGAAACATTAGATTTGTTGGAATATGATATTAAAAATTTTATTCCTTCAAGTATTAAACCACCTGAACTTGAACTTAAAGTATTACCTGCCTATTTAAAATATGTGTATTTAGGAGATTCATCTACATTACCGATTATTGTATCTTCTGATTTAATTGAAATTCAAGAACAAAAATTAATAAAAATGTTAAAAGATATAAAAAGGCTTTTGGATATATTTTAGCAGATATTAAAGGAATTAGTCCTTCAATTTGTTTGCACCGAATTCTATTAGATGAACAATACGGACCTAAAGTTGTTCCTCAGAGGAGATTAAACCTAATAATGAAAGAAGTTGTTAAAAAAGAAATCCTAAAATGGTTAGATGTTGGAATTATTTATCCTATTTCAGACAATGCTTGGGTAAGTCCAATTCACTGTGTTCAAAAGAAAGGAGGAGTGACCGTTTAAGTAAATGAGAAAAATGAATTAATTCAATTAAGAGAAGTTACTGGCTGGAAAATTTGTATATACTAAAGAAAATTAAACATGGCCACCAGGAAAGATCACTTTCCTTTACCCCTTCTAGAACAAATGTTGGATAGATTGATTGGAAAAATAAATTACTGCTTTTTAGATGGATATACCGGGTAACATAAAATTTTAATTGCTTCTGAGGATAAGAGAAAACAACATTTGCAACCCTTATGGAACATTTGCTTTTCATAAAATATCTTTTGGACTATGCAATGCACCTACGACATTTCAAAGATGTATGATGTTAATTTTTAGTAATTTGATTGAACATGGAATGGAAGTATTTATCGATGATTTCTCTGTATTTGAGACTTCATTTTAATTATGTTTAAATAATTTAGAAAAGTTTTGGAATTACGTCTACGAATCAACCTAGTACTAAATTAGAGAAAATGTCAATTTATGGTTACAGG
Organism: Phalaenopsis hybrid cultivar; assembly: GCA_002079205.1. Lineage (NCBI taxonomy): Eukaryota > Viridiplantae > Streptophyta > Magnoliopsida > Asparagales > Orchidaceae > Phalaenopsis > Phalaenopsis hybrid cultivar. The sequence goes on from JXCR01148408.1 coordinate 449,433, forward strand.
AGGAATTGTACTTGGGCATAAAATTTCTGAAAATGACATGGAAGTAGATCCTGCAAAAATTCAAGTTATTCAGAAATTACCACCTCCCACTACAGTTAGAGGGGTAATAAGTTTTCTAGGACGTGCTAGTTTCTACAAGCGTTACCTAAAAAAATTTTCAAAAATAACTAAGCCATTATGCCAACTTTTAGAAAAAGATACAAAATTTAATTTTAAAGAGGAATGCATAAAGTCATTTGAATTATTGAAAGAAAAATTAATCACTGTTCTTATAATAGTTCCACTTGACTGGGAGAAAACATTTGAAATAATGTACAATGCTAGTGATTATGATATTAGAGTTGATTTAGGACAAAGGCAGAACAAAGTTTTTAAAGTAATATGTTATGCTAGTAAAACTCTAAATGATGCTCAAATTAAATACACTACTACTGAAAGAGAGTTATTTGCTATTGTCTATGCCTTTGAAAAGTTTAGACCTCACTTGATTGGAACCAAATGTATAATGCATACAGATCATTCAGCTATCAAATACTTGATGCAAAATAAGGATGCTAAACCAAGGTTAATTAGATGGATACCTCTTCTGCAAGAGTTTGATTTTATGGTAATTGATAGAAAGGGAAATGATAATCAAATAGCTGATCATTTGTTTAGACTAGAAAAAGAAATATTAACTAATTTTGCAAATGAAATTTTAGAAAATTTCCCTAATGAAAAATTATATAATATTAATATAATGAATATATTATGGTATGCCAATATAGTAAATTATATTGCAAGTGATATTCTACCATCAAATATTAAGAATCAATAATTAAAGAATTTTATTTATGATTTAAAATTTTATTTTTGGGATGACCCATATTTGTATAAACAATGTAAAGATCTAATTATTAGGAGGTGTGTGCCTTATGAAGAAACTCAACAGATACTTGAAAGATGTCATGATTCTAAATTTGGAAGACATTTTGGAACAAATAGAATTGCAAATAAAATTTTGCAAGCTGGATTTTATTGGCCTACTCTTTTTAGAGATATTAATGAATATATTAAAACATGTAATCGATGTTAGTGAGTAGGAAATATTTCTAGAAGAAACAAAATAACTTTAAATTACACATTGGAATTTGAAATTTTTTATGTGTGCGAATTAGATTTTATGGGACCATTTATGCCTTTATTTGGAAACTTATATATATTACATGTTGTTGATTATATGTCCAAATGGATTGAAGATGTTGTTGTACTTACATGTGATGCTCAGAGTATTTCTAAATTTTTAAATAAAAATATTTTTACGTGATATGGAATGCCGAAAGTAATTATTATGGATGAAGGATCCCATTTTAGGAATAAGAGAATTAAAAAATTAATTTAAAAATATGATATTGTGCATAGATTCTCTACTGCTTATCATCGTCAGACTAGCGGTCTAGAAGAGATATCAAATCATGAAGTTAAATAAATTTTAAATAAATCTATAAATCCCTCAAAATTAGATTTGTCTGCTAGATTAGATACTATTTTATGGGCATACAGAACTTCTTATAAGACTCTTATTTGAATGTTACCGTATAGACTTATTTTTGGAAAAACATGTCACTTACTAGTAGAATTGGATCATAAAGTGTTTTGGGCTATTAAGGAATTTAATTTTAATATAAAAGATGCTGGTGAGAAAAAAATTATTGCAACTCAATGAACTTGAGTGGATTAGAAATAAAGCATATGATAATGAAAAAATCTATAAAGAGAAAATGAAAATATGGCATGATTGAAAGATTACTAAAAAGAAGTTTGAACCTGGAGAAGAAGTTTTATTATATAATACAAGATTGAGATTATTTTCAGGAAAACTGAAATCTAGATGGTTAGGACTATTTAAAGTGAAAGTCTATCATTATGGAACTGTTGTTATTAAAGATCCTAAAACTAAAAAGATATTTAAAGTTAATTGGCATTGATTGAAACATTATTATTAAGGGCACATGCCACAATTTAAAGAAATTTTGATGTTAAGTGACCCTGTTTAAATAATGGTATGTCAGGCTGATGATGTTAAACTAAGAGCTTTGTGAGAGGCAACCCATATATTAATATATATATATATATATATATATATATCTTAATTTTTTGATTAATAAGTGTTTTTATATAATAGAAAATAAAAATATTTTTGAATCTTACACAATTTTATAAATAATAAATTAAGACAAATATTGGTATTGGAGAAAAATTTGGAATTGAATTGAACCAAAAAAATAAGAGATGCAATTTTGGCCTATGGTGTCGATGGTGTCAGAATGGGCACTGACGTCAACATTGCCATGGCGCTGACAATGCCATTGGGACTGCCGACGGCATCCCAAGTAGTTTCTTGCGTTCATGACAAGTTTGGCAGACTTTGGCGGGATTGCACTCCTAAATAATCGCTGAGAGGTGTTTTTAAAGACCTAAAAACTACCTTAGATGACCAAAACCTTCTAAATTTTAAAATCCATGGCTTCAAATTCCAAAAATACTTCAAGGTATGGAGTTTTCAATAGAAGAAACTTTATCTATTTTGACGCGCAGAGATTATACAACAAAGTCATCACGAAGAAGAGACTTATTAAGGAGAGAGGCTTTGTCAATCATGGATTGAGTAATCCAAATTCACATATTGAGAAAGTCATAATATAGAGGCGTTGGGAAGTTTTATGCTACACTACTGCTGGAGTTGTTGTACCAGTGGTAAAGGAATTCTATGCTAACTTACATGGAATTACCCAAGGAGTTGTTTTCGTTTGAGGTATGGGTGTACCATTTACTCAACCTTGAATTAAGGATTTTTATATGGTAGAAAACATTCCAATATGTCATTATACAAATTTATCCCAACGAGAGATATAATACAAGACGTATATCCTTTTCTGACGGATGAAAATGATAATTGGGAAACCAGAGATGAGGGATATGTTAGTTTCTCCACTTCACTACTTAATCCAATATCAAAACAATGACATTTCTTCATCTCTACAAAATTACTCTCTACCATGAAGATTAGTAGAGTTTCAAGAGAATGTGCAATTTTAAACTATTGCATTCAAATGTAAAAGCCCATTGACGTGGAATTGATTATTTTCAAATATATTATGGGTATTATTATAAGTGGGCCTATATATGGACTGATGCATCCTTCTACATTTTCCTTACTTGGCAGTCAATCTCAAGTGCCATGTGAAAGTTGGGAGAAAGTATTATTACTCTAGGAGCCCATGATTCCTATTGATGACAATTATATTGGGAATGAAAATGAAGCATTAGATACTATTTTGGATCATTCATCACATGCTTCAACACCATTAATGCCACAAACAGTTGAAAGTTCAATAACTTTGGATAAGAAAATAAAGAAAATTGAAAGATAACTTCAAAGTATTATGAATGCCATAGGAAATCTTAACTACTGTTTTGATCTCTTAGATCAGAGGATGAAAAAGAACTTTGATCATAATGGAACAATTGAAGCAGGTTTGGTGCAAGTGTTCAAGAAAAATGGATGGATTGATGAAAATTCGATAGATCAATTCCCGTACTGACCCTTCTACAATTTTTACGTCCATTACTAGTCTATGAGAGATATTAGAGGAGGAGAAAGTACTTAAGATGAAGCAGAATAATTGAAGAAGTTGGACTCTCTGCTATTTTTAAGTAATTATGTTTTTAATGTGATTATGTTGGATTTATTTTGCTTTTGAACACTTACAACTTTAATTGTGTGTATAGTTTTGTGTCAACATTCTAGTGTTGTGGCTTGATTTTGACGCTGAATTATAATTTAGTTTGCTTTATGTATGTGAAAGTGTGATAAGAAAAGTGTATTTGTAAGAATTGGATTTTCATATAAAAAAGTTAGTTTGGTGTTTTTTGTGAAAATACTTGTTTGTGAAGTATTTTAAGATGAAATTTAGTATTCAAAAAGACTAATTAGACATTGGAGTGAATTGAAAGGAAGTTGAAAATTGCAAAAATTGAAATTTTGAATTTTTGGCCACTGGCGCCGACGATGCCAGAATGGGCACCTACATCGCCCTCGACCAAAAAGTACCCAAATCCCATAAAATTCACGATTTGTATAGTAAAAACACCATTTTTACCCTTTTGGTCACCTTCAACCTCCGGTTTGTGCATCTAGGGCTTATTATTACTTGGATTTGAGGCTATTTTAAGGCAAAATAAGTTCAGTTTTCATCTTCTCTCAGTAAAAGCTACACTTTAAACCCAAAATTTTTTTTTTTCACCAAGGATTTATCTTACATTGCCGAGATCAGAAATTTTGAAATTTTTTGAAAAGATTTTGAGAAAATCCTTTGAAGAAGAACTCTTACTTAGTAGATTTAAGTTTAAAACATTCCAAATTGTAATTTTTGAAATTTTGGAAATTTATTTGGATTTTATCAATTTTTTTTAGATTACCATGGCTCCGAGAATGAGCAAGGGAAAGATGAAAGAGGATTTTGATATTCAAAAGTTTGTCAACTACAAGCTAACATTTGTTTCAACAGTGTGCTTGAAACTAATAAAATAATTCTAGATCGAGCATTTAAAAATTTGGGTGGAGAAGTCGAAAGATTAATCATTGCTCGGCAGTGGGAGAATTTTTGTTACTTTGCTGTCGAGGCTATTATGGGTATAGTGATGGAGTTTTATGCCAACTTGAAGGAAACTTCTGAAGACTACGCTTTTATTCGTGGGAAAATGGTAGAATTTACTCCAAGAAGAATTAAAGTATTTTATCAGTTAGACGATGTGTACAGCTGTCAGTACAAATCATTTTCTTCTACAAATGAGGCCTCAGATGAAGTTATTTCTTTTCTTAGTGATGGATGATTGGAATGAATGTGGAGAGGATTGAACCTCTGAAACCTACTGGGCCTACAAATATTAAAACATATGAATCTCATGTTGGATGGAGATCTAGAAGTAAGAGTGTGGATATTCCTTTTACTTCTAGTACCCCTACTCTCCAGCGACTTATGGAGAAACTGATGATCCAAAAGGTAGATATCTTGAGGATGGAAAATAGAATGGACAATATGGAGGCCAGAAATGTGCATAATGATGATTTGACAAGGCAAAAGTTTTAATATTATGCTTCTTATGATGATGCGATAATTAGATACATGAGGGGTGACCACTCAATTTGTGTTTATCCCATATCAACAGCAAAACTTTAATGTGGAAGATAAAGAAGATGATGACTGGTGATGTTTTAGTTTGCTCTTTTGTTTAGTTTATAGTTGGTTTTACTTTATTGTTATTATTTTTTATTTTTAGAGTGTGATACTTTGTTTTATTTTAGATGTTATGTTATATTATGAACAGTAGGATTGTGAAACTGTTTTTACATTGGAAATCATTTTAGTACTCTTGTTAGTTTTTAGTACCTTGTTGAATGTATTTGTAGTAAATTCTTTCCCAGTAAACTTTTATATGTATTATGTGTTATTTAATATTTTAATTCTTGTGGCTTTTCATATTAGCAACTACAATATTGCAGAGTTAAGTTTCAGTATGAGAAGCTTCAACAGGTAAGACTTTTCTTTATGTATTAAATGTTTTCTTTCACCCTTTATTTCTTTTTAAGTTTTTCATGCAAAATAATTTTAAAATTTATGTTTGGGGGAAATAAAAAATTTTTTAAAGAAAGAAACTTAATTTTATTTCTCCTCAATTAGCTATATTTTCAAAATTTTAAAATTTAACATGACCTTTAGTATTAGAGGATAACTTTAGATAACTATATTTGTGTTTCTAAATATATAGTAAACTTAGATAAAATTTTTCAATAATAAAAGTTAATTTTACAGATTAAGATATTTAGTATAAGAGAATAAGATTATTTTTTTCTATTATAAGTAAAGGAATTTGTCTTTTTGAAGTGTTAAAAAATCTTAGAGATTCATGTAAGAAGAAAAGAATAATACTTTATGAAAAATCTTTAAAGCTAATATAAATTTATAAGGTGAAGGAATGTGAAGGGTTTTTAACTTTAAGAAGGGGATAGTGAAGTTCAAAATCATTAAAGGCTATCAAGATATATTAATCCTCACATAAAAAAAGAAGAAAAGAAAAGAAAAGAAAAGAAATAGGATTAAAAATGATCTTGAAAAAAAAAGGAGAGAAAAGAAAAGTAGAGAAAAAGATGTGAGGAGAAGATTGAGGAGATGTATTATTAAAAATTGGCTTCACTTGAATCAACTTAAAGAAGAAAGCTTGGCTACTTTCTCTAAACTTATATTTAAGAATTAGCATATTTACTAGTAAAGTTTCAAGATGTTCTTTTTCATATGGATATTCTAAGTGGCTTTAATATGAAAATTAGTAATTTTCCTAGAAAAAATTAGAGAATAAAAAATCTTAGACTTGATTGCTAGATATTCTTATACCTTTAGTATTAACTAGAGTTATTTTACATTTTTTTTAAAGTTATGCTATTGTATTCAGTGTACTAAAATATGGAAATCTAGAAGTTAAAACTCTTTGTCATGAGTCATATTTTTATGTAGTAAAGGAATTACTTGAGGAAAAGTAACATTTAAGTTTAGGGGATTTTGATACACCAAAAATATTTGCATATTTAGACATATATTTTATAATCATTTTTTGTGATATTGCGCTTTAATGGAGGGCATTTTTCATGTTTTATTGCAGGTTGTTACTTTTTAGGACTTGAAGCAAAAAAGAAGCAAAAAGGATGGAATTTAGAGCAAAAATGGAGTTTTTTAAGTAATACTCAACGTTGACGGTGCCAGGATGGATGCCGACAACCCAGAACTACATAACAGAGGCCGGACTATCCCAGTGCTGACGCTCCATTTAACAGAGAGTTCTTGGGCCACTGGCACCGACGGCGCTAATGTTGGTGAAAAACCTGTTTCTAGAAGATTTGATGAATTTGGACACTTTTTGAAAAGTTTTTTTATTCACTTATTAGAAAACAGACATTAGGCTCTATTTAGAGCAAAAATTGATCAGAAAAGACCCTCTTCGACGGCTTTCCACTCTCTTCCACGCTATTTCACATTCCCCACAACCATTTAGAGTCAATTAATAATTTATTTCTTTAGTTTTTTGAGTTTTTGTGGTGAGTTTATCTGTGAATTCTTCTTCAAGAATGTTAGAGAGGGAGAGAAGTGAAAGATTTCTTCTTCCTACATCTTCTAAGTGAGGGTACAAGTGATTTGCTTTGATAAAGGTTTAAGATAAGTGTTTTTTGTTTATTATTGTTGTATGAACTTTCTTTTATATAAATTTGTGTTTCTTTGTAACTTTCTCATAAAGTCTGAGTAGCTCCCTTTTTCTTTCTCCCTACTCTAAGATTTGGTGAAATGAAGAGATAATTTGGATGTGCCAATTTTAAAATATAAAATAAACTTTGTTGGTTTTTTAACTCCGTTCTTAATTTACCTTTCGATTTGGCCAATTGAATTGTTAAAATATATTGTGAAATATATGATCCGGGAAATGGAGTATGAGTTCTACAACAAGAGTGAGAATCACATGTAATTCCATGAAGGAGTATTTCTTTCATGGAATTAAGTGCAAATAAATAGGGAAATATACTTTGTTGGGTGTAGAATTGGAGATTTTAGAATGACAGACTAAAATCTCCAATTTTGTCTTAGTGTTTAAGAACTAAAGCGAGCATTAGCCTTTAGGGGAAGAGAAGTGGGAGCTCTTGAGTGAGAGCCAGTACCCTCCTAGCCTAACCATTGATTTAGAGACTAAACCTAAGATTAGCTAATGATTTTCTATAACACTGAATTAAGTTAGAGAATTAAAATTGCTCCTATTTGGCACAATACATATTTAAACCATTAGCTTATCTCATTTTACCAAGAACTCATTGTAGTGGGGAAAGATGTTTTTTCATATTAGAAAACTTCATCACTTAAAACATAGTTTAGTAGTTACTGTTTAAACTTTGCATTTTAGTTTTGCTAGTAGTTGATAATTTAGTTCTGATAATATCTCAAACAATTCAAAATTAGTGACAAAAATTTCATTTTATTTATGTGAATTTCCTAGTTAATTTATCATTTAAAATTTAAACCTTCCACGTGGGATCAATATTTGGTGCTTAAATAGAAAGTCTTATATTACTTGATAACGATATCTATACTTGTGTAGAATCCTAACATAAATTGCTTAAATTTCTTATTCTTAAAATAACACATCAAGTTTTGGCATCATTGTAAAGCAGAGTCAACTTTATAAGTTTAACACAACTTTATTTTTTGATATCAGTAGTCTTCTTTCCCTTTCTCTCTACAGTAAGATATGATTTTGTGAAGAATTAATATTGTTGTGCGATGTTTTAAAAGTCAACAAATTGTGATCATTCAAACTTTGATCTTCATTTACTTTTTGATCTTACCATATGAAATGTTAAAATTTATTGAGAAACATAAAATCAGAAAAGCCTACGCTTTCTTTATGGGTGAGAATATAGTCCATGTGGTTGTGTGCAAATAAATAGAGAAATATATTTTGATGGGCGTAGAAATAGAGATTTTAGAGTAAAATTCATAATTTGGTCAAGTTGCTTGGAAACTAAAGTGAATTGTTAGCCCTCAGAGGACGGAGAAGTGGGGGCTCTGGAATGAGAGCCAGTATCCTCTCAACCTAACAACAGATTTAGGGAATAAACTCTGGATTAAACAATGTTCTTAATGCACTCGATAGATGGTAATGAATAGAATTGCTTGTATTTAGCACAATACAATTTAATATAAAATTTTAAAAATTTTAATTACTTCACCAACCCTAAACTCATTGTAAAGGGGAAGGTTGTTTTCTTAAATTTAAAGTCTTCTTTACAAAATTTTGTTTATTCTTAGTAAGTTTAACTTTGAAGTTTATAATTTAGCTTAGTTAACTTAATTCCTTTAGCTACATTTCATTTAACATACATTAAATTTAATTTTGATCTATTTTTCTTACATAAGATTTTATAGTTTGAATATTATGCTTTACATTATAACCATAAAAATTTTCATCTCCCTTGGGATCAATACTCAAGACCCCATTAGAGCCCTTTATTACTTGATAGATACGTATACTTGCATAATTATTCGGTTTGGCAACTTAAAAAATTTTAAATATAAAACTATTTATACTAAAGTAACTTTATTGTGACTAATCTGTATATTTACTAATTGTGTTATCGTGGGTGTGTTGTAGTATTGAAAGATATTTACAACGTATACACAAAAATACCGCATCAAGTTGTAGCGAAGTTGTCGGGGAGGTACGGTAAATTACTTTATTATTTAGAAGACTTTGTTCAAACTGAAAAACTTTAGGGTTGACCTTGGGTGTTGGTCTAGAGCTAAGGCACTCACTTCACTCACAATCACTCTCTACCCTAAAACCAGAATTTACTGACTTTGTTCCCTTGAGCCTTTGGGAAACTCATGTAGATGGTCACCTAAACCTACTAGCCCTAGGTTAGGGTTTAGCTAAGAACAGTACATAGAGGACCCAAATGGGGTTCCCATTGGTCCATGACTTACTTTTTGTGGTTAGTTCCCCAATTTTACCCAAAATACTCAGCCTGACCTTTCGCCCCTAAACTCCCTCATATTACCTAAGTACCCTTGAAATCCCAAATATGACCAAAATTCCGAAATTTATCTAAATACCCAAAATTATTAAAAAATCATTTTAAACTTTTGAAAATACCCAAATTACCCAAAATCACCAAAAAATTGCCAAATTGCCAAAATGCCTCTCCTGGGCCCAAAATTTCAAAATTTCTAAAAAATCCCAAAAGTTCCCAAAACATTCAAAATATTCATAATTTCATTTTTCTTAACTACCACATTACCCAATTTTGCCAATTTGACCATCTTTGATCAAAACCCCCAAATTGCCTTTAAAGGCCCAAATTTCCTCAAATTCAACTCAAATGTCCATCAATTTGATCCCAATCTCCACAAGTTTCAATCCCAAAATAAAATTCACCCTCAATAAATAAACCAAATCAAGCCTAATTGGCCCATGATTTAAGCCCAAATTTGATTTGAGCCAAAGCCCCAATTTTGGTCACATGACCTAATCTCATCAAGTTGAACCGATAGCCCACTCAATTGGCCACAATTTATGTTCAAAAAATCTTTATAAAATTCCTAAACATCAAAATTGACCATCAATTAGTCTTGATGAAACCTCAATTCCATTTAATTTTGACCCAAACCCAAAAAAATCCCCAAATTTGCCCCAAATTGGTTATGTCCCCAAATTTCACCAAATTGATTGCCTTAATCCGAAATTTGCACACAATTAATGTTGAAAACTCTTCATGGAATTCTTATTGACCATTCTCAAGAATCAATTTGGACTTAGCCCAAGGATAGCCCAATCTAGACCCAAGTCTAGCCCAACATTCCCAAAATGACCAAATTTCTAAAATCCTTCAAATTGACTCTCAAATTGAACTCAAAACCCTTTTCATCCTTCACCAAAATTGTTCCTTACAATCACTTACACCACATGTAGGATTTATTTGGACCAATTGACATGGCTAACCTAGCACAAACCCAAGTTTTTGTCATTTGCACCCACTTGGACCCATGCACTAAATGTAGCCTACCCATGCCAAAGCCATCAAATTAATGATTCCACAGCCATTAGTTGGACCCTAAGACTGAGCCAAAACTCACCTAACCCAAGATAAGTGAGCCATGGACCATTGGTTCCCTAAATTAATGGATTTGATTTCCATATTTGCTTAGGCTTAAGAGCTTTTTGCCAAAACTAATCCTCAGCCCATTAGATTGCTGTGACAAATTCCCCTAGGTTCCCTGAGCTCCTAGCCACCTCACCCTGCCATGGCCGGCCAGCATAGTCATCGAAAAAGCTAAAACTAAGGGTCACCTCCCCTTGAGTCTCACCAAAATAAAACCTAGAGGCCACCTCACCCAAATGAGATGTTGGAGCCTCTCTGCCCTCCACCTAAGCACCACATTGCACCCCCAAATTGGTCATGACAGGCACCCCTTAGTCATTTTTATAAAAGCTCACCTCCATTGCCATGGAGGGAGTGCTGAAATTTTCTCAAAAAGTGGCTCCCAAATCACTCACAGAGCTTCTTTAAGACCTCCTTAGTGCAATCCAACCATCTTCCCCTACTGATTCCTACTGTGGAAGCACAATTTTGAGCTCAAACTTCTGTCTCAAACCAGGACAGAGCTCAATACACCTCCACAATCCACCAAACTAACACTAAACTTACCCACGCCTTCACAACACTGAAAGAATCCAAAGCTCCATCAAATCCCCCTTCCATAGAGCCCCTAGTATAGACTTTGATTAACACCTGAAATCGGCCATGGTCGAATTTGGGTCTAAGCATTTCACCACAAATAGAGGCTCAATCCCTAGCCTCCTTCAACTCGAACGAACGTGTCAAGCATCTCTCATTGAATCTTCCCTTCTCAAAGCAAAGGTATTGAACTCCTCCTCACCCCGAGCCTCTTTTGATTCTCCATTTGCTTGGGTTTGATTTCATGGCATCTTAACTATATAGATATGTTCCTCTAGTCTAGAAGATCATTTAAAAAACTTCATTTAATTTGATTGAGAAATGAGGGAGATATCAAGCCTGGAATATAGATGGTTCTCGGGTTAGGCCATTTGGGACGATGGTGGAACTCCATTCGATCGAGCGTGTTTCGGATGAACGGTCAAGATGAAGTCGGACAATGCTTCTTTACATGAACTGCGGGACGTGTGGCTGCTAGCGTGGACGGCGGCATCAAATGGGAGCGCGCCGCGTGGATCTTCGGAGCTGTCTAGGATCCAGTTAGCGCCGCGCGTTTAAATAGATAAATAGGGATTTAAATAATTTAGAGATTACCCCTAAATTTAAAAATTCATATCTTGGTGTAGAAAAATCATAAAAATAAAATAAAAATACTTTCTTGCTTAGTGAACAGAGGACAACAATGTGGAAATAATTTAAAATCCATTAGACACGTGCTTTATTTTTAATTAATTAAACATTGTATTGAGTTTTTTGATTCCCCATGCATATAGGTATTTCACCATGGCTTGAATTTTTGGCATGTTATAGCCTTTGTCAAGGGGAACCTTCCTTGACTTTTCCAAAGCGAGAGGAAAGCTCTAGACAAAAATCCATATTTTTCAAGTCTATGCACATTATGTGCTTAAATTAATCATAATTATTAGCATGTTGCTTAGGAAAATCCAAGAAATTTTAGGAAGGTTTAACATAACCAGAGAACCCTTAGGAAAATTTGTCATGAGTCAAGTCATTTAAAATGCACCTAATCTTCTTAAATCCTAAATCACTAAGATAATTAATTTTGGAAGACATAAACATCAAAATGACTTGATTTTTTATTTCCACTATTCTCTGAGATCCAGATAACTCCCCATAAAAATTTCAAAGTATTTTAAGTCCATTTGATGGCTGAAATTGATTTTTCAAGTTAAATATCTTTTTTGGCTCTAAAATAATTTTTAATGATCAAGATATAACTCAAAAAATTATGAAAACTTGTTTTTTGAGTTCTTTCTGATCAGGAGAATTTTATAAAAATAATGTGGTATTTAAAATAAAAACTTCATTTTCAGCCTATTTTAAATATTTAAATAAATAAAAAATCATAAAAATCACAAAAATAATAAAATTCATAAAAATGTTTTAAATTTTTTTCTAAGCACTTAGAAACAATTGGAATATTTTTCTGGATTTTCTAAATAAGTATATTGTATTTTGAGTATTAAAATAATTTTGAAATGCTAAAAAATGGATTTCCACTAAAGTAATTCCAATAAATCAAAAAAAATCAAAAAAATATAAAATTTACTTCTATGGATTCTCTGACCTCAGGAAGATTTTTCAAAAATGCAAAACTTAATTTTCCCTATTTAAAATATTTTATATTTAATAAATACCCTAGAAATTAAAATAATTCTAATAATTTAAATAAAACTCAAAATTCAATCACAAACATCACACAAAATAACAACTACAACTAAATTTAGACATCTCTATCGAATGATCAAGAATTCCTCGAGGGAGGTAACCTACGATTGTTAACGAGGCTTCCCATGGTCTAAATGAAATTATGAAACTCATTAAGTTGAGTTTAGTAAATTCATTTGGACTATGTGAATCCACTAGAAAATAGTGGTGCCAGAACGAGGGAACCGTGGGATCTTAACTGGTGTCGCTCTAATCAACTTTAACATCCCCCCATAAAAATTTAATCAACTTCAACCATAGGGCCACCTGATTTAACATCATAACTTGATACCCTAGAAAACTCAAACTCGTCACGGTAAGGAGCTTGGAGGGCATCACGGCCATCTTCAACAGCAAAACATGACTTCACCAGGTAAACCAACTTCTTTCCTTAAAATTAAATAATAAAGTCATAGGACTTCAAGGTTGTTTGTCTGGTGTAACATAAATCCTCATCTCATCTTTAGGCATTTGTATAGCTGTGTTGTACAGTATAAGCTTTAACTCGTTTTAGGATTCTGAGGTTGTCATTTGATGCGACCTAAATCCTCACATCTTCCAGGCTATTTGTGTGATTGCTTCACACAAATGTAAACCCTAAGTTAATAAAATTTGCAGGATGAAAAACTCAAATGATTTTTCATCTAAATTGAAGCCAAACAATAGGATTGACTGGGAAGTCAACGAGGTTTTTCCTCTGAATCTATGACATCCCCTAGATATTCCTCCTTTAGATTCCAAAAATAAAATGTTCCAAATTTGAACCATTCCCCTTTCACACCTCTTTGTCTGATTTCATTGAAAAGTCCTTTCCTTTGAATTCCTTGAAGATAATATTTCTTGATTTTTATCGAGAGTTTTCTTAGATGACTTCGTTCATTTAAGATGTAATTAATTATAGGGGCTTGCCCTTATAGGAAGCTTTTCTCAAACCCAACTTAAAATAAACCCTATTTAATTCTTCATATTAAATAGGGGAAATTGTCGGCAAATAAAATCGTTTCACAAACAAAATAGACGTCATACCTTTCTTAGTTTATTTGATCGAGCCTCATCCTCAAGTCTTGAGTTTATCCTTCGGGATAGATACAGGGTTTAAGGTATAGTGCTCTTTCATTTAAACTATGAAAATATGGTGTTAGTTTGATTTCATACTTTTCTAAACTTAAACGTCCTTCCGAAGCGAGCAACAATCTTTTGATTCTAGTGGCCGACAGCTTCTTACGGGCAACTCCAACCAAAATAGTGTCGACAGCTTCTGGTGACTACATTAGGGAAGAGCTTTTCTCTCCATTTAAACAAAGGAAAATTATCTTCATACATCAATAATGCGTTCATGTCCCTTATTAACCAAAATTACTCTTCTTTTGTTGGCATGCTTTACCCATTTCTACCTTGGGAAAGTACGGGCAACTCTTTGGACTTCAGGACTGCCAGTTCAATCACCTTTGAATAGAGGGGTTCAGGAGGCCATAAAGGACTCTTTAAATCTTCATGTGGGGTTGGACCCCAATAGGTGTGTTGGTAGACTAGTTCCACCAGGGCATTGTGTGATGCTAAATGGGTCACGTACTGGGTCCTAAACACTTCACATCTCCCTCCCAAATTTGATTTGCTATTTTGTAAATTAAATCAAATTGTGTTGTACTACGCACTCTTTAAGATTTTCCTATAATAATTAAATTTTCTACTTTCAAATTACCTTTTTTTTTAAACATCCCCACAAACTAAGACTTACTCAGTCTACATAGCAACATCAGTAAATTTTCAGTGCTTGCACTAAGATTATAAAGTTTTGGCCATATAGCTAACCCCAAAACTTTCTATTTTAAAGCTGTTGCAATCGCCTGCCCAACACTAACCTTTTCCTGCAACTTGCCGACTAGCCAAGAAGCCTGCAACGTTGCTCCCACCATTAAGTTAGGAGCCGGATTTGAAGACCTTGAGGATATCCTCGGGAAGGCTCCGTTCGTCGTGATGAAAGTCACTGTTCCAAAAATTTAGGAGTCGTCTGTTGAGTTCAACCTGAACTGTCTTCAGAACTTCCCTTCATACAAGAAAGCCAAGACTACTATTGCCATCGTGGCACCTACCAAACCTGCTGTTCACGCTGCCAAGGAAAAAAAATTTTGATTGTTGAGGATCCAACTGAAGGATTAGCTGCCCCATGTTCAGTGTTTAAAATTAAATCAAGTTCAAGGACTGAACCGCTAAATCAAACTCAGAAGAGAAACTGTAAAAGAAGATTTTGAAGGGCTATGAAAGCCCAGACTTTTGAGGAAATATATGTCGAGGAAGAGCCTCACCAAGAGGAGTTTGAACTACCAGAAATATATCCACTACTATGAGGAAGCAGATTTCATCCTCTAGTGGACACCGATGGACACGAGAGTGTCCTGAAGATTGCTGCTGCGTTACCATCATTTCACGGACAAGATAGAGAGAAAAAGAAATCTACCACTAACACTCGACTCAGCTCAGTTTTTCAGTGACTAGTTGTCAAAAAGGGTTGTTCAGTCCACGAGTTTCTCAAATGAGTGGGACATGTAATATCTTCTCAAATGAAGGAAGAGATTTTAAGAGACATCAAGTCCGCCAAAAAAAATTCAAAGGAAAATTTGCCCGCTCGTATTCCCATCTGGTTCCCCCTGGGGAACAGGGTTCACACTGCCGCTGTTACTATAGATTCCATCGCTACCCGGACCACAGGCTGTCGACCAGTAAAGTCAAGACTGGGTCCAAGAATCCTACCAAGCATACATCACAAAGATATTCCTAAGAAGGAGAAGACAAATAGGTTACCTGATATTGTATATAGTCTACACTTTGGGGAGCATATTTCTCCTCGAAATACCAATGTTTTTGCTAAGGCACTTCGTCTTGAGACATCGTCATCAAAGAGGAAAGTATGGATACCTAAGGTTGCTACACCGACACAGTCCAGTAAACCCGCAGGGCAAGATCATCGAATGAAGCCAGGGTAAAAAATATCTGACATCCTCGCAATGATTTCCAGTAAGTTGGCAGAACAAGTAGAGTATGTCCAACAGGTTCCACCAGATCTTAAGATGATTCAAGTATCAATAATCGAAGAAAAATTTGAAAAGCTCAGAGTCGAGATTTCTGGGTTGGCTCGGAAACATGGAGTTTCCATCGACAACAATGATGAAGATTTTGACAATAATGTCTACCAGGAAGAAGATTTCATGGATATCCATGTTATCGAGACGAGGACCGCTGCATCTACGCGCGACGCTCATCCTTCTACGAAGAAAATGCTGTAGATGTGCTGCGCAAGGCTATTCTCCTAGGGGATGAGCAAGTCAGCATATTGGAGAAAAGGATAGAGGAGATGACCGTAGCCATGACCGCTATGGCCACTATTCAACGACAGTCACAAGCGCCGCAACTAGCATCTCTAGAAATCAACGAACCATAAATCATACACATTACAAATGGAAGAAGAGAAGTTGCCTTGGCAACTAGAGATGAGCAACTGAAGAAGGATTTTGCATCAAGTGCCATGCCAGAGAAAGAATTCAAATAGATGGTCGAGCAAGCTCGGGATGCCTTAACCCAATCTAAGGGTGGTGCATTGATTCTAAAAGGTAGACCTTACACGGAAGAGTTCGATGCCGTACCTTTCCATAAGGGTTTTGTATTCTCAAGCTTCAAGATATTTGATGGAACCCAAAATCCAGATAGCACCTAACACACTTCCGAGCCAGTTGTGGCAATACAAGAAATAACGAAGCTTTACTCTGTCAACAGTTCATCAGCTGCCTGTCAGGAGTTGCTTTCGATTGGTATGCCGATTTGCCCAACAGATCGGTTAAAACATTCATCAAGCTGGAATAATTATTTATAAAGAGATTCATCGGAGCGCAACATCATGTTTCCATAGGAGAACTCATGATGGAGAAACAAAAACCCAACGAGACTTTAGTGGATTATATTTTGAGGTGGAGAAACCTTAACATGAAGTGGGAACCTTAGCTATAGGAACATCATGCGATTGAGATCCTACTCAGAAGCATTCATGGACATGTAGCTTTCATCCTCAAGGCACTCACCATCAAATCCTTCGAGAAGCTACTCAGCAAGGCTAACAGTCTTCAGGAAGAAATAAAACACATGGACTCTAACGAGAAATCCAAGACAACCAGAGTGCTTGAAAAGAAATCTGCAATAGGCGTAATTGTTGATAAAGGAAAACAACCGAAAAAGATATATGCAGAAACTCCTCATTAATCTTTGTCAAAGCAGACTCTGAAACAAAACAACCAGTCTACCCAACGACCGCCTCAGGGAGGATCATCTCAAAATAAAAGAATGTCTCTAGAAGAAAGAAAAAAAATGGTGTGCTCTTTCAAAGATGAAGCTGTATCTAAAATATTTAGAAGTCTGATGAAGAAGCTCGAGTTCAAATTACCAGACCCAAAGAAACCCGAAGAGGTCGAAAAGAAGGATCAACCAAATTATTGCTCAGATCACAGATTACTGAGACATACAATAGAAGAATGTTTCATCTTTAAGGATTGGCTTGAGAAAAATCTCAAAGAAGGAAATATAATGATCCCGAAAGAGTATTTAAAAGAACCTGAAAAAAAGTTCCATAAATATGGTTTTGGTTGAGCTAATCTCTCTGATTGATTCGTATGCTGGAAAAGATTAATTTAATACAATTTGGAACAAACTTATGAGGGTTCTAAACCAAATACAGAATTCATGAAAACAATCTTCCACACATGCCATAAAAGATGGATGGGATACAGTTTGGAGCAAATCATCCAAGAAGATGTTAAATCAAATCCAGAACAATTAAAAGGAAACTATCGCTCAGAGTCTTCAGCTCGCCAGGCCCAAGATAAAGCTTTCACCACAAGAGCCTATTGGCATCAATTTTTGGATGTCATAGGTGTAGGGCGTCCACCTGTGATCGACAAAAATTTGTTATCACGCACCATGCATGAAGTTTTCCTGAATTGACCTGATCACCAACGAGGTCGTTCAAATGGCCCCGAATAACGAAACAGACTACGCCGATACGTCCGAAACGTCAAATTTAGTCAATAATGATGCCCACTTCACTGCGAGGACATATCTGGATTAAAATGCGAGAGAGATATATTATAATATTATGATATAATAAAAATATATATAATTAAAAAGATATATAAACCTTTCCACGTGATAGCTCACGCTATCTCTCCCCCTATTTTTTTAATTTGCTTCTCACCTACGCACAAAACAGAAGAAATAAAAAAAGGGGATGATCCCATACTTTATATATATATATATATATAAAATTGATATTTATCCAATCTTTTTAGGATAACAACGCGTCTTCCCCCAAGGATCGCGTCTCTCTCCCTCTCCAAAGTTCCCATTCGCACCTCCCGATAGATTTTTCATGAAACTGCTCACTCCATTTTTTCGCCACAGAGAGGACCAATCTCTCCTCCTCCAGATCGCGATAGGAAGGATTGGGAACTCCCGCTCCTCTCCTTTCCATTCGCGAATCCTTCTACCATGATCCTTCTCCTCTCTCATGATCATCCCGCTCCTCTCCTCCGTCGCTGGTGCCGGTCACCAATCTTCCTCCTCCTGCTTCTTCTTCTTCTTTTTCTTCTTCTTCTTCTTCTTCTTCTTCTTCTTCTTCTTATCCTATTTCTTCTTCTCCTATTTCTTCTTCTTCTTCTTCTTCTTCTTATTCTATTCCTTCTTATTTTATTTCATCTTTTTTTTCTTCTATTTCTTCTTCTCCTATTTCTTCTTCTTCGTCTTCTTCTATTTCTTCTTATCCTATTTCCTCTTCTTCTTCCTCTATTTCTTCTTCTTCTACTTCTTCTTCTTTTTTCTTGGCCAACCCCGCTAACCTCGACGGTCTTCCTTCATCTCGTCGGCTTTTGCCTTGCAGGTGTCATATTTTTTGCCAGTCCAAAATGGTGAAGAAAGGCTCCAATTTTTTTTTGGGCTTTCTCCAACGTCTCCTTTGCTTTCAGCATTCACCGTCAAAAAATTAGCATCCGTCACCTCGCCGGACAACGAACCTCAACATCTTTCGGGAGGGTACAAATGACTCTCATTTTACCTGCAAGTTGTCGCCAGACTTATTTAGTCTTCGTGCAAACTACGCGAAGGTATAACCTTTCTTCCCCTTTGCATTTTATTTCCTTTCCAGCCTTAGTTGTAGGTGTGATAGGCGTGTGGGTTTGATCTTCCACACGGGGTGTGTGCGCCAGTGTAAGCCGGCGCAACGGCAAGCCTATGTGATTGATCGATTGTTTTCCTAGAGGTGACTTATAGGATAGGATCCCCTCGCGCAACTAATTTTCCTATGATAGCCGAGTGAATCATATTTGATTGTTAGCCATAGCACAAAAATCCTAGAGGCTGGAGCTCCCTTCGCTCCCCTTTGCTTTGGTTGTCCCAATCTTTTAGAATGATAGAAAATTAGATCTTTGCAAAATGAGAAAATGTGAGTCATTAGCTCATTTTACAAAGCTCGGAGGCGTCGTGGAATCAAGAAGTATGTTGTCACTAGCCCATTTCATGAAGAGATGGAGAACTTCCCCCTTTGGAGATCGAGGGAGAAGTTCCCCTACTTGCCTCACCAAAGCAAAGGCGGCAATCGCCATTTTTTTATGTATCGACCATAGGTTCCCCAGTGAGAACGTTAGCATGGGAATGACTCCCTATCACATGTATAAGTTTGCATGTTACATTTTGCATGTCACTGAGCACCTCACTTCACTTCGTTTGGTCGTCCCGGACCGAACAGCACCCCACTTCACTCTGATCGGCCGCCCCCGCCCGACGAGCACCTCACTTCACTCTGTCTAGCCGTCCTAGCCCGACGAGCATTTCACTTCGTTCTATCTTGCCGCCCTCGCCCAAAGAGCATTTCACTTTGCTCTGTCTAGTCGCCCCGGCCCGATGAGCATCTCACTTCACTTTGTCTAGCTATCCTGGCCCGACAAGCATTACACTTCACCTCGTTCGGCCGCCCCAACCCAACGAGCACCTCACTTCGCCTCGTTCGGCCGACGGGCACCTCAATTCGTTCCGATCGGCTGCTCCACCCTGACGAGAACCTCACTTTTCTCCTTCTAGCCACTCTTGCCTGATGAGCATCTCACTTCACTCCGTCTAGCCGCCTCGGCCTGACGAAAATCTCACTTCACTTCATCTAGTCGTCCCGGCCCGACGAACATTACACTTCACCTTGTCTTGCCACCCTGGCCCGACGAGCATTTTAATTCACTTCGTCTGACCGCTTTGGCCCGGTGAGCACTTCATTTCATTTCAATCAGCTCCCTTGATTCGGTTGATACAACACTTTGGTTTAATTGGATTTTTTGACCCAGTCGACCAATTACTTGCACCACCATAATGTCTTGCATGTGTGTTTGTATTTTTGTATGTTGTAGCGCATATGCATGAATATATTATTGCATCTTGACTTGCATTTGTATGTTTGCATGATCATGATAGATATTGTCTACTTGAGTTGCATTCTTCCGGGTCACTGCCTTGCTGGTAAACCCTCTTTCGGGCCTCTGCCGCTTCGGCATGCCTACCCTCGTGGCACTGCCTTGCCAGTATACTCTCTTTTCGGGCCCCTGCCACTACAACATGCCTACCTTTGGGTCACTGCCTCGCTGGCATACCCTATTTTCAAGTCGCTGCTGCAACAGCATGCCTATCTCCTTAAGGCCACTACCACCACGGTATGTCCACCTTTGTTTTATTGCCTTATCAACATATCTTCATGGGGCCACTACCGCTATGGTATGCCCATTTCTTGAAGTCTTTGCTTTCATAGCATATTCTTTATCACTCTTTATATGTTTTTGATTTGTCTTCATTATCATTTGCATTTGCATGTTTGCATCGATAGCGAGCCAGACCCGTTAGGAGAGTGACTCCCATTTCGGTGGCGATGCCTTAACGAGCATTGCTCGCTGGGTCAATCCCAATGAGCAATGTGAGTTAATTCATCGGAACTAACATGACTATGACTGTGCTAAGAATCCAATGAATCTAACTAGTGTCATTCCTTTTTGTGACACTCCTTAGATTTGTTTTGGATCCTTAGGATGGGGCCAGTAAAGTGACCCCGTCAAAGTCATACCACACCAAAACTTACCCCACATTTAGACACTAGGTTGATGCACTTTTCGTTAGATGGTTTGCTAAGTTAGAACTTAGGGTACTAGGTAGACTTTTTGATACTTGGCTATTGTTCTCTGTTGGATTGGTTGCCCTAGCCAGGTATCTTTCTTTTGCGTTATGATTGTGATGTGACTCCATGTTGCATTTGTATGGTAGTGTGATAGGGCATTCTTCTGCCGGGAGCCATGCCTATTTTCATACACACACACAGGTACTGTTATGGGGGGGAGCAAGTAATGATTTCTTACCCTTTTGCTTGCAGGTGTTATTAACTCCCCCACTTTTAAGGCATGGTTTATAAGACGTTATGTGCATGTGAGTTTTTCCACTAACACTTGTTTTCATGCAGGATTGAGTCTTTTTCTTTTCCCTATGTATTTTTTTAGAGTCTAGGAGAGTCCTGTAGCAGAGATAAGATATGGGCACGGGTTCTGAGACGTTAGCACGGGAACCACGTGGAGGGGACTAGGAGCAGATGCTCGTGCCCCGCATCCTAATTCTGCATTTTATATTGATGTATAGAATTAGAACCGGGCATGTATATGCGGAGTTCGGCCGCCCTTTTTCTTTTCTGGGATATGTTGTCGACCCAGTGGCACCGGCCTGTTTATTATTTTGGTTTGACTTGCTTTGCTTAATTTTTGCATCATGTTGCAAGTCTGCACTTGCATGTGTTTTTCTTGTTTTCATTATGTGTTTTATCTGGGATTTCGCGATACAATATAGGTTCATTAAGGACCCTAAAATTTTAATTTCTACAAAATCCTAAAAAAATATTTAAGATAATTAAAATTTAGGATTAAAATATTCATGATTTAAAAATCGCAACATTTTATTTTCTTGCATATATTAATAGGACCTCCACAATACTTAAGATCATTCTAGATAATTGCTTTCATGTTTGTATTTCCCGAGGAGGAGTCCCCGTACTTTTCCAACCTGACTGGCCCAACATACTTTCATGTAGGTGGTTTTCTAGTGCGCCTACGGTGTCAGAAGGATCCCCGACCCAGACGGGGTGTAAGTCCTTTTGTTGGAGTGTTTACAGCTTTGTAGCTGAACCTTTGGAGCTCCACTTTCTCTTATTTCCGGAGGCATCCTTGCCATTTCGGCAGGTATAAGTCCCACCTCTTGGAGCTCTAGTTTATAGTCATAGGATAGAGTTTCCTTCCTTTGACCTTAGGGCTACCGAGGTTCTCGTGGATGATGCAATTCACGAATTGCTGACCGGGGATCTCAGGTTGTGTTGGGTCGACTACCTTCACGACCAGGTAGACTTAGGGTCCTAGTGGTTTGGGATGACGGGTCCGTGGTACCCCGACCTGACTACCTCTACCTCCTAGGATTACTTTTCCTTGACTTTTGACTACCCCCTATTGAGCCATTTCTATTCTTTTGACTTCTTTGGTGTCACTTCGGTGGCCCGATGTCGATAAGCTGTCGCCTGTTCAGGATAAGACGATTTGTCCTCTGCCCTTACAGTCCGGATGTGCTATGACGTATCCGGTTACCCCTGTTGAAGTGATTTATGGTTATTTGTAGGTTTCATGAGTTGAGAAGCCGCTACCTATTTGGCGTGGGAGATTCACTTTCCGGCCAAATGGTTCAGCATGAGCTTCAAAGCATCGAGACTGTTCCATATGAAATAATCACCTTTTGATAACTTATACCCCATGTTCATAATGATAAAGAGAAACTCCTTCCAACGAGAGTCTTTATAGGTATCCCCCGAGATGTAATTAACGAGTAGGAATACGTTCCACTCGGAGACTTTTGACCCCAAAACAAAAAATGTTCTTTTTAGTTCTCTGGTTACGGGTAGTTTATATAGAGATTTTACTCGTGGATGTTGTTTTTTTCGAGGTACTTCAATCCGATTCTGTTTGGATGTATACTCTCAACCCATCACACGAGGATTATCCCTATATAAGCCTTCCGTCTCTTTTCCTTTTTTGATTTGTTATCTTATTTATT
This sequence comes from Phalaenopsis hybrid cultivar, assembly GCA_002079205.1. Taxonomy (NCBI): domain Eukaryota; kingdom Viridiplantae; phylum Streptophyta; class Magnoliopsida; order Asparagales; family Orchidaceae; genus Phalaenopsis; species Phalaenopsis hybrid cultivar. The sequence continues at coordinate 472,627 of JXCR01148408.1, forward strand.
GTAGTACGTTAGTTCACTATTCGATTCCTCTCCTCTTTGAGTCATTCATTTGGTTTGAGAGGGAGACTTACTCGAATAGGGAAATTATACGGCGACATACAAAAAGGAGAGCTGACGACTCCGAGATCTAAAAAGAACGAAGAGAGAAAAACATAGTCATCATCATCAAAGTTGAAGAAAAAGAAGAACACTGTCATGAAGATTGATAGCACGGGGGGTAGGATAGGGGCTACCTCTACTAGATTGGTTGTCTCAAATTCGGGGAAGAAAATCCTAGAACCCCTGATTTTGTATGATTATCTTTTTGCCCCTTTGAGGTTTGATGAATATAATGATTGTGATTTCAGCTACGTTTTAACTATTTCTAGTGATGACGTAATTGATTGTGACCAATTTAACTTTGATCTCGATTCCTAAAATGATCCTTAAATCGTACTTGAGTCCGGTGAACTCTCTAACAATACCAAAGAAGCCATCAACGATACCGCTTACGACAGCACCGGGATAGAGGAGCCAATCCTCGAACACCACGACACACCACTCGCCCTCAACTTAGATCTTTCCGACAAAGAAGAAACACCAGAAGATTCAACAATGATACCTCAAGAAGAAGAAATTATAGAAATAAACTTAAGAAGTGGGAAATTATTGCCCCCAAGGATAGCTTCTACAGACAAAGGAAATAAATAGTATATGTCCAAGGAAAAATTGGAGGACCATACAAATTGGATTACAACGTGCTAGCTAGTCTTAGGAAGTTGCAGGATCGACAAAGCATTTACGATGCTCTGATCCTATCAAAGGAGATGGAAAGTCTCTGGTTACAGCATTGCTCGACCCAGAGATTTGCTTAGCTCAGTTGGCCAGCACATCCTCAAATGAAGTTTGCTCGTTGAAAGAACAGTCAGGGGAAACCTTCACAGATGAGGATTTTCTACTTGGTACCACCGACCACAATCGACCACTCTACATCTCCGTCAACATTGGCAGATTCGTATTATCCAGAGTTCTGGTAGATCCAGGAGCATCTCCCAACCTAATGAGTCTACGGACATTGGCTTATTTGGACATTGATGCCCAAGAGCTTACGACCAATAAAATGATGCAAAGAGCATTCAACCAAAAAGGAGAAAGAGCCCTTGGATTGATCACATTACTTATGAAGGTCGGAGAAGTAACAACAACCACTAAATTTCATATCATCGACGCTGAGACCCTTATTAATGCTCTACGTGAGAGAAGAAAAGAGACGTCAACAACAAATTAAGAACTCTCATCCCCATTCCAGAGGGACACATCTATGAACTAGATATGAAGGAAACTTTTTCCAGCCTGCCCACCACAGATGAGGAGCCTGAGTATGTTCAAGAGCCAGAAGTACTGCCAACCTTTGATGACCTTTGTGCGGGTTCCCCTACTTGCAACGTTGAAAAACCGCCACAAGCGTCAACTACAAGAGCTTTTGTCTAATGTCTGAATTGTATTGTCCTACACTTTGAGCATTTCAGCACTCTTGAAAAATATGCCCTTAATGAAGAGCAATCTCAGACCACCGATTGCCAGATGAAGGGGGCATACGTCCCAATGGGTACAGAACGATATGACCCACGGTATACTGCGCCATATGTTTCAATGGACGATGAGTCATACATCCCATAAGAGGTAACACCAACACCAGTCTGGATTCCTATCAATAAAGAAATGAGGGAATGTCTGTGCCAACCGCCCATCCTCAGCACAATAGAATATTATAAAATCAGCAAAGTCAACAAAAGAAGCTCTGAGTTCTACGAAGAAGTCCGTGGAGAACTCATCAATATATTGGAAGGACTGGAATTGTATAGCAGGGTATTTTCAGAAAATAATGAACAAAGCATTCTGGATTGTATCTTTGACTTAAGAGATAGAGGTCGAGCAGGGTTGCTCATGGAAAGAACCTACTCTGAGCCAAGGAAATGGATGAGAGGAAAAGGAAGGATTACAATACAATGTGGGTACTGCTACATTTCACGAACGACAGGCAAGGAAATCCTCCAAGGATTCTAAGGTACGATCAAGTGGATCTGCTGCCCCCGAGGATCAAATGGATGATTAAACAAATGTTTGTTGGAAAATACCGCCAGTCAACTGCATTCCAAATAGCTGCATCATCAACATATATGACGAGGGAGACGGCATACCTCCTCACGTTGACTATCATGATTTTGTAAGACCCTTCTGCATAGTCTCATTCATGTTTGAAGGAAATATTCTCTTTGAGAAAGGAATCAATGTCATCGACTCCGGAGAAGTCAGAGGATCTATCGAGATTCCCCTACCAGTTGGTTCAGTTCTCGTTCTAAAAGGCAACGATGCAGACGTTGCCAAGCACAGCATTCCCGGAGTACAATGTCGTGGGGTATCAGTAACTTTTCGACGGATGGACAACAAAAAAATACCATTTGGGTTTCAACCAGATCCTAAACTTGAAAAACTGCTGTCGTATGAGCTATGAGAAGATTGCGCCTCTAGGTGCACGTGAAGGGAATTCTTGTCCTGGAACATGGCCCAGAAGGTTAGCTTGGTCACGAGCTCACTACGCAAGGGGACAGATAGTCAGAGGGTTTCTTTTTCTTCTCTTTTACATTACATATATGATATGTATCATACATGATCAATGCATGATATGTCTCGACATAACACATTCTGGATATACCTTCATGTAGTTTGCATATTGTACTCTTTTTGAGGCATTGGCCTACTTTTAATCTATAACATTTTATTGAAGCAAATTAATGAAATTCCTTCCAGAATGTGTTTGATTGTTCAATTTCCCTTCTCGGTGCGATGGATAAAAGCCATTGAACCATGAGTTAATTTGCAACAACAACGAACGAAGAACAAAACAACAAATATTAAATGATAAAAAAGAAACCCTTCAAATGAAAAAAATGACAAAAAATATATAAACTATGATAAATTTAAATAAAAAAAATTTCTCTTTTGAAAAATCAACCAACTAAAGCTAAAAAACAAAAACATATTTTTGAAAATTAAATTTGATAAAAAAGTAAATCTGTTGAGTGGATTCTCTTCATTTCAGAGTTTCTTAATCTTTGCTCGTGCAGCATAACTATCTTTGCCAACACTAATTCTCTTCACATCTCCACAGAATTTCACATTCTGCGCAAAAAAAGAACTCTCAAATTCTCACAAATCCTCTTCAACAATGTCGACCTTTACATACAACGCATGTATTTAAAATTAAACACTACAAACTCTATAGAATTCTCATTTTGAATCAATCACCACCTCCTGATTCACCCCCTTTCAGGTCGGTCCTTACCTTCCGACGCTCTCCTTTCAAGATTGACCCTTACCTGTCAACTCTCATTTCAAATCAGTCACTACCTTCTGATTCACCCTTTCAAGTCGGTCCTTAACTTCCAATGCTCTCTTTTTTGAGATTGACCATTACCTATCAACTCTCATTTCAAATCAGTCACAACCTTCTAATTAATCCCTTTTGAGGTTTGTCCTTACCTTCTTATGCTCTCTTGTTGAGATTGACCATTACCTGTCAACTCTCCTTTGGAATCAGTCACTACCTTCTGATTCACCCCTTTCGAGGTCAGTCCATACCTTCTGATACTCTCTTTTCAAGATTGACCCTTACCTATCAATTCTCTTTTTAAATCAATCACTACCTTCTGATTCACCCCTTTTGAGGTCAGTCTTTACCTTTCGACGCTCTCTTTCCAAGATTGACCTTTACCTGCTAAATCTCATTTTGAATCAGTCACTACCTTTTGACTCACCCCTTTTGAGGTCGGTCCTTACCTTCCGACGCTCTCTTTTTGAGATTGACCCTTACCTGTTGATTCTCATTTAGGATCAGTCACCACCTCCTGGGTCACCCTTTTGAGGTCGGTCCTTACCTTCTAATGCTTTATTTTGAGATTGACCCTTACCTGTCGATTCTCATTTCGAATTAGTCACTACCTTTTGATTCACCCCTTTTTAGGTCGGTCCTTACCTTCCGACACTCTCTTATTGAGATTGACCATTACCTATCAACTCTCATTTCGAATCTGTCACTACTTTCTGATTCACATCTTTTGAGGTCGGTCATTACCTTCTGACGCTCTCTTTCTGAGATTGACCCTTACCTGTCAATTCTCATTTAAAATCAATCAATGCCCTCAGATTCACCCCTTTTGAGATTGGTCCTTACCTCCCGACGCTCTTTTTTTTGAGATTGACCCTTACCTGTTGATTCTCATTTAGGATCAGCCACCACCTTCTGATTCATTCCTTTTGAGGTCGGTCCTTACCTTCCGAAGCCCTATTTTGAGATTGACCCTTACCTGTCGATTCTCATTTCAAATTAGTCACTACCTTTTGATTTACCCCTTTTGAGGTCGGTCCTTACTTTCTGACGCTCTCTTTTGAGATTTACCTTTCAATTCTCATTTTTGAATCAGTCCCTAATTTTTTATTCACCCTTTTGAGGTCGGTCCTTACCTTTTGACGCTCTCCCATGGGATTGATCCATAACTTTCAATCCTTGCCTTGTCACCAGTCCCTAACTCTTGATTGCTCTCTTTTCATGGTCGGTCCTTAACTTTCGACCCTCTTCTTAAATTAATACTTGAATTTCAAATCCCCTTGGATCAGCACTTACACACTGATTCCCATCCTCTATAAATTCCTGAAATCACATAAATCAAAATCCACTCTTCAATCCCCAGTGAGAGTCCCTACTTCATGAATTTGATCAAATATTCACCTGCTAGATTCCCTAGTGGAAGCAAATAGCACACACAATCCCACACTCCTTCTATGTCTGTTGACTTAAGAGTTTGTATTAGTTTTGTTGAGCTCTTCGGTCAATGCCAATATGCTCGGTGTGCTTGGGGGGTCCATTTGTTGACCTCACTTTTGGTTGAGGTCTTGTCTTTCTCTTTTGTAGCCTAAGGTCTCGCCATAGGGCTTTCCTATAGAATATTCTTAGAAAACTAGGAAAGACACCCTCACTATTATAAACTCTAAACTCTTCTTTACTCAACTTGAAGTTCCACATGTTGGTCCTAACCTCTAGCACTTAGTATGTGTGGTCATTATGGGGGAGCTCAAGGAGAGTTCCTATAGGGCTATTTAACCTTAGGGTTGACCTTGGGTATTGTTCTGGAGATAAGGCACTCACTTCACTCACAATCACTCACTACCCTAAACCCAGAATTTCCTGAGTTTGGTCCCTTGAGCCTTTGAGAAACTCATGTAGATGGTCCACTAAACCTACTAACCCTAGGCTAAGGTTTAGCTAATATCAGTACATAGAGGACCCAAATGGGGTTTCCATTGGACCATGTCATACTTTTGGTGGTTAGTACCCCAATTTTACCCAAAATACTCAGCCTGACCTTTTGCCCCTAAACTTCCCCAGATTACCTAAGTACCCTAAAAACCCCAAATTTGGCCAAAATTTCCAAATTTATCTAAAATACTCAAAATTATTCAAAAATCATTTCAAACCTTTTGAAAATACCCAAATTACTCAAAATCACCAAAAAATTGCCAAATTACCAAAATGCCCCTCCTGGGCCCAAAATTTCAAAAATTCTAAAAAATCTCAAAATTTTTTAAAATATTTCAAATATTCTCAATTTCATTTTTCTCAACTACCACATGACCCAATTTGGCCAATTTGATCATCTTTGATCAAAACCCCTAAATTGCCTTTAAAGGCCCAAATTTCCCCAAATTCAACTAAAATGTTCATCAATTTGATCCCAATCACCCCAAGTTTCAATCCGAAACTAAAATTCACACTCAATGTGACCAAAATAAACCAAATCCAAGCCTGATTGGCTCATTATTTGAGCCCAATTTTGTTTTGAGCCAAACCCCCAATTTTGGTCACATGATCTAATCTCATAAAATTGAACCCATAGCTCACTCAATTGACCATAATTTATGTTGAAAGCTCTTTATAACTTTCCTAAACATCAAACTTGACCATAAATTAGTCTTGATGAAGCCTAAATTCCATTTAACTTTGACCCAAATTTGCCCCAAATTGGTTATGTCCTCAAATTTCACCAAATTGATTGTCTGAATCCCAAAATTGGCACCCAATTAATGTTGAAAACTATTCATGGAATTCCTATTGACCATTATCATCAATAAATTTAGAATTAGCCCAAGTTTGGCCCAGTCCCAACATGCTCAAAATGACCAAATTTCCAAAATCCTTCAAATTGACTCTCCAATTGAACTCAAAACCCTTTTCATCCTTCACTAAAATTGTTCCTTACAATCACTTACACTAGATGAAAAATTTATTTGGACCAATTGACATGGCGAACCTAGCCCAAACCCAAGTTTTGGTCATTTTCAACCACTTGGACCCATGCACTAAATGTAGTCTAACCACCCAAAAACCATCAAATTAATTATTCCACAACCATTAGTTGGACCCTAAAACTGAGCCAAAACTCATCTAACCCAAGCTAAGTGAGCCATGGACCGATGGTCCCCTAAATTAAGTGATTTGATTTCCATATTTGCTTAGGCTTAAGATCTTTTTGCCAAAACTAAACCTCAACCCATTACACCCCCCAATTGTGGTTTTGAGATGTTGGAGCCTCTCTGCCCTCCACCAAAGCACCACATTACACCCCCCAATTGGCCATGACAGCCACCCCTTAGCCATTTTTATAGAAGCTCACCTCCACGGCCATGGATGGAGTGCTGAAATTTTCTTTGAGAGAGCCTCTTAAATCACTCACAAAGCTTCTTTAAGACCTCCTCAGTGCAATCCAACCATCTTCCCCCACTGATTCCCACTATGGAAGCTCAATTTTGAGATCAAACTTCTGACTCAAACTAGGACAGAGCTCAATACACCTCCACAGTCCACTAAACTAAAATTAAACTTACCCACACCTTCACAACACTGAAAGAAGCCAAAGCCCCATCAAATCCCCCCTCCACAGAGCCCCTAGCATAGACTTTGATCAACACCTGAAATTGGCCTAGGTCGAATTTGGGTCTAGGCATTTCACAATAACTAGAGGCTCAATCATTAGTTTCCTTGGACTCCAACAAACATGCCAAGCATCTCTGATTGAAGCTTCCCTTCTCAGAGTAAAGATATTGAACTCCTCCTCATCCTGAGCCTCTTTGATTCTCTATTTTCTTGGGTTTGATTTCATGGCATCTTAACCGTATAGATATGTTCCTCTAGTCTAGACGAACATTTTAAAAAAAATTATTTAATTTGGTTGAGAAATGAGAGAGATATCAAGCTTGGAAGAGGGACGGTTCTCGAGCTAGGCCATTGGGGATGATGGTGGAACGCCGTTCGATCGAGCGTCTATCGGATGAACGGTCAAGATGAAGCTGGACAGTGTATCGGATCAGAGGTTACCCATTCCCCTCTTTGACTTAAACCTAAATATTAATTAAGGCTAAATTTCCAAAATTACACATTTGCCTCTAAGGCTTTAATACCTCATAATTTGTCAAATTCAATTCAAATGACTTTGAAATTTTTATCTTACCTCATTCATGGGTCAATTAAGACATCAGATGAGAAAATGTGATTCTTCAAAATTTAATTTAATTTATATAATTATTGTAATACAAAAATAGGATTTTTCAAAGAAAATTGCTAACTTGACCAAAGTGAATTCTAATCCCTTGAAATTTTACTGGAGGTAGACCCAGACCAAAAAAGCCTTTGGACAAAATTTCATGATTTTTTGAATTCCTTGTGATTTATTAGAATTATTTTAAGTTTTGGGTTATTTAAAAAAAATAAAATATTTTAAGTGGTGAAAATTAAGTTTTGTGTTTTTGGAAAATCACTCTAAGGTTGAAGAACTCAGATGAGCAAATTTTATATTTTTTTTATTTTTCCTTGATTTATTGGAATTATTTTACTCAAAACTCATTTTTACCTTTTAAAAATTATTCTTAAGCTTTGAAATTCAATATCTTTATTTAGAGAATCAGAAAAAATATTCTAATTGTTTCTAAGTGATTATAAAGTAATTTAGAACATTTCCATGAGTTTTATTATTTTTGTGATTTTTATGAATTTTTAATTAGAGCAATTTAGAACATTTCCATGAGTTTTATTATTTTTGTGATTTTTATGAATTTTTAATTATTCAAATAATTAAAATAGGCCAAAAATTAAGTTTTTATTTTAAATATTATTTTATTTTTATAAAATATCCTAAAAAGGCAAAAATCAAAGTTTTTTTTTTAAATATAATTTTATTTTTAGAAAATGTCATTGATCACAGAGAGCTCAAAAAACTAAGTTTCATAATTTTTTGAGTTATATTTTGATTTTTAAAAATGTTTTAAATGCCAAGAGTGGTATTTATGTTTAAAAATCAATTTAAGTTGTCAAATGAACTCAAAATATTTTGAATTTTTTATGATGAGTTCTCTGGATCATAAAACACAGTGGAGGTCAAAAATCAAGTCATTTAAATGTTTATATTTTCCAAAATTAATTATCTTAGTGATTTAGTGTTTGCAAAATTTAAGTTCACTTTAAATGACTTGACCCATGAAATTATTTCCAAAGGTTTCTCTAGTCATGGTGGACCTTTCAAATTTTCTTAGGACTTTCTAATCAATATGCTAATTTTCATGATTATTTTAAATAAATAATGTGGAATAACTTGAAAAATATGGATCTCTATATAGGAACCTCTTCTGACTTTGGAAAAATTAGAGGATGTTTCCCCTTACAGAGACTACAACATGCCAAAATTTTAAGCCAAGGTGATGTGTCAATATACATGAAGAATCAAATGATCACAAACAGTCTTTAATTAATTAAAAATAAAATACGCATAAAATGATCTTGAAATTTATTCCACATTGTTCTCCTCTATTCACTGAGCAAGAGGTTTTTTTTTCGAGATTTTTCTATATAAAGTTATAAATTTTCTAAGTTAAGGGTATTTAAATAAATAAGAAAAGCCCTATTTATCTATTTAAATCACGCGTGCCACCTCAACCTACGACGGCTCCGAAGGCATGCGTGGTGGGCTCTGGTTGGACGTCACCGTCCATTTAGCTTGCTAACTCGGCCTGCTGTTTATATCCCAAAGTGCTGTCTGGCTCGATCTCCACCGTCCATTTGATACACGCTTGATCAAACAGCTCCCCGTCATCGTCCCGGAAAGAATGATCCCATGCCCATCCACACTAAAACCCTAAGATCACAGCCTAGACTCAACCAAATCACTTTGGGTTTGATCTTATGGACTCATCTAACTGAGACGAACACATCCATACGGTTAATGTATCAAGCAATCAAGCCTAAGTGAATGGAGAATCAAAATGAGCTCGAGAGGAGGAGAAGTTTTATACCTTTGCTCTGAGAAGGGAAACTTCAATCAGAGGTGCTCGGCACGTTGATTGGGGTCCAAGGAGGCTAGGGATTAAGTCCCTGGTCTTGGTGTAAGGCCTAGGTATGAATTCGACCAAGCTCAATTTCAGGTGTTGGTCTATGGTGGAGGCTATTTCAGAGGGTAATTTGATGGGCTTTGTCTTCTCTTGCTTTTGTGAAGGTGTGGGCACAAGCAATTGAAGTTTGGTGGAGTGTGGAGATGTATTGGGTTCTATCCTGGTTTCCGACAAGGTGTTAAGCTCAAAATTGAGCTCCGGCAATGGGGATGGGTGAGGGAAAATGGTTGGAATGCACTGAGGTGATCTTAGGGAAGCTCTGTGTGAAGTTTGGAGAGGCCTCTCTAAGAAAATTTCAGCACACCTCCCATGGCCGTGGGAGGTGAGTTTTTATAAAAATGGCCATGGGGTGGCTCTCATGGCATAAGTTTGGGTGCATTGTGGTGCTTAGGTGGAGGGCAGAGGAGCTCTTCAATTTGATTTGGATGAGCTCGCCTCTAGGTTTAATTTGGGTAAGGTGCCATGGGAGTGGCTCTTGGTTTTGAGATTTTCTGGCCATTAGGCTGGCCGGCCGGCCACGGGGAGGTGGCTAGGAGCTCAGGGAATCCAGAGGAATCCATCACAACAATTTAATGCAAATGTGCTTTGATTTGGCAAAGATATCTTAAGCGTGTGCATTTTTAAAAATAAGATCCCTTAATTTGGGGGACATTTGGTCCATTGGTTGATTTAGATGGTTTCATGGTGTTTGGACTGGTCACTAAGTCCAACTAATGGCTGTGGTGGAGTTAATTTGGTGGCTTTAGGGTGGTTAGGTCACATTTAGTGCATGGGTCAAAGTGGGTGCATTTGACAAAAACTTGTGTTTAGGCTAGGTTAACCATGTCGATTGGCCCAAAAAATTGCATTTGGTGTGGATGATCATAAGGAACAACTTTGGTGAAGGATGGAAGTGGTTTTGAGTTCAATTGAAGGGTAATTTGAAGGAATTTTGAACTTTAATCAATTTGGTCATGTTGGGATAGGCTTGGGTCTAGCTGTCACAAGGAACAACTTTGGTGAAGAATGGAAATGGTTTTGAGCCCAATTGAAAGGTCAATTTCACAAGGAACAGCTTTGGTGAAGAATGGAAATGGTTTTGAGCCCAATTGAAAGGTCAATTTGAAAAAATTTTGAACTTTAATCAATTTGGTCATGTTGGGCTAGGCTTGGGTCTAGCTTGGGTTAACCTTAGATGATCATAGGGAACAACTTTGGTGAAGGATGGAAGTGGTTTTGAGCTCAATTGGAGGGTCAATTTGAGGGATAATGAACAACTTTGGTGAAGGATGGAAGTGGTTTTGAGTTCAATTGAAAGGTCAATTTGAAGGAATTTTTCTTTAATCAATTTGGTCATGTTGGGCTAGGTTTGGGTCTAGCTTGGGTTAGCCTTGGGATAAGTCCAAATTTATTATTGTAAATGGTCAATAGGGACCTCATGAAGAGTTTGAAACATGAATTGGATGCCAATATGGAAGTTAAGGCAATCAATTAGGTGAAATTCGGGGACTTAGCCAATTTGGGGCTAAATTTAGGAATTTAGGTTTTATGCTAAAATCAAAAGGATTTGAGGCTTTTCCAAGGTCAATTGATGGTTAATTTTGATGTATAGGAATGTTTTAAATATTTTTCAACATTAATTGAGGCCAATTGACTAGCCTATGTGTTTAATTTGGTGAGATTAGATCATATGGTCAAAATTAGAGTTTTGACCCAAATCAAAATTGGGCAAAATCATGGACCAATTGAGCTTGGATTTTGTTTAGTTTGGTCATGTCAAAAGTAAATTTGAGTTTAGGATTGCAATTGGGGACATATGAGATCAAATTGATGGACATTTAAGTTGGATTTGGGGAAATTTGGGTCTTTAAAGGGCAATTTGGGGGTTTTGATCAAAGATAGTCAAATTGGCCAAATTGAGTAATGTGGTAGTTAAGAGAAATGAAATTGGAAATATTTGGAATATATTGGGATTTTCTAGAAATTTTTGGAATTTTTGGGACTTTGAGCTATGGAGGGGTGTTTTGGTAATTTGGGGGTGTTTTAGGGGTAAAAGGCCAAGGTGGGTATTTTGGTAGAGTTGAGGTACCAATCATTACCAATAAGCCATGGATTAATGGAAATCCCATTTTGGGTCCTCTACATAGTGGTCTTAGCCAAACCATAGCCCTAGAGCTAGTAGGTTTCATGGACCAAAGGAAACTCCATTTTGGGTCCTCTACATAGTGGTCTTAGCCAAACCATAGCCCTAGGGCTAGTAGGTTTAGAAACCCCAATTTGGGTCCTCTATGTAGTGGTTCTAGCCAGACCATAGCCCTAGGGCTAGTAGGTTTAGGTCCATCTACATGAGTATCCCAAAAGATCAAGGGCTCTAGGCTAGAAATTCTAGGTTTAGGGTTGTGAGTGAATGTGGGTGTATGAGTATCCCAAAAGATCAAGGGACTAGGCTAGAAGTTTGAGTTTAGGGTTGTGAGTGAATGTGGGTGTAGATGAGTGTAGTGAATTCCTTAGCTCCACGAGTATCTCAAAAGATCAAGGGATCTAAGCTAGAAATTTGAGTTTAGGGTTGTGAGTGATTGTAGGTGTAGATGAGTGTAGTGAGTGTAGTGAATGCCTTAGCTCCAGACCAACACCCAGGGTTAACCTTAGGGTCCAACAATCCTAAGGGTGACTCATCTTGAGTTTCCCCCATAGTGATCCCACCTACTAAATGCTAGAGGTTGAGACCAACATGTGGAATTTCAGGTTGAGTAGAGAAGAGTTTGGAATTTCTAGTGGTGACGGTTCCATGTCTAGTTTTCTAGGAATATTCAACAGGAAAAGTCTTATGGCTAGACCTTAGGCTACTAAAGAGGAAAAACTAAACTTCAACTAAAAATGAGGTCAAAAAATGGACCCCCAATAGGTGTGGTGTGCTGGGAAAGCACACCACGCGTATTGGCATTGACCGACGAGATCAACAAGAACCAAAAAAACTCCTAAGTTGACAGACCCGGAAGTATGCGTAGAGTTGTGTGTGTGATTTGTTTCTGTTGGGGAATTAGCAGGTGATCGTCTGGTTGAAATCAAGGAATAGGGACTCTCGCTGGGGATTGGAGAGTGAATTTTGAGTTATGAGATTTCAAAGATTTCCAAAGGATGGCATTCAAAATGTAAGTGTTGACCCCGAGGTGGGAATTGAAATTCAAATATCAACTTAAAAAGTGGGAGATAGAGAGAGAGTCGGAGTGCAAGGACCGACCTAGAATAGAATGAATCAAAGATGTAGGATTGATTCTGAAATGAGAATTGAAATGTAGGTCAATTCTCAAAAGAAAGTGTCGGAATGTAAGGACCAACCTCGAATGTAACGAATCAGAAATGTAGGACGGATTCAGAAATGAGAATTGAAATGTAGGTCAATTCTAAAAAGAAAGTGTCGGAATGTAAGGACCGACCTCGAATGTAATGAATCAGAAATGTATGACTGATTCAGAAATGAGAATTGAAATGTAGGTCAATTCTCAAAAGAAAGTGTTGGAATGTAAGGACCGACCTCGAATGTAATGAATTAGAAATGTAGGACTGATTCAAAAATGAGAATTGAAATGTAGGTCAATTCTCAAAAGAAAGTGTCAGAATGTAAGGACCGACCTCGACTGTAATGAATCAAAAATGTATGACTGATTCGGAAATGAGAATTGAAATGTAGGTCAATTCTCAAAATAAAGTGTCGGAATGTAAGGACCAATCTCGAATGTAATGAATTATAAATGTAGGACTGATTCAGAAATGAGAATTGAAATGTAGGTCAATTCTCAAAAGAAAGTGAGTAACGTTGAATTTATAGAAATGTATCATGTGAGAAAGATCAATCTTGTTGAAATAGATTGGTAAAGCTTTGTGAGTTTTTATGCAGAATGTGAAATTCTGCGGGGATGTGCAAAGAGTTAGTGTAGATAACGATGGTTGTGCTACGCGCACAAAGAGTAGGAAATTCCAAAAACGGAAGCATCCACTCAACGGGTTTGTTTCATTTTCTTGTTGTTTTTATCACAATTTAATTTTTCAAAAATTGTTTTTAAAGTTTTAATTTTAATAGGTTGATTTAAAAGAAATTTGTTTTGTTATTCACTCATTATGATTATTTTTCATTTGTGTTTTGTTTGTTGTTTAAAATTTGTTGTTTCTTTCTTTGTTCATTGAAAATCTGAACCATCACATGGTTCGCGTCTTTCATCCATCGCACAAAAAGGCGACTGACAAAAAGCACAATTTGAGGGAAATTTCCATTAATTTGCCCCCAAAAAGGGGTTGTCATAAATCAGACATATGCTAATGCTTCAAAAGGTACATCATGTAATCCATGCTGAAATACATTGAGAATCTTCTCATGATATGAATACACTGTAGATTTCACACATCAGATACATGTCATGCCATCAAAAGAAAGCAAATGAACCCTCTGTGCCTGATATATTGAGCTCCTGATTAAGCAGACCTTCTGAGTCATGCTCAAGGGTAAGAGTTCCCTTTGCATGTACCCAGAGGTACAACCTTCTCATAGCTTGTAAGGAAACAACTCCTCCAATTTCGGGTCATACTGGAATCCGTATGGTATTTTACTGTCATCCATTCTGCGGAAGGTTACAGACAGCCTACGGTGTCGTACTCCTGGAATGCAGTGCTTGGCAACGTCTACACCTTTGCCCTTGAGAACAAGTACTGAACCAACTGGAAGAGGAATCTCCACAGCTCCTCTGAATTCCCAGGGTCGACTGTATGGATTTCTTTTCCAAACAGAATATTGCTTTTACTCATGAATGAGACTGTGCAGAAAGGCTTCACAAAATCATGATGATCAATGTGTGGGGGAATGCAGTCACCTTCTTCATAAATGTTGATGATGCAACTGTTAGGAATTCAAGTAGCAGGTAGAATATTCCACTTGACCATTCTCTTGATCATCCATTTTATCATTGGTGGTAACAGATCCACTTGGTCATATCTCAGGATCCCAAGTGGATTCCCCTGTCTATCGTTCGTAAAATTGTAGCAACAGCCACATTGGATGGTGATTCTTCCCTTTCCCCGCATCCATTTCTTTGGCTCGGAATATGTTCTCTCCATGAGAAGGCCCGCTCGACCTCTATCTCTTAAATTAAAGATGCAGTCTAGGATGCTTCTTTCATCAGTTTCAGAAAAAACCTTGGTATATAGCTCCAGGCCCTCCAATAAGTTGACAAGCTTTCCCTGAACTTCTTCATAGAACTTGAATTCTCTTTTATTTACATTGCTTATCTTGTAGTAATCTACCATACCAGGAGTTGGCAGTTGCCTGGGGCGTTCCTTCCTCCGGGCCTTGGCAACAAACCAAACTGGTGTTGGTCGATCCGGAATATGAGATTCAGCCTCTAGTGGGATGTATGATCCTGGGCTCCATGGTGCGCGCTGATCCGTCCCCAGTGGGACATATGGTTCATTTATCACAAAGTCTAGAGTCTGAGACTCGTTGGTGCTTGAAGTGTATTCTTCTAATGTATTGAAACGCTGTATATGCAGAACGTTGCAGTCCGGGCATTCTACAAATGCGCCCATGACTGATGTCCCGGCTGGTACCTCAACGTTGCATGTTTGGCAACCTCTGCATAAGATATCTGGAACTGGGAGCATATCTGATTCTATCATAAATCCTGACCCTTCATCTGTAGTGGGCAGGCTGGCAGAAGTTTCTCTCAGATCTGGGTCGTAAATATATCCCTCAGGAATGGGGGTAAGAAAACTGCTCATGTCTCTCTGGCGTTTGCATTCCAATCGCAGAAAGGCTCTTTATTTCTTTTGACTGGCATTTCTGTGTTGCATCCTACGAAGCGGAGTATTCGGTAGTTGTTCATTACAGGCGGCTATCAGGTCCCTTGCTGGAGTAGCTACCATGGAGGGCAGACGGCTGGGCCCCTCCATTGGATCTTGTTCCACTATCATGTTTTTACCTTTGCGCGACACATTGTCTTGAGTGGTTACCCTCAACATTGAAGGAAGTCCCTCCTTTTATTTACTGCTGACTAGGTTCATTAGAGGACCCTTGTAGTCCATATCAACATGGTTAAAATCTACGTTGAAATCTATGACACCTCCTTGCGGCGCCATCTCTTCATTCAGTGCGAGGTTCCAGCCATCCTGGAAGGCAAAGATCAGCCTCTGCACCATCTCTTCATTCAGTGCGAGGTTCCAGCCATCCTGGAAGGCAAAGATCAGCCTCTGTCCTAAAAAGTTAGTGGGCCGAAGCTTGGCATGAACAAGAACAAAACAAAGTATTTGTTAAAGTAAACTTTAGTTTGTTTTGGTGAAAAGGATTACTCATTTCATGTGTGAGTTCCGCTTAATTTAATAGGGTATTTAAATTCAAAACTAGAAAAGAGAATGTGTAAAGTTCAAAAATCTTCTCAAAATTTTCATTATATATGAGGTTAATTACAAAATTTGGACCCAATCATAGACATTTGGCCACATAGATAACCCTAAAACAATCAAAGTTTCAAAGTTTCAAAGAAACCAGAGGCAAGCGGCATTAAGCAGCATCAGGTTGCGTAATAGGTTTTCAGGTATCGTCCATTTATTGGTAACATGGGTCTTTCACCCCGGAAGTCCACTAACTGGTAGGCTCCACCTGTATAAACCTTCTCAACGATAAATGGTCCCTTCCAAGTTGGCTCAAATTTCCCACCTATTTTGCGGCGAGCAAGAATAGGTCTTTTGAGCACAAGCATGATATCACCAATTTTGAATGTCCTTGGGCGAACCAATTTGTCATGGGCTTGTACCATCTTTGCCTGGTAGAGCTCCAAATGTTGTTGTGCTTCCAATTGTTTTCCCTCGAGACTTTCCAGTTCTTCAAGTCTGAGTTTTGCACATTCTTCCATTGTGAGTTGGCTGGCAACGACGACTCTGAGAGATGGTGTCTGGATTTCTAGCGGTAGCACGGCCTTGGTCCCGTACACGAGCATATAAGGTGTACACTGAGTGGGAGTCCTGAAAGTCGTCCGGTAGGTACGAGCATATAAGGTGTACACTGAGTGGGAGTCCTGAAAGTCGTCTGGTAGGCCCACAAGGCTTCTAACAGTTTGTTGTGCCAATCTCTCTTGTTTCAATCCAGTGTTTTCTACAAAATCTGTACCAGTGTCTTGTTGAAAGCTTCAGCCAGACCATTTGCTCTAGGATTGTAAATTGTAGAGTATCTCCAATCTATCCCATGTCTTCTGATGAAATTTTTTATCTTAGTACTTTTAAAATCTGTCCCATTGTCAGAGATTATTCTTCGCGGTACTCCGAAACGGTAGACAATTTGGCTTTCAAAAAATTGAAGGACATGCTGTGTCGTAACCTCACGTAACGGTACTGCCTCTGCCCATTTGGAGAAGTAGTCTGTAGCGGCAAGTATAAACTTGTGTCCTTTAAAAGATGGAGGGTCTATCGAACCTGTTATGTCCGTGCCCCAACACTCGAATGACCACGAGGCAATAGTTGGGTGTAGCACATTCAAAGGCTGGTGTAAAACCACCCCATGCACTTGGCATTGGTGACATCTTCTGGCCGTATCCATGCAATCGGACATCATTGCTGGCCAATAATATCTGAGTTTTTTAATCTTTATCTTCATTTTTGGTCCCGACTGGTGAGTGCCACACAATCTGGCATGTACTTCTTTGACAATATTCTGTGCCTCGGCTTTGCTCAAACACCGTAGCCACATTTGGTCAAATGATCTTCTGTAGGGAACATTTCCCACCAGGGCATAAGACATGGCCCTTCTTGTGATGTGGTGCTCCTCAGACTTGTCCTCTAGCAGCTTCCCAGTATGCAAATATTCTATTAATGGCTTACGTCAATCTTCGTTGATTTCTGCAACTGTATTTATTGTTTCTTCTTTTCCAAGCTTGCGTAGAGTTCCACAGTTATTTCGAGACAAGACTCGTCTTCCTTGCACCGTGACTTCAATAAAATCCTCCAGGGGACACACCATTTTCTTAGTGAGTTTTGCTAGAGCGTCGCCATGGGCATTATCTCCTCGAGGAATCCGGTAAAAAGTCACCTCAGGAATTTGCTCTAGGAGCTTCATTGTTCACTGATGGTATTCTGTTAGTCTTGGTTTTAGAATTCTGTATTGTCCGGCGACTTGCTGGATGACAAGTTGAGAGTCACCATGTTAAGCTTGGTTTTAGAATTTTGTATTGTCCGGCGACTTGCTGGATGACAAGTTGAGAGTCACCATATATGGCAATGTTTGTTATATCCATTGAAATTGCCAATTCCAATCTGGTGATTAAAGCTTCATATTCTGCTTCATTGTTGGTGCACGGCTCTGTCAGGTGGTATGAGAACCTCAACATACCCTTATCTGGCATAATAAAGATCAAACTGATCCCTGCCTTGCATGGTATAACTGTGCCTGATTTGTTTTCTTTCCTAGCTGACGAAGCACCATCTAAGTACATTTCCTAGTGCTGCACATTAGAAAATTCCATTTGTAGTATTTGCTCGTCTGGTAACTCGTCATTGAGAGAGGACCCAGCTGACAGTGGGTATGCAGCGAGAAAGTCTGCTAGTATCTGTCCCTTGATAGCATGGAGGGGTACATAAGTTATATCAATTTGCAATAAGATCATTGACCATCTTGCTAAATGTCCGAAGAGTGTTGGTCGGGTCATCAAATATTGTAATGGATTAACTTTCAAAATCAGGGTAATCTTATGAGAAAGCATGTAATGTCTGAGCTTTTGGGCGGCGAAAATCAATGTCAGACAATGTTTCTCAATAGGTGGATACCTTATCTCTGTCGGTATTAGACGACGACTCAAGTAGTAGAGTGCATTTTCTTTTCCCTCCTCATTGACATGGGCTAAGAGGGCTCCAAGAGAGTCATCCAAAGCCACGGTATAAAGTATCAACGGTTTTCTCGGGATAGGGGCTGCCAAAACAGGAGGTGTCATTAAATATTGTTTAACGTCCTCAAAGGCCCGCTGGCATTTCTCTTCCCAAATAAATTTGGCATCCTTTTTAACCAATGCCGAGAAAGGCTGACACTTACCTGAGAGATTAAAAATAAAGTGTATTAGATATGCCAACTTCCCCTGGAAGGAACGTAGTTGTTTCAAGGTTTTAGGGGGAGGCATTTCAAGATAGCTTTAAATCTTTCCAGATCGATCTCGATTCCCCGATGACGGACAACGAATCCTAGAAATTTCCCGGAGGTGACGCCGGTCGATCTTGATTCCCCGATGACGGACAAAAATCCTAGAAATTTCCCGGAGGTAATGCCAAAGGCGCACTTTAAGGGACTCATTTTAAGGTCATATCATCGTAACCGTTCAAACACGATCCTCAAATTGTACAAATGGTCTATTTTCTATTTACTTTTGATGACCAAATCATCCACATAGCATCCTACTTGATTATGGATGAGGTCGTCGAAAATCTTCGTCATTGCACGCTGATATGTTGCTCCGGCGTTCTTTAGGCCGAAGGACATCACTGTGTAGCAGAAAATTCCAATCGGTGTTCTGAAAGTTGTAAGTGCTGCATTCTTGGGAGCCATCTTAATTTAGTTGTATCCCGATGATCCATTTATGAAGGAGAAAATCTCATGTGTCGAAGCGATGTCCCTCATCATCTCTGGTATAGGTAGTGGAAACTCGTCTTTTGGACATGCCTTTTTCAAATCTCTGAAGTCGACACAAACGCGGATCTGTCCATTTTTCTTTTTAACAGTTACAGTATTGGCTAACCACGTGGGGTACTGCTCCTCTTTAACAAAGTTGGCGTCTATCAACTTCTTCACATCGGCAATGACTTGTTGTTCTACTTCAAGGCGCATTCTCCTTGGAGCTTGTTCTACCGGGGTTATATTCTTGTCCACCCAAGTTTATGGACTGCAACCTCTGCTTACAAGCCTGACATTTCATCGTAGCTCCATGCAAAGCAATTTTTGAATTCTGCTAATAGTTTGACTAGTTCTGCAGATTCTTCGTCATCAAGTAGAGAACTTATAAATGTAGGTCGGGGTCGTTCTTCAGTCCCGAGGTTAATTTTGTTCAATTCATCGACAGTGGATTTAATTTCTTCCTCAGATTCTGGCGGAGCATCTTCTATTGGTTGATCAACAGAGTCATCCTCTATATCAAGATAATCCTCTTCTGACTCACTAGTAACAACCATGCAAAATTTAGAATCATCGACTGGTCCAACTGTACCAAATCCGAGATCTTCTTTTGAATTGGGAGTTCGACTTTTAGCATTCCATAATTTTTCAAAAAGCTGAAATTTATCTTTTGGCAATTGTTTTGGTAAGTCTCCCTGTTGAATTAACTTTTGAACACAAGGCGAGAAGTAACCAAAAGGCAATTTCATTAATTCACCTGTTGAATTAACTTTTGAACACAAGGCGAGAAGTAACCAAAAGGCAATTCCATTAATTCACGCTGTTGAATTAACTTTTAAACACAAGGCGAGAAGTAACCAAAAGGCAATTCCATTAATTCATCCTTGTTGAATTAACTTTTGAACACAAGGCAAGAAGTAACCAAAAGGTAATTCCATTAATTCATTGTCCAGGTTGAATTAACTTTTGAACACAATGCGAGAAGTAACCAAAAGGCAATTCCATTAATTCATTAGACCTGTTGAATTAACTTTTGAACACAAGGCGAGAACTAACCAAAAGGCAATTCCATTAATTCATTAGAATCACCATCAAAATTTACATGTTTTTCAAGCTTAGTAGAGGTAGAAGCACGGTAAAATTTGATCGGCTTTGATATGGGACTTACAATAGAGGTAGAAGCATGGTAAAATTTGATCGGCTTTGAACCAACACTACGGACTTCCTTGACCCCTAAACTCTCGACCTTTTGAGGGAGAATCGGAGTAAGGGTCATAACATTCACATAGTGGTTTATCCGGTAAAATTTGATCGGCTTTGAACCAACACTATGGACTTCCTTGACCTCTAAACGGTTTTTCAAGCTCAGTAGAGGAAGAAGCGTGGTAAAATTTGATCGGCTTTGAACCAACACTACGAACTTCCTTGACCTCTAAACTCTCGACCTTTTGAGGGAGAATCAGAGTAGGATCATAACATTCACATAGTGGTTTATCCGATCATACATTGTTTCATATTCATTCTTTTCTATATCTTCTATCATAGCATATTCACATAGTGGTTTATCCGATCTTACATTGTTTCATATTCATTCCTCTCGGTTTTTCAAGCTCAGTAGAGGAAGAAGCGTGGTAAAATTTGATCGGCTTTGAACCAACACTACGAACTTCCTTGACCTCTAAACTCTCGACCTTTTGAGGGAGAATCAGAGTAGGATCATAACATTCACATAGTGGTTTATCCGATCATACATTGTTTCATATTCATTCTTTTCTATATCTTCTATCATAGCATATTCACATAGTGGTTTGTCTGATCATACATTGTTTCATATTCATTCCTCTCTGTATCTTCTAGGGATATCTCGTACTGAGGTTTCTTCTGCTTTGTCATCATTATTTCATCTTCAAAACTGTCTTCATCACCAATGTTGATAGTTGGCATAGTCCATTCAATAATTAAATTGATATTTCCTTGTCCGCGTCCCCTGCCTCGACCTCGGGTGTGTGAACTAGAAGAACCTCCACCAACTCGTTTTAGGGGAGTGGTAGAAGGTTGTTGAAGCAAAGTTTTATGGCCTCCTTTTTGTGATTCTCCTGAATCTTCATCTTTGTTTGTGATAACCTCATGAGAGAAGACAGTCCTCCTTTGGAGGCACGTAGTAGGCAGCATCTTCATGGATACCAACTTCATGCACTGAAAATAGCTGTAGAACTCCCTTGATACAATTTTCTTGACCATCTTTGCAGTATTTAATGCACTGATGTAGAGATGATGGAACTATATTGTGCTCATGAATCCATGGTTGACCCAATAGAGCGTTAAAGGTCTCGACGTCGATGATATGAAATTTCACGGTTGTTACGAGTTCTCCAATCTTCATAAGTAATGTAATTGATCCAAGGGCTCTTTCTCCTATTTGGTTGAATCCTCTTAACATCATTTTATCAGTTGTAAGCTCTTGAGCTTCAATATCCAAATAGGACAATGTCTGTAGGCTCATCAAGTTAAGAGATGCCCCAGGATCCACTAAAACTCTGGATAACACAAATCTGCCGATGTTGACGGAGATGTAGAGCGGGCAGTTGTGGTCGGCGGTACCGAGCAACAAGTCTTCATCTGTGAAGGTTACCCCTAATTGTTCTCTCAACAAGCAAACTTCATCTGAGGATGTGCTAGCCAACTTAGCTAAGTAAATTTTTGGATCAAATAAAGCTGTAACCAGAGATTTTCTCATCTCCTTTGACAGAATCAGAGCGTCGTAGATGCTTAGTCGGGCAGGCAACTTCCTAAGATGAGCTAGCATGTTGTAGTATACTTTGCATGATCCTCTGATTTTATCTTGATTATTTGGTTCTTCCATTGGCGGAGGTGGGAGTATCTCTTCTCGAGTCATTATCTGTTTTCCTTTGTCTATTGAAGTTGTTCTTAGTGGTAACACTTTTTCTCTCCTTAAGTTAACTTCTGTGATTTATTCTTCTTGAGATATCATTGTTGAGTATTTTAGTGTCTTTTCCTCCTCGTCGGAAAGATCTAAGTTGATGGCGAGCGGTGTACCATGATGCTCGAGAGTTAGCTCTTCATTATCGGTGTTGTTGTAAGAGATATCATCGAGTTATTCTTTGGCCTTGACAACGAGTTCATCAGACTCGAGTACGATTTGAGGATCATTTTGGGGATCGAGATCGTAGCTAGATTGATCATAATCAGTAACGTTATTACCAGAAATAGTCAAAACGTAGCCGAAATCACAATCATTATATTCATAAGACCCCGGAGGGACAAAAAGATAATCATACAAAGTCAAGGGTTCGAGGATTTTCTTCCCCAAATCCGAGATAACCAATCTTGTAGAGGCAATCCCTATCCTACCCCCCGTGCTATCAATCTTGGCAGTGACACTTTTCTTCTTCCTGCTCTTTATCCTTGACGTTGACAGATTTTCTGGTGAAACCTTCATCTCGGGCTCGGTATACTTCAAACTTTGAATGGAGGCTTTTTTTGATGTAGATTGTATCTTGTTCAGTATCTTCTTAGACGACCTGCTCCAAACCTCCTTCCATTCTTCTTCGGTATTTGTGGAAGCTTGTTTTGATGAATCCTATATTTGATTGAGGACCCTCTTGAGTTCACCCAAGTTGTACTCCATCCATCTGTTCCGACATATGGATCAATTGGGGAGATTGACTTAGCTACAACCATGTTTTTGGAACCTTTTTCAGGTTCTCTCAAATACTCCTTTAGGATTGTAATGTTTTCTTCCTTGAGGTTTTTCTCAAGCCAGTCTTTAAAGACGAAACACTTGTCTATAGTGCGCCCAAGCAATCGGTGGTATGGGCAATAATTTGGTTCATTCTTCTTATCCACCTCTTCGGGTTTCTTTGGATCGGTGGTATGGGCAATAATTTGGTTCATTCTTCTTATCCACCTCTTCAGGTTTCTTTGGATCAGGGATTTAAATTCTAGTTTCTTCATCAAGCTTTTGAATATTCCAGGTATAGCTTCATCTTTGAAGGAATACACAACTTTTTGTTGCTCTAACAGGGATATTCTTTTACCCACTGTTCAAGGTGATCCTTTCTAAGACGGCTGTTTGTTGGATTGGCTACTCTATTTATGAGAATACTGTGACAAAGACTGATGATACTCTTCTACATATATCTTTATCGGCTGCTTTCCTTTGTCAACAGTTGCGATTACCCCTAATTTCTTTTCGAACACTCTGGTCACCTTAGCCTTTTCGTGTGGCTCCGTGTGCTTCATTTCTTCTTGAAGACTGCTGGCTTTACTGAGTAGCTTCTTGAAGGATTTGATGATGAGTCCCTTAAGCATGAAAGCTACTGCCCATGTATGCTTTAAGTAAAATCTCAATTGCTTGATGTTCCTGTAGCTGAGGTTCACGTTTCATGCTAAGTTTTCTCTACCTCAAAATATAGTCTGCCAGGGTTTCACTGGGCTTCTACTTCTCCATAATGAGCTCTCTAATAGACATATGATGTTGTGCCCCGGCAAATCTTTTCACAAACAACTGTTCCAACTCAAAAAATGTTTTAACTGACATGTTGGGCAAGTCGACGTACCAATTGAAAGCAATCCCTGACAAGCTGCTGACGAACTGCTGACAGAGTAGAGTCTCATTATTCCTCTTGTTGCCACAACTGGCTCGGAAATGTGCTATGTGCTGTCTAGGATTTCTAGTCCCATCGAATATCTTGAAATTTGAGGTCATAAAACCCTTGGGGAAAGGCACGGCATCAAACTCCTTCGGGTAAGGTCTACCCTTCAAAATTGATGCACCGACCTTGGATTGGGCTAAGGCATCCCGCACTTGTTCAACCATTTGCTTGAATTTTTTTTCTGGCATGGAACCTGATGGAGAATATTTCTTTGGTTGTTCATCTTTGTCTGTCGAAGTAGCATCCCTTCTTTCATCTGTGATGTGTATGATTTCTGGCTGATTAATCTCTAGAGAAGCTAATCTTGGTGCCTGTGATTGCCCCTGAATGGTGGCCATGGCTGTCATAACTGCAGTCATCTCTTCTATTCTTTTCTCTAGTAGAGTGACTTGCTCATCCCTTAGGAGGATAACCCTACGCAATTGATCTACGGTGTTCTCCTCAGTGTGAGGTTGAACCTCGCGTGCAGATGTGGTAGCTCTGGTTTCGATCACATGGACATCCATGAAATCCTCCTCTAAGTAATCACCATAATCAAAATATTCATTGTCATTATTGATGGAAACTCCATGCTCTCGAGCTAACTCAGAAATCCCGATCCTAAGTTTCTCAACCTTTTCCTTAATTATTGATTCCTTGATTGCTTTAAGATCTGTAGGGCCTTGATGGACATCCTCTACTTGTTCCTCTATCTCGCTAGCTTTTATTGTGACGATTTCAGATATTTCAGACACTAGTTTTACTTCCTCTCCTGTAGGCTTACTGAACTATATCGGTGTAGCGACCTTCGGTACCCATACCCTCTTCTTTTTCGACAATGATGCCTCAGGACGGAACGTCTTAGTAGAGACATCGGTATGTCGAGGGAAGGTATGCTCCCTGTAGTGTAGACCGGCTACAGTGACAGGTAACCATTTTGTCTTTCTTTCCGTCATTACAAGGATGACGGGTAAGCTCCTCGGACCCAGTCTTGACTTAATCGGTCGGCAACCTGCGGTCCTAGTGGTGGTATGGTCGGTGGTGACTATAGCAGTATCAACTCAGTTTCCCAAACGGAGCCAGATGGGAACACGGGTAGGTGACTTTATAGTCAACTTATGAGATTTTCTAGCAGACTTAACATCCTTCAAAATTTCATTCTTCATATGAGGGGAAATTGCATGTCCCACTCATCTAAGTAACTCACTAACAGAACATCCTTCTTTAGTAGCAAGCCTTATGAATATTGTGCTAACTCGGGTGATAGGAGTAAACTTCTTTCCCTTCTCACCATGTCCATGAAGTGATGGTAATGTGGCAGCAATCTTCCAGATACTCTCATATCCATCAGTATCTGTCAGAGGATGGAATCTACTCCTTCATAGGAGTGGATAAATTTTCGGTAGTATCTCTTCAACTTGATGAGGTTCCTCCTCAACGGGTGTGTTTTAGGGAGTCTGGGCTTTGACAGTCCTCCGAACTCTTCTATTGCGGTTCCTCCTTTGAGTTTGGGTCAGCGGTACATTCCTTAAGCTTGAATTGATCTCAAACACGAGTGGTAGAACAGTTAATCCTTAAGTTGGATCTTCAACGACCATCACTTCTTTTCCCTTAGCAGCAGTAGGGATAGCAGACTTGATGACAGTAGCTTTAGCCTTCTTGCAGGCAGGAAAGTCCTGAGAGCAGTTCAAACTGAATTCTGCAGACGGCTCTTGCATTTATGGAGTGGTGATCTTCATTACCCCGAACAGAGCTTTCCCGAGGATAACCTCAAGGTCTTCAAATCCAGCTCCGAACTTGATGCTCGGAGCGACGTTACGGGCGTTGCGGTCTGTTGGCAGATTGTAGAAAAAGGTCAGCATTGGGTAGGCCATTGCATCGGGCTTTAAATCAGAAAGTTTTAGGGTTAGTTATATGACCAAAAACCTCGTAATCTTTAGTGCAAGCACTGAAAATAGATGTTAATCTGTAGACTGGACGGGTCTTAATTTACAGGTAATTTTGACATCTTTGTTCAAAAAGGTGTAAAATTTAATTAATATTTAAAAGTGCGCGCAGCACAACACGATTTGGTTTAATTTATGAAGTAGCAAATCAAATTTAAAAGGGAGATGTGAAAAATTTTAGGACCCAGTGCGGGACCTAATTAGTGGCAGAAAATGTTCAGGTGGAATTAATCCACCGACACACCTATTGGGGGTCCGACCCCACATGAAAATTTAAAGAGTCATTAATGGCCTTCTGAACCCCTCTGTTCAAAGATGGTTGAACAGCTAGTCCTGAAGTCCAAGGAGTTAGTTGTACTTTTCCAAGATAGAAATGGGTAAAGTATGCCAACAGAAGAAGGGTAATCTAGTCCAAGAGGGACATAGACATATTACCGATATGTGAAGATAATATTTCTTGATCTGTATGGGGAGAAAAGCTTGTCCCCAGCAGAGTTGCCAGAAGCTATCGGCGTTATTTCGGGGTTGGAGGTGCCCGTAAGAAGCAGTCGGTCATCAGAATCCAAATCCCGTCGCCTGCTTCGGAAGTACGTTGAAGTATGAAATCAAACTGACCCCATATTTTTCATAGTTTAAAATGAAAGAGCACTGTACCTCAAATCCTATCCATCCCGAAGGATAAACACAAGACTTAAGGATGAGGATCGATCAAATAAACTAAGGAAAGTACGACGTCCATTTGCTCTGCGAAAACTTTGTATTTGCCGATAAGTTCCCCTATTTAATATAAAGGATTAAATATGGTTTATATTAAGCTGGGTTCGGATATGCTTCCTATAAGGGCAAGCCCCTATAGTTAATTACATCTTAAATGACCAAAGTCACCTAAAGCTCTCGATAAAAATCAGGAAATATTATCTTCAAGGAGTTTCAAAGGGTAGGACTTTTCAATGATAAAAATCAGGAAATATTATCTTCAAGTAATTTCAAAGAGTAGGACTCTTCAACGAAATCAGGGTAAGCCCCTATAGTTAATTACATCTTAAATGACCAAAGTCACCTAAGAAAACTCTCGATAAAATGAGAAATATTATCTTCAAGGAATTTCAAAGGGTAGGACTCTTCAACGAAATCGGACGTAGAGTAGAAATATTATCTTCAAGGAATTTCAAAGGGTAAGACTCTTCAACAAAATCGGACGTAGAGGTGGAAAGATTATCTTCAAGGAATTTCAAAGGGTAGGACTCTTTAACGAAATCAGACGTAGAGGTGTGAAGAATTATCTTCAAAAAATTTCAAAGGGTAGGACTCTTCAACGAAATCGAACGTAGAGGTGTGAATGGGAATTGGTTCAAATTTGGAACATTTTATTGTAGAATCCAAAGGAAGAAGAACTAGGGGATATCAGGGATCCAGAGGTGAACCTCGGTGACTTCCCAAGCTATCCTAATGTTTGGCTTCAGTTTTGAAGAGAAATATTTAGGTGTTTCATCCTGCCAATTTTATTATTTAGGGCTTACATTCGTGTGAAATGATCACACAAATAGCCTGAAAGATATGAGGATTTAGGTCGTGACAAACGACGACCTCAAGATCCTAAGACGAGTTAGGGCTTATATTGTACAGCAGGGCTATCCAAAGGTCTAAAGATAAGGTGAGGATTTACGTTGCATAAGTAAGCAACCTCGAAGTCATATGGCTTTGTTCTTTAAGTCTAAGGACGAAAGATTGTTTTAGCTGGGGAAGACAGGTTTTACTGTTGAAGATGACCGTGCTGCCCACCATGCTAGCTCCAAGCTCCTTGCCGTGACGAGTTTGAGTTATCTAGTGTGTCAAGTTATAATGTCAAATCAGTCGGGCGTATGGTTGAAGTTTTTTAAATTTTATGAGGGCATATTAAAGTTGATTAGAGCGACACCGGTTTGGGTCCTACGGTTCCCTCGTTCCGGCATCACTATTTTCTATTGGATTCACTTAGTCCAAATGGTTTGCGGTTCCCTCGTTCCGGCATCACTATTTTCTATTGGATTCACTTAGTTCAAATGAACTTACAGGTCCCTCGTTCCGGCACCACTATTTTCTATTGGATTCACTTAGTCCAAATGAACTTACTAACTCGTTCCGACATCACTATTTTCTATTGGATTCACTTAGTCCAAATGAACTTACTAAACCCAACTCTCGTTCCGGCATCACTATTTTCTATTGGATTCACTTAGTCCAAATGAACTTACTAAACCCAACACGTTCCGGCACCACTATTTTATATTAGATTCACTTAGTCCAAATGAACTTACTAAACTCAACTTAATGAGAAGGCATCACTATTTTCTAATGGATTCACTTAGTCCAAATGAACTTACTAAACCCAACTTAATGAGTTCTGCACCACTATTTTCTATTGGATTAAAATGAACTTATTAAACTCAACTTAATGAGTTCCATAATTTCATTTAAATCATGGGAAGCCTCGTTAGTAACCGTAGGTTACCTCCTCCGAAGAATTCTTGATCATCCGATAGAGATGTCATAATTTAGTTGAAGTTGTGGTTTTGTGTGATGTTTGTGATTAAATTTTGAGTTGTTTTATGCTTTAAATGTTGTGGCGGTGAATTTTATCTTGGTTGATTTTAGTTTTGGTTTTGGTTATGGTTATGTGGCTATCCTGATGGTTTTAGTTTTCATGAAGGGTGACATCGTTGTTTAGCATGAAAATTTGCAGGTATAAAAGTACAGTATGAAAGTACAAGAAAGACAACGCTGAAAATTGTAAAAGTGTACCTGACGAGTCTTCTCGTTCCACCACCTGAAACTTAAATTGCATGTTAAGGCAGTTTATGAAGAGCAGCAAAGGTTAAATTTTGGTAATTTTCCTGACCCTATGTCATATCTTGGTGACTCCTTAAAAGTTCAATTAAAGATGATTCCATTGAGCGAAGAATATTAAGTTTTATAGGCCTCTGAGGTATCCAACAAGTTAGGAGGGGGAAGTAGGTCCATGCCTCCCTCTCACCAATAGTGAAAAGCCTCGAGTCCATTTAAACTTATTTAGTTATTTAATGGTTCATCTTGTAAATACCCTTATTACTCAGTGAACATTGATGTCTCAATTATCCCTCTTGTCATTCAATTTAATAACTATGTGGGTGAAGACCCTTAAAGGGGCAAAGGTAATTATCACTTATCATTTAATTTGAAAATTATGTGGGTGAAAACCCTTAAAGGGGCAAGTTAGTGCTTGTAAATACCCTTATTACTCAGTGAACTCTGATGTCTTAATTATTCCTAAGAATAGGGTAATGATCACTTATCATTTAATTTGAAAATTATTTGGGTGAAGACTCTTAAAGAGGTAAGTCAGTGTAATTTGAACACTTAGCCAAATTTTTAATCCTAATTGGGCTTAGTGGTGTTTCAAGGATGTTTGATTTAATTATGTTTTTTTCTCTAATCCTTGTTTAATCATTTTTTTTTATTCAGCCTAAGTCACCACTAAGCCCTTAAGACCTAGGTGAGTGTCTTAATTAGTTTTGAAAAGCGTTAAGTTTTAAGTGGTCATGATTCATGATTTAGATTCTTTTTGAAAATCAAGATAGGGGTATTAAATTGATTATTTATTGGCTTCAAAAGTCATACCCCTAAGTCCAGGATCATTTAATTTTAATAAACTTCCAAATTTTAATAATTTAGAAATTTATTAATCTTAGTTAAGAAATTGCAATTGGTTTCTACCAATTATCCTCTTTGTGTTTCAAGCATCAAATAAATTGATTAAGATCAGAGGTTACCCATTCCCCTCCTAGACTTAAGCCTANCTACTAAAGGTAGACCCAGACCAAGAAAGCCTTTGGACCCAATTTCATGATTCTTTGAATTCTCTCTGATTTATTACAATTATTTTAATTTTTGTGTTATTTAAAAAAAATAAAATATTTTAAGTGGTGAAAATTAAGTTTTGTATTTTTTGAAAATCTCTCTAAGGGCAGAGAACTTAGAGGAGCAAATTTTATATTTTTTTGATTTTTCCTTGATTTATTGGAATTATTTTAGTGAAAACTCATTTTTAGCCTTTATAAAAAAAATATTTTTAAGCTTTGAAAATAAATATCTTTATTTAGAAAATCAGGAAAAATATTCAAAATAGGCGGTGAAAATTAAGTTTTATATTTTTGAAAAATCTCCCTAAGGTCAGAGAACTCAAAGGAGCAGGCAGTGAAAATTAAGTTTTATATTTTTGAAAAATCTCCCTAAGGTCAGAGAACTCAGAGGAGAAATTGATTTTTTCTTGATTTATTGGAATTATTTTAGTGAAAACTCATTTTTAGCCTTTATAAAAAAAATATTTTTAAGCTTTGAAAATAAATATCTTTATTTAGAAAATCAGGAAAAATATTCAAAAAAATTATTTTTAAGCTTTGAAATTCAATATCTTTATTTAGAAAATCAGGAAAAATATTTAAAAAAATTATTTTTAAGCTTTGAAAATAAATATCTTTATTTAGAAAATCAGGAAAAAAATATTCTGATTGTTCCTAAGTGATTAGGAAGCAATTTAGAACATTTCCATGAGTTTTATTATTTTTATGATTTTTATGGATTTTTAATTATTCTAAAAAAGATTTATTTTTAAGCTTTGAAATTCAATATCTTTATTTAGAAAATCAGGAAAAATATTCTAATTGTCTTTAAAAGTTATTTTTAAGCTTTGAAATTCAATATCTTTATTTAGAAAACCAGGAAAAATATTCTAATTGGGGAAGCAATTTAGAACATTTTCATGAGTTTTATTATTTTTGTGATTTTTATGAATTTTTACTTGAAACAATTTAGAACATTTCCATGAGTTTCATTATTTTTGTGATTTTTATGAATTTTTTAATTATTTTAAATATTTAAAATAGGCTACATATCAATGAGTTTTATTATTTTTGTGATTTTTATGAATTTTTAATTATTTAAATATTTAAAATAGGTCTAGAAAATCAGGAAAAATATTCTAATTGTTCCTAAGTGATTAGGAAGCAATTTAGAACATTTTTTTTTTATTTTTGTGATTTTTAAGAATTTTTAATTATTTAATTATTTAAAATAGGCCAAAAATCAAGTTTTTATTTTAAATATCATTTTATTTTTATAAAATGTCATTGATCACAGAGAGCTCAAAAAACTAAGTTTCATGGTTTTTTGAGTTATATTTTCATTTTTAAAAATCATTAAATGCCAAGAGTGGTATTTATCTTTAAAAATCAATTTAAGTTGTCAAATGAACTCAAAATATTTTGAAATTTTTATGATGAGTTCTCTGGATCATAAAACACAGCGGAGGTAAAAAATCAAGTCATTTAAATGTTTATATTTTCCAAAATTAATTATCTTAGTGTTTGCAAAATTTAAGTGCATTTTAAATGACTTGACCTATGAAATTATTTCCAAAGATTTCTCTAGTCATGGTGGACCTTTCAAAATTTTCTTAGGACTTTCTAATCAATATGCTAATTTCCAGGATTATTTTAAAGAAATAATGTGGAATAACTTGGAAAATATGGATCTCTATATAGGAACCTCTTCTGACTTTGGAAAAATTAGAGGATGTTTCCCCTTACAGAGGCTACAACATGCCAAAATTTTAAGCCAGGGTGACGTGTCAACATGCATGGAGAATCAAATGATCCCAAATAGTATTTAATTAATTAAAAATAAAATATGCATAAAATGGTCTTGAAATTTATTCCACATTGATCTCCTCTGAGCCAGAGGGTATTTTTGTTTTATTTTTGTGATTTTTCTACACAAAGTTATGAATTTTCTAAGTTAAGGGTATTTANATCCAAAATTTTCTTAGGATTTTCTAATCAATATGCTAATTTCCATGATTATTTTAAATAAATAATGTGAAATAACTTGAAGAATATGGATCTCTGTAAAGAAACCTCCTCTGACTTTGGAAAAATCAGAGAATATTTCCCTTAACAGAGGCTACAACATGCCAAAATTTCAAGCTAAAGTGATGTGCCAATATGCATGGAGAATCAAATGATTCAAAACAATGTTTAATTAATTAAAAATAAAATATGCTAAAATGGTCTTGAAATTTTTTCCACATTGTTCTCCTCTGTTTAATGAGCAAGAAGGTATTTTTATTTTATTTTTGTGATTTTTCTACAAAAAATTATGAATTTTCTAAGTTAAGGGTATTTAAATAAATAAGAAAAGCTCTATTTATCTATTTAAACCGCGCATGCTGACTAGATTCTAGGCAGCTCCGAATGCATGTGTGGCGCAGTTTGGTTGGACGCCGTCGTCCACGTAGCTGCTGACTCGGCCCGCTATTTATGTCTCGAAGTGCTGTCTGGTTCGATCTCCCCTGTCCATTTGATACACGCTTGATCGAACGGCTCTCCGTCATCGTCCCCGATAGAATGATCCCGTGATCGTCCACACTAAAACCCTAAGACCTCAGCCTAGACTCAACCAAATCACTTTAGATTTAATCCTATGGACTCGTCTAAGTGAGACGAGCACATCCATACGGTTAATGTACCATGAAATCAAGCCTAAGTAAATGGAGAATCAAAATGGGCTCGGGAGGAGGAGAAGTTTTATACCTTTGCTCTGATAAGGGAGGCTTCAATCAAAGGTTCTTGGCACGTTCGTTGGGGTTGAAGGAGGCTTGGGAATGAGTCCCTGGTGTTAGTGTAAGGCCTAGGTATGAATTCGATCAAGCTCGATTTCAGGTGTTGGTCTAGAGCTATGGTAAAAGCTTTGTGGAAGGGGAATTTGATGGGGCTTTAGCTTCTTTCACTGTTGTGAAGGTGTGGGTTAAGTTAATTGGTGTTTGATGGACTATGGAGGTGTATTAGGTTTTGTCCTGGAGCTCCGACAATGGGAATGGGTGAGAGAAAATGGTTGGAATGCACTGAGGGGAGCTTAGGGAAGCTCCACGTGAAGTTTGAAGAGGCCTCTCTAAGAAAATTTTAACACACCTCCCATGGCCGTGGGAGGTGAGTTTTTATAAAAATGGACATGGGGTGGCTCTCAAGGCATAAGTTTGGGTGCATTGTGGTGCTAAGGTGGAGGGAAGAGGAGCTCCATAGTTTGATTTGGATGAGCTGGCCTCTAGGTTTGATTTGGGTGAGGTGGCTTGTTTGATTTGGATGAGCTGGCCTCTAGGTTTGATTTGGGTGAGGTTCCATGGGAGTGGCTCTTGGTTTTGGGCTTTTTCGGCTACTAGGCTGGCTGGCCGACTAGGGGGAGGTGGCTAGGAGCTCAGGGAACCCAGAGGAATCCATCACAGCAATNTATTTAATTATATTTATTTCTCTAATCCTTGTTTAATCAATTGTTTGATTTAGCCTAATTCACCACTAAGCCCTTAAGACCCAGGTGAGTGTCTTAATTAGTTTTGAAAAGGGTTAAGCTCTAAGTGGTCATATTCATAATTTGGCATTTATTTGAAAATCAAAATAGGGGTATTAAATTGATTAATTATTGGCTTCAAAATTCATACCCCTAAATCTAGGATCATTTAATTTTAATAAACCTCCAAATTTTAATAATTTAAAAATTTATTAATCTTAATTAAGAAAGTGAAATTGGTTTCTACCAATTAACCCTTTGTGTTTCAAGCATCAAATAAATTGATTAGGATCAGAGGTTGCCCATTTTTCCTTCTTGACTTAAGCCTAAATGTTAATTAAAGCTAAATTTCTAAAATTACACATTTGCCCCTAAGGCTCTAACACTTCATAATTTTGTCAAATTAAATTCAAATGACTTTGAAATTTTTATCCTACGTCATTCATGCGTCAATTAAGACATCAAAGGACAAAATGTGATTTTTCAAAGGTTAATTTAATTTATGTAATTATTTTCATGCAAAAATAGGATTTTTCAAAGAAAATTCGTAACTTCTCCAAGGTAAATTCTACTCCATTGAAATTTTTACCGGAGGTAAAAACTATACTAGGAAAGCCTTTGGACAAAATTTTATGATTTTTTGAATTCTCTGTGCCTTATTAGAATTATTTTAAGTTCTAGCTTATTTAATAAAAATAAAATATTTTAAATTATGAAAATTAAGTTTTGTATTTTTGAAAAATCTCCCTAAGGTTAGAGAACCCAGAGGAGTAAATTTTATATTTTTTTGATTTATTGGAATTATTTTAGTGAAAAACTCATTTTTAGCCTTTAAAGATTATTTTTAACTTCTAAAATTAAATATCTTTATTTAGAAAATTGGGAAGAAATATTTCAATTGTCTTTAAGTGATTAGGAAGCAATTTAGAACATTTCCATGAGTTTTATTAATTTTGTCATTTTTATGAATTTTTAATTATTTAAATATTTAAAATATTCTAAAAATCAAGTTTTTATTTTAAATACTCCTGATCACAGAGAACTCAAAAAACTAAGTCTCATAATTTTTTGAGTTATATTTTGATTTTTAAAAAATCATTAAGTCTCAAAAATCATATTTATTTTTAAAAATCAACTTAATTTGTCAAATGAACTCAAAATATTTTGAAATTTTTATGATGAGTCCTCTGGATCATAAACCATAGTGGAGATAAAAAATCAAGTCATTTAAATGTTTATATTTTTCAAAATTAATTATTTTAGTGATTTAGTATTTGTAAAATTTAAGGATATTTTAAATGACTTGACCCATGAAATTATTTTCAAAGGTTTTTCTAGTCATGGTGGACCATCCAAAATTTTCTTAGGATTTTCTAATCAATATGCTAATTTCCATGATTATTTT
>JXCR01148408.1:507747-588389 GCA_002079205.1 Phalaenopsis hybrid cultivar
AAAGATATCTTAAGCATGTGCATTTTTGGAAATAAGATCCCTTAATTTGGGGGACCTTTGGTCCATGGCTTGATTTAGGTGATTTCATGGTTTTTGGGATGGTCACTAAGTCCAACTAATGGTGGTGGTGGAGTTAATTTTGTGACTTTAGGGTGGTTAGGTCACATTTAGTGCATGGGTCCAAGTGGGTACAGAGTTAATTTGGTGGCTTTAGGGTGGTTAGGTCACATTTAGTGCATGGGTCCAAGTGGGTGAGGTTTTGGGCTAGGATAGCCATGTCAATTTGCCCAAATAACTATTTCATTTGGTGTAGATGATCATAAGGAACAAATTTGGTGAAGGATGGAAGTGGTTTTGAGTTCAATTGAAGGGTCAATTTGAGGGAATTTTGAACTTTAATCAATTTGGTCATGTTGGGCTAGGCTTGCATGTAGCTTGGGTTAGCCTTGGGATAAGTCCAAATTGATTGTTGTAAATAGTCAATAGGGACCTCATGAAGAGTTTCCAACATGGATTGGATGCCAATTTGGAGGTTAAGGCAATCAATTGGGTGAAATTTGGGGACTTAGCCAATTTGGGGCTAAATTTGAGAATTTTGGATTTAGGCCAAAATCAAATAAATTTGAGGCTTCACCAAGGCCAATTGATGGTTAATTTTGATGTATAGGAATGTTATCAAGATTTTTCAGCATTAATTGGAGCCAATTGACTAGGATATAGGTTTAATTTGGTAAGATTAGCTCATATGGTCAAAATTGGGGTTTTGACCCAAATCAAAATTAGGCTCAAATAATGGACCAATTTATCTTGGATTTCATTTTGTTTGGTAATATCTAAAGTGAATTTGAGTTTAGGATTGAAATTAAGGTCAAATTGATTTCAAATATATGGACATTTGAATTGGATTTGGGGCAATTTGGGTCTTTAAAGGGCAATTTGGGGATTTTGGTTAAAGATGTTCAAATTGGCCAAATTGGGTCTTATGGTAGTTAAGGGAAATGAAATTTAGAATATTTAGGAATTATTGGGATTTTCTGAGAATTTTTGGAATTTTTGGGATTTTGGAATTTTGGGTCCAAGATGGGTATTTTGGTAATTTGGGGTGTTTTAGGGTAAAAGGCCAAGATGGGTATTTTCGTAGAGTTGAGGTACCAATCATCACCAATAAGCCATAGACCAATGGAAACCCCATTTTTGGGTCCTGTACATAGTGGTCTTAACTAAACCATAGCCCTAGAGCTAGTAGGTTTAGGGAACCATCTACATGAGTTTCCCAAAAAGATCAAGGGTTCTATGCTAGAAATTTGAGTTCAGAGTTGTGAGTGATTGTGGGTGTAGATGAGTGTAGTGAGTGTAGTGAATGCCTTAGCTCCAGACCAACACCCAGGGTCAACCCTAAGATCCAGCAATCCTAAGGGTGACTCATCTTGAGTTTCCCCCACAGTGACCCCACCTACTAAGTACTTAGAGATAAGCAATCCTAAGGGTGACTCATCTTGAGTTTCCCCCATAGTGACCCCACCTACTAAGTACTGCAGCAATCCTAAGGGTGACTCATCTTGAGTTTCCCCCACAGTGACCCCACCTACTAAATATTTAGAGGATGAGAGCAATATATGAGTGTAGTGAGTGCCTTAGCTCCAGACCAACACCCAGGGTCAACCCTAAGGTCCAGCAGCCCTAAGTGTGACTCGTCTTGAGTTTCCCCCAGAGTGATCCCACCTATTAGATGCTAGAGGTTGAGACCAACATGTGGAACTTCAGGTTGAGTAAAGAAGAGTTTGGAATTTCTAGTGGTGAGGGTGTCTTTTCTAGTTTTCTAAGAATAGTCAATAGTCCTATGGCTAGACCTTACGCTACTAAAGAGGAAAAACTAAACCTCAACCAAAAATGAGGTCAACATTCCTAAACCTTCATCTACTCAAGAAGAACACATTTATATAGTTTATAAAGTATTAAATATAGTAAATACGTATGGAGGGTCGAAACAAGCTCAGTTTAGGGTTGGAGTTCAATACCTTTGTCTGAGAGGGCAGGCCTCAATCAAAGGCTTGTGGTAAGATTGATTGGTCCCAATGAACCTCCAAAAGAAGTCTCAAGCCTTGGTGAGTGGACTAGGTATAAATTCGATCAAGCTTTATTTCAAGTGTTAATCTCGAGCTAGGTTAGAGACTATTTCAGAGGGGGCTTTTGTGGGGATTCAACTTCTTTCACTATGGGGATGGTGTGTGCACAGTTAATTAGAGTTTGGTTCACTGTGGAGCTGTGGAGAGATGTGTCATGATTTTGACATAAATT
The DNA here is from genome assembly GCA_002079205.1 of Phalaenopsis hybrid cultivar. Taxonomy (NCBI): domain Eukaryota; kingdom Viridiplantae; phylum Streptophyta; class Magnoliopsida; order Asparagales; family Orchidaceae; genus Phalaenopsis; species Phalaenopsis hybrid cultivar. The sequence goes on from JXCR01148408.1 coordinate 510,046, forward strand.
TGAGCTCAAAATTGAGCTTCTACAGTGAGGATCATTAGGGAAAAATTGTGGGCTTGAACTGAAGAGGTCTTAGGGAGTCTCTGAAAGAAATTTGGCAGGGCTTCCTTCAGCAATTTTCAGCTCTTCTTTCTTAGCCATGGAGGTGAGTTTTAAAAAAGAAATGGCCAAGGTTGGCTACCATGGCCAATTGAGGGGTGCAAAATGGTGCTTATGTTGAGGGTTTTGAAGTGCTAAAGCCAATTGATATATACCAGCTTAGATGGGTGAGTTTGAGTTTGAATTATGGTATAAGGCTCTTAATTTTTGTGTTTTCCGGCCACTAGACTAACCGGTAGGGCCAAGGGAGATGGCCAAGAGGTCAGGTGAGTGAATGGGATGGTTAATTATAATTAACCCTTAATAGTAAGTGATGATGGGGAAGATTTTTTGTTAAGGCCCATAAATGGGCATAAATCTCTTAATTTAGGGATCCAATGGTCCATAGCTCACCATGGCTGGTCCAAGGGGGTTTATCCTGGTCAATAGAGTGAACTTAGTGGCTGTGGAATAACCAATTTGGTGGCTTTGAGATCGCTAAGTTAATTTTGGTGCTTGGGTCTAATTTGGGTCCAAATGGCTAAAAGTTGGGTTAGGGTTAGGCTAGCCATGACTTTAAGCCCAATTGATTAATAAAAATTGTGTAGATAATTGTTATGAAAATTTTTGGTGAAGGATTGAAGTGATTTTGAGTTCAATTGGAAGCTCAATTTGAAGGATTTTGTTATCTCAGTCAATTTGGGCATGTTGGGCTAGACTTGGGTCAAGATTGGGCTAAGGTTTGGTGAATTTCAAATTGATTATTTAAAATAGTCTATTTGAATGTCATAAAGAGTTTTCAACATAAATTTGGTGTCAATTTTGGGGTTAAGGCATTGAATTGGGTGGAATTTGTGGACATATCCAATTTGGGGCAAATTTAGGAATTTTTGGATTTGGGTTGAAATTAAATGAAATTGAGGCTTCACCAAGGCCAATTGAAGGTCAATTTTTGTTTGTAGTAGCGTTATGAAAGATTTAGGGCTCAAATTGGGGCAAATTGAGTAGGCTATGGGTTTCAATTTCTTGGGATTAAGTCATATTGCTAAGATTGGGGGTTTGACTTAGATTAGGATTCATCTCAAAGAATGGGCCAATTAGGCTTGGATTTGGTTTAGATTGGTCATTTAAAGGGTTAATTTGAGTTTAGGATTGAAATTAAGGGAAATTGGGACCAAATTGATGGACATTCAAGTTGAATTTGGGGAAAATGGGCCCTTAAAAGCAATTTGGGGGTTTTGGTCAAAATGGTCAAATTGGCTTGGAGTGTTCAAATTGGTTTTGGAGTCATTTAGAATAATTTTGGAGGTTTTGTGAAAGTTTGGGGTGCCAGGTGTATTTTGTATTTTTTGCAAATTTAGGGGTATTTTGGTAATTTTGGAAGTTTTGGCTGGATTTGGGCAATTTAGGTATTTTCAAATGGTTTGAAATGATTTTTGAACTAATTTTGGTAATTTGAGTGAATTGGGAAATTTTGGCCTAATTTGGGTTTTGGGGGGCGTTTAGGTAATTTGGGTAGGTTTGGGGGTAAAAGGTCAAATTTAATTTTTGTGGTAGAATTGGGGTGTCAACCACCATGTATGAGCTATGGACAAATGGAATCCCCATTTGGGTCTTCAATGTACTAGTCATAACTAAACCCTAGCCTACGGCTGCTTGGTCTAGGGGATCATCTACATGAGTCTCCCAAAAGATCAAGGGGTCAAAGTCAACAATTTTAGATTTTAGGATTGTGAGTGATTATGAATGAGAGTGAGTGTAGGTGAGTGAATTAGCTCCAGACCAACACCTAGGGCCAACCTTAAGGTCAAACATTCCTATAGAGACTCGCCTTGAGATCCCTCATACTAACCCCACCTACTACATGTTAGAGGTTAGGACAAATATGTGGAACTTCAAGTTGAGCAAAGAGGAGTTTAAAATTTCTAATGTTGAGGGCTCCTTTCTTGTTTTCTAAGAATAGTCAACACGAAAATCCTATGGCTAGACTTTAGGCAAATAAAGAGGAAAAATTAAATCTCTATCAAAAGTGAGGTCAATAATATATCTGCCCTAAAATAACTCCAATTGCATAATCACTTGCATCACACATTAATTCAAAAGGTTTCTCCCAATCAGGTGAAAAAATTATAGAACTAGTGATCAATTTTTCATTTAAAGTTTCAAAGGCTTTAAAGCAATCTTGGTTAAAATCAAGTTTTATATCTTTTTTCTAGAAGTTCACATAAAGGCTTAGTAATTTTTGAAAAATCTTTAATGTGTCTTCTGTAAAACCTAACATAGCATAAAAAGCTCCTAACTCCTCTTACATTAATAGGTAGATGTAAGTTTGATATAACCTAATTTTTTGCAAGATCTACTTCCATGCCACTTTCTGAATTTTTATGCCCAAGCACAATTCCTCTTACAAGCAAAAATTGACAATTTTTCCAGTTCAATACGAGATTAGTCTTTTTGCATCATTCAAGAACTTTCTCTATATGATTTAGACATATTTTAAAAGAAGTTCCAAATACAGAAAAATTGCCCATAAAGATTTCAATCCCTTTTTCAAATAAGTCACTAAAAATTGACACATGCATCGTTGAAATGTTGCAAGTGCATTACATAATCCAAAGGAAAATCACTGAAAAGCATAAGTTCCGTAAGGATGAGTAAATGATATTTTCTCCTGTTCCTCTGGAGCAATAGGTATTTGATGATAACTGGTATATCCATCCGAAAGATAAAAATATCTATGCCCAGCCAGCCTATCCATCATCTGGTCCAAAAAGGTAAAGTAAAATGATCCTTCCTAGTGGTAGTATTTAATTTTCTATAATCTATGCAGATTCACTATCAAGTGACTTGTCTTGTCTGTATTGGATGATTATTCTCATTTGTCACTACAATTACTCCTCCCTTTTTTGGAACACAGTGAATTGGTCTTACCCAAGCACTACTTAAAATAAGATATATTATTCCAGCATCTAACCATTTTAAAATTTCTTTCTTAACAACTTCCTTCATCATAAGATTTAATATCCTTTGAGGATCAGCTCTTCTTTCATCTTGAATTTCCATTAAAATTCTATGAATACAAATCAAAGGACTGATTCCTTTAATATCAGCTAATGTCCATCCAAAGGCTTTCTTATATCTTTTCAAAGTTTTCAATAATTGTTATCCTTTCTTATCAGTTAATTCTAAGGATATTATAACAGGTAATGTAGATAAATCCACTAAAAATACATACTTCAAATGTGTAAGAAGTATTTTGAGTTCTAGTTCAGGAGGTTTCTCCATAGATGAAATCAAATTCTTACTACTTTCTATAGGGTCTAACATTTTAAATTTTTCTTGAGCATAATCCAAATCTTTTTACTCACTTCTATAAATTCATCTTGAATTTTATCGTCGTTTTGATAGTCTACATATTCCTTTTCAATTTCTCTTTCAAATGTCTTTTTGAAATATTCATGGCTTAGATATTCATTAATATCAATTTTGAAGCATTCAATCTCTTGCTCTTTTACATAGGTCTCTTTGATTTTGTAATATTAAATGTAATCTCTTGATCACTAACTTTAATAGTTAGTCCTCCTTTTTAAACATCTATCAATGTTTTTCTAGTGGCATGGAATGGTCTTTCTAAAATGATATGAATTTATTTATCTTCCTCCATATCTAATATAATAAAGTCCACATGAAAGATAAATTTATCAACTTTTACCAAAACTTCTTCTATAACTCCTTTAGGATAGGTAATCGATCGATCAAAATTGAAGAGTTACAGTTGTAGGTTAAATATCTCTTAAACCCAACCATCTAAAAATTGATAACGACATAAGGTTAATACTGATTACTAAATCACATAAATCTTTCCCAAAAAATATTTTGCCAATACCATAAGGAATTGTAAAACTTCTGGGATCTTTAAGTTTTTCAGGAAACTTTTTCTGAATTACAACGCTACACTCTTCACTGAGTGCAACAGTCTCATTATCTACAAACTTCCTTTTCTTATTAAATATATCCTTCATGAATTTCAAATTGCTTGACATTTGTTGTAAAGCCTCAATAAATGGAATGTTTATCATTAATTTCCTCAATATTTCTAAAAATTTTAAAAATTTGTTATTTCTATTTTTCTACTTCAATTTTTGAGAAAATTGGGGTGATGGTCTTTATATAGTGATTTTCGTTGGTTTATTTGCACATTCTAACTCAAAATGAAAATCCTCACCAGATTTTTCATTTTTCACCCATCTTTTTCAACTTCAACTTGCACTTCCTTTTTAACTCTATTTTCTAATTATTTTCCACGTCTCAGTTGAATAGCCTTAATTTGCTCTTTGTTATGATATTTAGGATTTACCAAAGCATTATTAGGTAACGTTCCTGGAGATCTATTGCTAAGTGTGGTTGCAATACATCTAAACTGATTTTTCATGTTTCTAATTGCAGCTCCTTGACTTTGTAATTGACTCCCTATTTGCAATATCAATTCCTCTATTGACAACTTTTTATCCTTACTCTGCAAATTAATAAAACCTGGAGTACAATAAGGTTTATAAGTTGGATTTCCTTGATTGTTGGAGTTTCCCAATGGGTTCGTAGGGTTGTCTCCCCATTGCGTATCTCCAGCATTAGAATTATTGTTACTCCAACTAAAATTTTGATGTTTCTTCCAAGCAAGATTACAATAATTGGAATAAAGAACATTTGAACGATTATTTATTGCATTTAAAGTCTAATAAGAAGACTGAGATTCTATCATTTGTCCCAATGAGTTTTCCTCAAGCACAAGTGATGTCTGAGAATAATTCATTCCATATTGATCTATATTCTTTGATAAAGCAAACATTTGTGCATCAAACGTCGATATTACATCAGAATTATGAATACTAGCTACATTTTTTGGATTTACCCTTTTAAAGGGCCATTAAAAATTTATGCAGCCAACTCTTCGATTAAATATTATTCTTCATCGAATGGTTTTGACATTAATGATTCGCCAACAGTAACGTCATCTATTGATGTAAGGGATCCAACCAATCCATTATAAAAGTTTGATATATTAACCAATTCTAGCAATCCATGGCATGGACGCTTTCTAAAGAGATCTTTAAATCTTTCTCAAGCTTCATAAATTGATTCCCCTTTAAGCTAACAAAAAGATGTAATATCATTTCTAAGCATAACAGTTTTTGAAGGTGGGAAATATTTAGATAAAAATTTTTGTGATAAATTTCCCCAAGTTTTGATAGATTCAGATTTTAACGAGTTTAAACACATCTTAGCTTTATCACTTAATGAAAAAGGAAATAGGCTAAGTCTGAAGACATCATTCGACACTCCATCATATTTAATAGTAGGCCACAATTCTAAAAAACTAGCAAGGTGTAAATTAGGATCTTCAGTTAGTGTTCCCCCAAACAGATTATTTTGCACCATTTGGATAATAGCAGGTTTAAACTCAAAATAATTAGTAGTGTATACTCAAAAGAATTTCATTTGCTGTAGTATTAGCCTAATCTCTTAAAGGTATATGATGATGTTCATTTTCATTTCCAGCATTACATATATTGCAAGCCATTTTACTAAAACGATCTATCTCTTTTTGTTGGTTTCAAATTTTTATAATAGTTCTTTCTATCTCAGAATCATAAGGTACTAAGCTTTTAGATCTTACACTACGCATAAACAAACACAACAAGTAATTATAAATAAGCAAACACACTTAAAGAACCAACAATTCAAACTAAGCTACAAACACTTTTTTTTTCTTTTGATAATAAGAATACTATAAATTATAAAATAACTTACTAATACTTTTTGTTACTTCCCTAATAATGGCGCCAAAAATTGATGCGGGTGGATTTAGTGTGTTAAACTTGCAAATATTTTTCAATATTACAAAATACACACGACAGACACAATAACAAATATATAAATTATTCCCAACAAAAATAACATTACTGAAAAATAGTTTTATCTGTTAAAAATTTTTAAACTGTCAAATCCCTTTCAAAAATAAGCCATGTACTTATTGCTCAACTAATAAAGGGCTTAAATGGAATGCTAGATATCGATCCCAAATGAAAGTTAGAAATGCTCATAAGTAAATTCTTAAAATTATAATGTAAAGTACAATTTTAAAACTACAAAAAGTAAAGTGCTAAATTTGAATATTAAGTAACAAGTGAAAGCTAATAAAATTGAAGTTGAAGGACAAAGTTAAGAAAACTAAATGCTAAACTTTCAAAAGTAAACTTACAAAAACTAACCAAGTTTTTGTGACGGAAAGTTCAAATTTAAGAAATGCAACCTTCACCTTCTCAATGAGTATATGGATTGTGATGAAATTAAAATCATTTGAATATATATATATTCAAATGATTTTAATTTCATCACAATCCATATACTCATAAAACAAAATCAAATCTTCACAAAAATATATCTCAAAGTAGATAGAAGGTTAAAGAAGACTATTTAGAATTCATAAGAAGGATACAATAAAACAAAAATTTCATATATAAAAATAAGTTTACAAAATAAAAGAAATAAAAGACATAACTTATCTCACAATCCTTCCCAAGAAAATCCCTAGAAGTTCTCTCCAATCCTTTCTCTCTTAACAAGCACTCTCAATTCTCTCTTGGAAGTGTAATGAAGAAGAAATCTCTCACCTTCCCTCCCCATCAAAATCTCCAAGCCTTGACTTTCTCTCTCTCTCTGTCTCTTCTTGCCGCACCCCTTACATGCCACTCAAAACCTCTTCAAGCCCGAGACTTCCCTCTCATTTATCGAAGGTTGCCTCTCTCTAAAAAGAATTCAAAATTCCCTCCAAATCCAAAAGTCAACTCTTTTAAATTCAAAATACATATCCATTTATCAAAGAGACATATCACTTCATAAAAGAACCTTCCAAAGTGTTTAGATGTATTGAATCACTCTAAGGGGAGTTTAGAACAATTTTCCCTTTAAAAATTCCTGCGAAATTCATCTCGAACTGCCTTAATCTGCAATAAGTCATCTCTTGCAGAACTTTTGCCAAATATGGTGCATCTTATGTTAGCTCTCTGTCAAATTGCGCATCTTGTGCCAGTTTGCTGAAGATTGCGCTATTCTGGGTTTTGGTGCATCTTTCACCAATTTTCTATATATTGGCGCATCTTGTGCAAATCTGATGCATCTTGGGCTAGCTTCCCAAAATTACCTGTTTTAGCTCCAAATTTCATCATTTTTTTGCTACTTTTGCTAAAAAAAGTCATATACTTGCAATAAAAACATAAAAATAAGCTTCTTTAAAGTGCAATATCACAAAAAAAAGGCATAAAATGTATACTTCAAAGAACATATTATTTTGGTGTATCAGCCTCTACAACTGTTAGATCAATACCCAAGCAAATGGACGACATACGTTCATCATCCACGATGACCCAAACACACAAGCCGTTCAACTTCAAACTATAAGATCTTTCTTGATACTCAAAAAAATCAAGTGAGGTTTGTTCCTACACCTTCATTTACTGATGGCGAACATATCTATATGGTTACGACGTTATGAAATCAAACATCACTTCATAATTGGTGAAATCAAGCTTAAAGTTAAGGTTAATGGTTTATACCTTTGCCCAAGAGATGATGCCTCAATTTAGTGCTAGTGGAAGCTTCATTGGAGTCCCACAAACCTCCTGGATGTGTTGGTTTCCTCTAGTGTAAGCTCCAAGTATAAGTTCATTGAAATAGGGATGCTACTTTGGTCAGAAGTTAGGTTAGGGTGCTCAATAGAGGGAGATTTTGATGGGGAACTTCCTTTTTTATTCAGAGAAAGTTTGAGAGCACTTTAATTTATGTTTTTAGGTATTTTGAGGATGGCCAAAATTTCTCCTTGTTTTGAGCTCAAAATATGTGCTCAGGCAGTGGCAGAGATGACTGAGAGATGGTTGGAAAGAACTTAAGAGGTTTTGGAGGAGCTCTAGAAATAATTTAGTAGAGTTTTTTTAAGGATTTGGATTGGTTGTCATCTTGACCATGAGAGGTAGGGTTTAAATAGAGGAGCTTGAGGTGGATGACTAGGCTTTAATTAGGGTTCAATTATCAGCTTATGTGGAGGGCTGAAAAATGCCAAAGACCAATTAAAGTTTGACAGCTTGGATGGGTGAAATTGGGTTTTTATTTGCGAAACGTGGCTCTAAGTTTTGGCTCCTTCAGTGACTAGGCCAGCTTGTAGGGCAAGGGATGGTGGCCAAATGAGTTAGGGGAGCCAGAGGGAGGTTAATGAAGATTAACCCTTAATAGTTAAAGCATGATGGAAAGGATATTTTGATTTAGGCCAAATATGGGAGGAGATCCCTTAAATCACGGAACCAAATGTCCATAGCTCTTATAGAGTGGACTAAGTGGGACTAGTCTGGTCACTAGAGTCCAAATAGTGGTTGTGGTGGCTTTGGTTTGATCAAATTTATTTAGTTTGGTCAACTTTTGTGTATGGGGTTCAATTTTAAAAATTTTGGCTTGAATTTGGGTATAGGTTGGGCTATTCCTGAGATTGAGCTAAATTAATGGGTTAATTGATGTAGGTGATTTTCATGAAGAGTTTTGGATGGAAATTAATTGGAAATTTTGGGGTTTTGACATTCGATTTGGTGACATGACTAATTTGGGGAAAATTGGGGGTTTTTGTCCAAGTTCAATTTGAGTAAAATTGGGGATTGACCAAGGCCCATTGATGGTTAAATTTGATATAGGGAAGTGTTTTAATGAGTTTAAGATTCAAAATTGGGCTAATTGGATAGAGTTGGGGGTTCAATTTATTGAAATTTTGGCTTAGGGTCAAATTGGGTATTTTTGGATTGAGATTGAAATTGGGCTCAATTGGGCTTGGATTTGGTTTCAATCAACTTTAGGCATGATGAATTTGTGTTTAGAATTAAAATTAAGGAGAATGGAAATCAAATTGGTGGACATTGGGAGTGAATTGGAGTAATTAGGTCCTTAAATGCAAATTGGGGTTTTTTGTCAAAGTAGGTCAAATTTGTCAAATTGAGCTCAATTGAGTGGTAGAATTTGGTTTTGGGGTTATTTTAATTTATTTTGATGGACTTGGAACAAATTGGACCACCAGGGGTATTTTGTAATTTTGGCAAAATCATGGGTATTATGGTAATTTTGAAAATTTTTGGTTGTTTTGGGCAACTTGGGTGGTTACAAATGGTTTTAGATGATCTTTGAACAAAATTGTGTATTTAGTAAGATTGGGGTCTCCAACCACATAATCACCCCACTGGAGCGGTGGAAAAATAGAATCCCCTATTTTGGGTCCTCCATGTATAAGTCTCAGTTAAACCCTAGCCTAACACTAGTGGCCTCGGGGGCCATCTACATGAGTCTCCCAAAAGGTTAAGAGATCAAAGTATAACATGTTTGGGTTGAAGGTTGTGAGTGAGAGTGTGATGTGTAATTGTTTGTGTGTGCATGACTGACCAAGACCACACAACTCAGGGTCTACCCTAAGACCAAACACTCCTATGGGAACTGCCTTTGAGCTCCCCCGTAATGGCCCCACATACTATATATTAGAGGTTAGGAAAAAGATGTGGAACTTCAAATTGAACAAAGAACAGTCTACAAATTCTAATGGTGTGGGATCTTTTACTAGTCCTCTAGGTGTATTCAACAGGATATTCATATGGCTAGACTCTAGGCTATTAAGGAGGAAGCTAAACCTCAATCAAAAGTGAGGTCAACAGTCATTTAATAGTTGAGTTAAACCATAAAGCTTATTGGGTGATAAAAAAAATTAATTATAATTTAAAGGATGCAGGAGAAAAAAGATTATTGCAATTCAATGAGCTTGAGGAAATAAGGAATGAATGTTTTTGAAATATCTAGAATTTATAAAGAAAAGATAAATATTTGGCATGATAGAAAGATTTAAGGAAGAATTTTTAGCTTGGACAAGAAGTTTTATTATAGAATACACAGTTGAACTTATTTCTAGGAAAGCTTACATTCAAGTGGATGGGGCCATTTATTATGATGAAAGTTTTTTCTTATGGGGCTGTGGATATTAAAGATCGAAAGACTGAATGTATAATTAAAGTAAATGGACATAGGTTGAAACCTTACATTGGAGGAAACATGCCCTCTTACAAATAATCTTTGATGCTGGGTCAGTCAGAGTAAAATACTTAAATTCATCGGGCTTACGACGTTAAACAAATCACTTCGTGGGAGGAAAGCCATAATCTATTTGTGTGATTTGAATTTTAGTAGCATTTTTAAAACACTAATTAAAATATGAAGCATAATTAGAAATTGATGAAATCCAATGATCGGTGAATAAGTGTTCACTAGGATACTAGCACCTACACAATATAGTCCTGAGAAGTTGGTGGTGCGGCGGTCAATTTTTTTTATGTGCATTGTAATTATCTTCCAAAATTACAATACACACATGACAACACTAATAGTATGTATGTAATTCAATCCAAATAAAAATTAATTAATTATAATTAATTTTATCTTTTAAAGCCTCTAAGTTGCCAATCCTCGTAATAATAATGCAAGTATACATATCGCTCAAGAAATAAAGGGCTATAATGGAGTCCTAAGTATCGATCCCAAAGGGAGTTGGAAATTCTTATGATTATAATGTCGAACACAATATTCAAACAATAAAACCTAGGTATACAAAAGAAATCTAAAGTAAATTTATTGTGTTAAATGAAATGCATTTAAAAGAACTAAGTTAACCGAACTAATTGCTAAACTTCAAAGTAAACTTATAAAGACTAAACAAAGTTTTGAAATGAAAAGTTCAAATTTAAAAAAGCATCATTCTCATTTAAAATGAGTTTATGTGAAGAAATTAAGTTATTTAAAATACATATAAAAAATTATTTTGTGCCAAATTGGAGCAATCATATTCCTTACCCTGTGAGAGTGCATAAAGAACATTGACTGACCTAGAGTTTGGTCCCTAAATCTGTGGTTACGTTGAAAGGATATTGGTTGTCACTCTATAGCTCTCACTCTCCCTCGCCTGAAGGCTAACAATCTCATTTTATTTTCTAAGCAACTAAACCAAATTGGGGATTTTAATTTGTCACCTTAAAATCTCTAATTCTATGCCCATCAAAGTAAATTTCTCTATCATTCACACTCATGAAATTGAATGTGACCGTTACCTTATTGTAAAAAGCATAGCCCTTTTGGATTGCATGTTCCTCAACAAATTTTAACCCTTCAATTGGCCAGATAAAAAATTAAATGAAGTTCAGAGTTCGAATCATCTCAATTTATTGGCATTTTAAACCTTACAAAACAAAACTAATTCTTCACAAAACCATATCTCATTGTGGGAAGAAATATAAAGAAGACTACTAAGAGTTCATGAGAAGGATACGAAAAAACTTAGATTTCATATATAAAAGTAAGTTTACAAAATAAAGAAATAAAAAAAACAACTTATATCACCTACCTTCCCAACCAAATCCTTAGAATAAGCACTTCTCTCTTTATAATCACAATTCTCTACTAAAAGTGTAATGAAGAAGAAATCTCTCACCTTCAATCTTTTTTTACAACCATAAAAGGAAATCCACTCTTCTCCAAAACTTCGCATAATGGCAAAACTTATCTCTCAATCTCACGCCCCCTTCTTCTCTAGACTCCTTTCCTATTTTTAATTTTGGCCATCCTTCTTTCAAAAGGAATTCGTATATCCCTCCAATTTTCCCTCGAAAAGTCAAATCTTTTAACTCAAGGAGACAATCCTTTCATCTAAGACACATATCTCTTCATTAAAGAGCCTTAAAAAGTGTCTAAATGTATTGAATCACTTCATGAGATGCTTGAATTATTTGGTTCCTTCAAAAACCACTCAAAAATAGGCACGAAGTGCCTTACTCCATCTTATTTCATCTTTGGCACCTCTGATGCCAGCTTAATCAAGTTCGTATTGCTCTTTAGATTCTGATGCTTCTGATGCCAATTCTGGCACTTTTAGCACTGCTTCTCAATAAAATGGCACCACTACCGCTAGTTTTTGGCTCCTCTGGTGCCAGGATCATGAAAATCTCCATTTTGGCTCCAAATTTCCTCCAGTTTGCTATTTTTTGCTACAAATGCCCAAATTTGATATACCTACATATAATAGTACATTATTTTTTTTGTATCAGCTGATGCCTAAGCGCCATAGTTGTTGGACATGGGAAAACTGCCCCAAGTAGATTTTCTTCATTTCTTTTATATATAAAATGACTAAACTGGTTACTAATCTTCATTCTTTTTAAATATCTACCATTGAAAAGGGTTTAGAATGGTTTTGAGATCTTACTTGCTTCCATTGAGAGTAGAGATAATGAAATGTCCATTGGAAATAAGTTTATGCACAAATATGCCCAAACCTATTTCAATGGGTTCTTCGCAGTAAGTTTGGAAAAAGTGATGAGCAAGTTAGGGATGATTTAAGAGTAGCTTTCAAATTGGCGTAATAAGTTGCTTGAGATGTATCACTAGTATGAGCACTTAGCATGGCAGATGAAACTTCAATCCAACCACTTCGTTAGTTATTAAGATTACCAGGTATCAATGTATAGTAAGAACAAATGGATTGATGAAAAGATGACTGTAATTTCTCATGCCCTTTTCTTTTAAAAAATTGATCATTGATATTTTACATGTGAGAAGGGTGATGAGAACTTGAACGATAAGGATTCATCATTATAATAGGATTATAGTGTTTGTGTTTCATCTTTGTGTTTATTTTAGTAAAGGATGTGTCATGTGTGCTACTTTAACTTATTGTTGATTGTGTGTTAGTTTGTTTGTGTTGGTTTGCTTAATTGTGTTTGTGTGTGATATTGTACTGTTGTTTTAAAGTTAATTAATAAAATTTATGTTTGTTTAAATCTTATGTCAGAATATTGGAATTAATTTTGAATTAAAATTTTGAAGATAGAACACGTTGGGGAAATAATAAACAAGAGATGTGATGTTAAATTAATGAAAAATTTTTGTTTAAAAGGGTTAATTTGGTTGTGTTACACTTAAAACCCAACGAAAGAAAAAATTTCGGGTCTGGCGCCTAGGCGCAAAAACTGGCATCTAAATGACATACCATCTACACAACATGGCGCCAAGGAAACAAAACCCGTGCGTAGCATCCAATTCAATTAAACCAGTTGAAAATAAAAAGTTCTACGATTTAAATCAATCCCATGCCATTGTTAATGCTCAAGCTTCTTGTTCTTCCCTTTTTGTTTTGAAAATCACCCTAAGGGATCTTCTTAAGGAACCGATCTTCAAGTTTTATGGCTTGAAAACACTGGATTTCATCTTCTCGAGGTTAGATTTACATCTGGCATAGTTATTTTGTGATTTCACCAAGTATTTTTCATACATTGAGTAAAAACAAAAAAATTCAAAAATATTTTTTTGTGGTGAAAAATCCACGGATCTAAGCTTTGTTTGCTTGAAAAAGCTTGTTGGAAGTCTGTTATCTTAATATTGAAATTTGTTGGAATTTTTTCTTTAAACTTTTTTAGATGGCTTCTAATAAAAATTGAGGAAGGGGAAAAGAATCTCATGACAATGTCAATTTTTTCAACTTTAATGTGCAAATTGTTACAATAAATTTACTTCTTTGAGAAAATTTGTTTCGGAGCGAAATTTTTATGGACCTAGTATAGCTATAGAGAATGTGATTGCGACACATCATTGGGAAAGTTTTTGTTACGTTTCTATCTTTTCCATCATTGGTGTTATGGGAGAAATTTATGTAAACTTACCTAAGGCACTAGATGATGAAGTCTTTGTTTGAGGAAGAGGTGTTGAGTTTAATTCTTAGAGGATTAATGTGATATATGGTTTTCCACCTAATGTAGATTGTTTCTATTGTAAGTATACACCTTCTGAGGCAGAGTTGGATCAAATTATAGCTTATTTAACTGATGGTCGTGGAGCCTGGAAGATTCGAAATGAACATAAGGTAAATTCTTCTTCTTCAAAGCTGAACGCCACCTCAAAGGCCTCACTTTATTTTAAATTTTCTTGTCGTCTTCGTTCAAATCATTTAAGTGAAGTGACTAGAGAAAAATCCATTTTAAACTATTTCATTCAAGAGACAAAACCTATAGATGTAGGCTCTCTTATTTATAAGACTATTAGTTCTTATACTAGAGCTAGTACTACTTCAGGTTTTGGATTTCCATCTTTGATATTTACTATTTGCAAAGACTTTAGAATAAAGTTTGATCCTTGAGAAAAGAAGTTAAAGCCACTTAAGCCCATTGGGAAGGAAAATGTAGATGTATATGGAAGACTTTGAGATAGAGCTCAGGATGTACCTTCTACTTCTAGGCCTTTTACTTCCACTGGTACTCCATCCAAATTTCTGATCATTTTCAAAGCTCTTTAAAGTTTATTGAATGAGGTGAGATTTTGAAGAGATGCGTGACCATTTTCAAAGCTCTGTAAATTGGGATTGATTCCATGAGTAAAGGGGTCTAATAATGTTAGATAAAGCTGGATAAAGTTGGATAGTGAGTCAGATAATGCTCTTTGTGAGTCTTTGTTATTTCTAAAGTTTTTTAGTGTTGTAAGTATTATTGAAATTAGAGAAATTAGAGAAGTTCAAAGGAGTGCTTTGAGAAGTATTCTAAATAAGTATTTGTATCTTTGTCTTTAAGTTTCGTACTTTGGGTTTGGTTTTATGAATATGTTTTTTTTGTTAACCTCATGGTTCATGAGAAGTTTTCTTTCTTTTTCTTTGTAATATGAATTAATCAATTAGGTGATTTCGATTGGGTTTGGAACTTCTTTTAATCCTAGAAATTGTGATGATATGTTTATTATTTCTTCTTTTACTTTACAAATTGGTCACTTGTATTGTTAAAATCTTCTTAAGAACTTATAAATCTAAAAGGTTTAAGTTTTCTTAAATTCTAATTATCACATTCTACCTTAGAATGATCATTCACAATTGTCCGAAAAGGGGTGCAAATAAATAGGGAGATCAGATTTGATGGGCATAGATTTGATGTTTCTAGTGTAATAGGCTAGATTCTCTTAACAAATTGGTCTAGAGACTAGTATTATGTTTCACTGGTAGGTCCTATAGAGAGGGCACAATGAGTAATCTTGGTGTGAGAAACTAGAGCCTTCCAGACACTACTACACATGTCGACACCAACTTTAGATTAGTCATTGTTCTTTAAGCTCGAAAGAGATAAAAAATAGGTATACTCCTCTTTATCACATTACCACATTTAATTTCCTAAACATATTGAAATCCTATACATATAATGAATCATTTGTAAGGAGAAAGTGTCATTTATATATTATTTAAAATCATTACATTTACTTTTCTCTTGCATTTGTAAAACTTTAGTAAATTAAATACACCAGGGAAAATTATGAAAAATAGTTTTCTGAGTTTCTTATGATCAAGGGCACTTAAGCAAAATAAAAGTTATTTTTGAGAAAATACTTGATTTTTAGCTATATTTTAAATTTAAAATAATTAAAAAAATTAAAAGAAATCACAAAATACAAAAATATTTTTTAAATGTGTTTAATGGTCTCCTGATCACCTCGGACTCATTAAAATCTTTTTCCTAACTCTTCCAAGTTAAAAATAAATTTTAAAACTTAAAAATACATTTTTTTTCTTATATTTCACATTAAAATAATTATAATAAAGAAATTTGAAATCACAAAAATACCAAATTTGGTTCTCTGAGTCTTCTGAACTCGGTGAAGTTTAATAAGAATATAAAAAATGATTTTTCTAATTAAAACATTATTTTCCACTTTATCAAACCATTCAAAATTGTTATTAATCAAATAATAATAATAATAATTTAATTCAAAAAAATAATAAAATTTTGTGTAAGTGTTTCTCTCATCTATGGGGTCCTCTAACAATTTTGTCATGAATAATTTTTTTTTTTTGGATAGTTAAGAAAAATCAACTTTGAAAGTAGTACTTTCTAAATTTATATAATTTTTTTAAATTAAATTAACATTTTGTCCTCTAATGTTTTAATTGACCCATGGATAAGACACTCTAGAAATTCTCAGTCATTTGAATTTTGATTAATGAGTTATGATGTGGAGAGCTCCAAAGGCAGAAGGGTATATTTAGATTTTGGTGCCTTAATCAAAATTTAGGATTAATTAAAAATAAAATGGGTAATTTTGACTCTAATGAACAAGTTTGAATGGTTGGAATACAATGGGATTGAATGGTAGAAACTCACTTGCCACCTTTTTTATAATATGAACAAAAAATCCTAACTTCCCTAATCATCATGACTTGGAAGTCAATTAAGATCAAATGATTCTTAAGTGATGGGCTCAAGTTAAGAAGATGATTTTTTAATTGTCTTATGACTATAATTGATAATGATGTGATCTTTTAATAAGAATATACATCACTTAAACAAAAATCATAACCACCATTAATTTACCAGTTATGATTATTAAGGGCTTGGTAGTAAACTAGGTTTGATGTATAAACTCAATTAATTGGATTTAGAAGATAATATGATTGGTGATTAACATCTTTAAACACTACAAGCTTGACTTTATTTGTGGGCATTATAATCCTTTATGACTCAAACCTACCTTAGAGGCACCCACCCACACAACTCTTAAATGAAATATCAATTGAGTAACGGAGTGTATTAGCCTTAGGATAAATATAACATCAAGTTTTATTGAGCAATGGGATAACCTTAGCTTAACCTTTGATGATTAATAAAATAATATTATAAGTTTAAAATGAGCACGAAATATTTTAAGAAATCTCCAAAGTGATTCTGGGTCATGCCTTGAGCACTTTGGAATCTCTTGAATATTTTGAAGGGCAAACTGAACTTGTTATATTTTGTTCTAAAATTATCCACTAAGATCTTCCGAGACTTAGACTCTGTTTGGGACAGCTTAAATGTGCGGCGGCGTTTTTAAAAATGCCGCCCTAGCGTTCAAAAATCACGTTTAGGGTGCGTTTTTGGAAACAGCTTTTTTAATTTATATTACACGAGAATCGCGGGTATATCCCCGCGATCCGCGTTTGGGCTCCATATTTTCCTTCGCTACGCTCATAAGCCCGCAGCCGACCTTCCTTCGAACATTTGTCGTCGATCTCGCCGCCGTCGCTCCTCCGCAGGTAACAAAACGCTTTCCTAGCTCGGCTCCTCCCTTCTTTCCCCTATTCCGCCGAGAGATCTAAGATTTTGGCAAGAAACTTCACTCAATCCATCTGTTTGGAAGTATTTAGGTGGCTAAAACCTAGATCTATTCTGAATGTGCAAGTACCACTGGTTAAAAAATAGATCCACTGTTTTTGTGATATGTTTAAAGCATCAAGGCAGTTCTCTTCTTCATTCCTCATCCCAACCTTTCGTCGAACAGTGTATATTCACATTAATCAAAAAAAAATTTTCATTTTACGTTCATATGGTTTCCATGCTATTCAAAGTTACTGATTCTTTTAGGGTATTTCTTGAGAGTAGATGATATTGATGCAATGTTTTGTTCCCTGCCATTTGATTCTTTGAGGGTATTTGTTGAGGCTTGTTTGAAAAAAAGCTATAGATACATTAGATTTCGTCTACATTTTAGAGAAAATCACTTTTAATATCGTAATTTGTTTATTTCTGATGCAGGGATATCATTAAGAAATAGTTTAGTGGTTAGATTTGTAAAAACATAAGAATTGGGCCATATGCCTGTGAATGCCCCATGATGTTAAAGAATTTTTCAATATACGTATACTCTCCATGTGTGTTGTCTAACATTTGATTTAACTTATGATACTTTTATTTTATACAAGTATAAAAAGCCAATCATTTACTATGCATATCGAATGAAGGCTGGAAATGAAAATAAAGAAGCTTGTAGTATCCAAATATAAAATTTCCTAGGTCATCAAAAAGAAGAAGTTGGCTTAACAACGAATCGCGCATCAATCATCGATGTGTTAGAGAGGGAATATGTAGGCCTTTATGGGCTTCAATTTACTTAATTTATTTTTCTTAGCATAAGAAAGCGAGATTAGTTGTACTTAAACATGAGGCAATAATAGAGTTCAAATCATGCAATTATCAAAAGCCTGCAGATTGTTTAAATTATAGAAAGAAATAGATGACTTGATCAACTCAATTGGAGGGTTATAAGAGAATCAAATCCATCTCGATCTTTGCCAACTTTTTTTTTGAAAATTTTATTTTTATTTCTTACATGTTAGCTGTCAATTATCATTATTTCAATCCAACTTGCAAGCAATAGATTGTTGATGGCCGGTAATATCTACTAACTTTTGTGATTGATTATTGGTAAATGTATTAAAGGTTAATTTTGACTATCTCTGATATTAATCTCTATTGATGCCACAATAGAAGCATGCAAGTAGAGTAGACAGTGATGCCAAATTCACCTTCTGTTGAAAGTAGAGGGTAGACAGTGAATCTTGATTTGTCCTTTGGAATTATTTTAGAGCTCTCACGTTATGGTTATGCAAATACTTTGCACTGGTTCAATGAATATTCTATTACCAAGATGGTGATAAGCATGTTTACTTCAATGAAGGTGTTACTATTATGTAACTCAGTTTTTTTGGCTTCGATGAGACCCCTGTCTTTACTTGTACGAAAGAAAATTGTCTAGCTTATTATGGTAGATCCAATACACTGTTGTTGAAGCAGGTTTTCCAAGTATGTTTTTTAACAAGCTATGATGATGCCACTTGGGTTGTTGGTTTAGAATTAGAAAGTTGGATGAATAAAATATGTTTTATGGCCTATGGTCCTTCATTTTCATTCATAATGCCATCTGCATAAAATGGTTGTACATATACATATTGCATATCTTCAGTGGCTTATTTTCATTCATAATGCCATCTAACCATCCATTGATATGACAGTAAAAGATGAGTAAATCTAAAGACTCTGGTTCATCGGCTATGTGGGATAGAGAGGCTACGAATATTTTTTGTGATCGATGCGTGAGGGAAGTCGAATTAGGAAATCGACCCACAACTTTTTTTAATAAAGAAGGTTAGCATAATATCACTAATAAATTCAAAGAAATAACTGGAAGAAATTATTGATTAAAGAAGGACTGGAAACTTTGGAAAGAGCTTAAAAGGGGATCAACTGGATTGGGATGGGATCCAGTAAAACGGACAATTGATGCACCTGAGGAATGATGGGCAGAAAAGTTAGCGGTAAGAACATCACTATTTAAATTAAATTTGACAGACATATTTTTTGAATATTGATTAGATTATTTTTTTTATTACAGGTTGTGCCAGTGGCCAAAAAATTCAAATTTAATGGAATTGAACCGGCTTTGGAGGAGAAGTTGGATGAGATGTTTACTGGTGTTGTAGCAACAGGAACTCATTTTTTCACCTCTAATTAGCAGGGTGTTGCAAACCTAGCTCAGGATATAGAGACCGAGCATATAGGTGATTCAGGAGAAAGGCCCAGCCAAATCCACACGAATATCCAATCCACTGGTGGAACAAAGCGCCCCCGTCCTGTAGAAAATAAAAAAGGCATTGCATTTGTTAGAGGTTCTATTGAGACATTGATTGAAATTTCCAAAAATAATTCAAAAAACTGCGAAGGACAGCACAATCCATGAGTGTGTTAAGATCCTTAACACATATCCTGGCATTAAGAAAGACCAGGATATGTATGTTAAGTACGTGAAGTTGCTAGGAACCTCTACCCGGAGGCAGTTCTTTGAGACTTTAGACCCAGAATTTTGTCTTCCTTACTTGCGCTCTTTTATGAAAGATTGAATGTCATTTATGTAACTTCATTGACTATTTGTTTGATGGACTCTTTCTGTCTTTTTTTTTATTTATTTGATGAACTCATTCTGCACATTGTATTTTAAGGTGCTTTCCTTGAATATGTTAGCTACATATCGAACTTTGGTGTTTACATATGCACATACTCTTTCTATTCTATTGTCCTTTTTTATATTTTTTCTGATATTACATCACTATTTGCTATCTGGTTTAAAAGTCTACGTTCCTTCCAGATTTTGTATTATGGAGGAAGGGCAAATTAATCAAATCCAAAGTGTTAGTCTCACCCTTACGTTGTTATACCATTACTACAACACATATGTAGATCGAAACCCATGCATGACGTCCAACAATATTGGAGATAAATGGATCGGAGAGTTATTACATGGTCACCCGATACGTTTTGCAAATATGTTTTGTTTGACAAAAGCCTTTTTTCTTAACCTCCTAAATGAACTTCGAACCCTCCACGGACTTCAAGGATCATCAAGAACAACATCTAGAGAGGTGTTGGTAATAACACTCTACATTTTGGCCTAGAACGAATCGATGAGAGGAGCGATGGAACGGTTTCAACATTCCTCCGAAACCATAAGCAGGTATTTCTCAGCTGGGTTGAATGCACTGGTGAGTTTAGCTCGTCAAATAGTCAAACCAGAGGATCCAACATTCCAGTCCATCCCCACACATATTGCGAATGACCCTCGTTATATGACGTTCTTTAAGGTGCTTCCCATATTTAAATGTTAGTTAATAAAATTTCACACATATGATTTTATTATTGATTAGTTCATTCATATCAGGATTGTATCGGAGCTATTGACAGAACACATATCGACGCACGTCTTTCTGGCAAAGAGAAAGTTGCGTACATTGGACGATGCGGATCAGCAACACAAAATATAATGGCTGTTTGTGATTTCAATATGTGTTTTACATATGTGATGGCTGGTTGGGAAGGTAGCGCACACGATAGTCGCGTNGGCTTATACTATTGGTTTCCTAATGTTGGTTTCCTGTTTAACTGTACGTCCAACTTTTGGGTTATGTGTTCTGTGATTCCGGCTTGTTATATGTTCAGAATCTAAGCCGGGAGCTTGTTTTCTTAATTTGGAACTTGAACATGTTGGTGATTAGGTTTGACAATCATTGTTTAGCATGTTATTTGGACATACATACCAGCTTCAAAACAATTATGGTTGAATTTATGCTCTGGTCCTATGTCCCTTGTAAGAGAGTAATAAGAGGCCTTCTCTTTTATGGCAGAATTAATGTGGTTATGTTTCTTGGTTCTATTATACATGGGAACATATTTATGCTTTAAAAATTCTGCAACAAACATTTTTTTGTGGTATGAAAGATTTGGGTGTTAGATATGTAAATACACAATAATTGGTTCTAAATATGAAGTCTTGCAAAAGATTTGGTTGAATTTATGCTTTAAAACTTCTCCCAACTCTCTTCCTTTGTTTTCTGTAGTCTTCTTATGTCCCAAGCTTGCATTATTGTGCATCAATGCATCTGAAACTATATTAATTGGTATTTACAAATACATTCCAGTACATACAATGAAATGGCACATATGCTTGGCTCAAAATCATTGAAGGATCATTTACAATAACTTGGCTTATATGTTGTGGCTTCTATATTAAGGTTTATTTCAATTATTTAATATAGGTATTAGATATGTTAATACATTAGAATCACATGGGGCATTTCGAGCTGTTCATTGTTGAATAAATGGAGGTATTGGAAGGAAGTTAAAGCCATGGCTTCGAGGTGGTTCCTCGAGGATTGGTTTTGGTGGTCTTTGAAGCTTGCGGTGGCTGTGATGGGGCCTTCTTCCCCAGCTAGAGTTTGATATGCTTTCATATGAAACCTTGTTAGTTCACATACCAAATCATTAAGAATTAAGTGGTATGTATGTAAATGCCCCTTAAACTTACCTACATGCTCTACATGATCAGCAATCTATATCAGCAATCTCAATGCATTTTCAGCAATCTCAAAGCATTTTCTTTGGAATGGATGTGGTTATTTTTTTTGGATATGGAAGCATCTAAATTATGTAAGCAATCTATTTGTAGCTTGGATGGCCCCATGCTATGTATGTAGCTTGATGGCAACCGCTACATTAGTGCTACATATGATCCTTCTTTCATGTAGCTTTGGACTCCTGTTTAATTTGTAAAATGAGTTTTTCTGACATCATATAATATTATAAAGTTATCATTATATTTAGATGCATAGGAATATTTGATTTTTTTTATTTGTCTTCATCGGTTGTTGGCTCGTAGTTAATATTTTCTCTGGCATTTTCTCATCTGGCAATGTTGTAGTACTGCTTCTATCTCTTGTGCATGTGTCAAATTGCATATATGACGGGTAGTGATATAATTTTCCCTATATTCAATATGGCCTTTAAACTGAATTAGTCTTTCTTATTGAGTTGCTCCAAAAATCAAGAAGAATGTTGGGGTGCTTCCACCGATAGGCTATGTTGGTTTGATGAATGAATGATGATGTTCACTATGTGGGGTGCTTCTATCTCTTGTGCATTGGGGTGCTTCCATCTCTTAACTCTGTAAATGCTATGTAAATGCATTAGAATTATGTGCTATTTATGATGGTGGAATTTGGAGCAGTTCCTGCAGTTGGTTTCCTGATGTTGGTTGCCTGATGTTGGTTTCCTGTTATTGGTTTCCTGATGTTGGTTTCATGCTACTGGTTTCCTAATGGTGGTTTCCTATTGTATTTTCTTTGTTTTCCTGCATGAAGAGGGTTGTTTACCTGCATTATGATGTTGGTAAATTTCTTTGTTTACCTGTGTCGTAGTCATTCACATATCTTGTTAGTTCACATACCTAAATCATTAAGAATTAAGTGGTATGTATGTAAATGCCCCTAAAACTCAATGCATTTTCAGCAATGAGCAGCAATCTATATCAGAAATCTCAATGCATTTTTAGCAATCTCAAGGTATTTTCCTTGAAATGGATGTGGTTATTTTTTTGGATATGGAAGCATCTAAATTATGTAAGCAAACTATTTGTAGCTTGGATGGCCTCATGCTATGTATGTAGCTTGGATGGCAACCACTACTATGGTATGACCAATTCTTTGTTGGAATTTTTATTNCGGCTGTTCATTGTTGAATAAATGGAGGTATTGGAAGGAAGTTAAAGTCATGGCTTCGAGGTGGTTCCTCGAGGATTGGTTTTGGTGGTCTTTGAAGCTTGCGGTGGCTGTGATGGGGCCTTCTTCCCCAGCTAGAGTTTGATATGGTTTCATATGAAACCTTGTTAGTTCACATACCAAATCATTAAAAATTAAGTGGCATGTATGTAAATGCCCCTTAAACTTACCTACATGCTCTACATGATCAGCAATCTATATCAGCAATCTCAATGCATTTTCAGCAATCTCAAAGCATTTTCTTTGGAATGGATGTGGTTATTTTTTTTGGATATGGAAGCATCTAAATTATGTAAGCAATCTATTTGTAGCTTGGATGGCCCCCATGCTATGTATGTAGCTTGATGGCAACCGCTACATTAGTGCTACATATGATCCTTCTTTCATGTAGCTTTGGACTCCTGTTTAATTTGTAAAATGAGTTTTTCTGACATCATATAATATTATAAAGTTATCATTATATTTAGATGCATAGGAATATTTGATTTTTTTTATTTGTCTTCATCGGTTGTTGGCTCGTAGTTAATATTTTCTCTGGCATTTTCTCATCTGGCAATGTTGTAGTACTGCTTCTATCTCTTGTGCATGTGTCAAATTGCATATATGACGGGTAGTGATATAATTTTCCCTATATTCAATATGGCCTTTAAACTGAATTAGTCTTTCTTATTGAGTTGCTCCAAAAATCAAGAAGAATGTTGGGGTGTTTCCACCGATAGGCTATGTGGGTTTGATGAATGAATGATGATGTTCACTATGTGGGGTGCTTCTATCTCTTGTGCATTGGGGTGCTTCCATCTCTTAACTCTGTAAATGCTATGTAAATGCATTAGAATTATGTGCTATTTATGATGGTGGAATTTGGAGCAGTTCCTGCAGTTGGTTTCCTGATGTTGGTTGCCTGATGTTGGTTTCCTGTTATTGGTTTCCTGATGTTGGTTTCATGCTACTGGTTTCCTAATGGTGGTTTCCTATTGTATTTTCTTTGTTTTCCTGCATGAAGAGGGTTGTTTACCTGCATTATGATGTTGGTAAATTTCTTTGTTTACCTGTGTCGTAGTCATTCACATATCTTGTTAGTTCACATACCTAAATCATTAAGAATTAAGTGGTATGTATGTAAATGCCCCTAAAACTCAATGCATTTTCAGCAATGAGCAGCAATCTATATCAGAAATCTCAATGCATTTTTAGCAATCTCAAGGTATTTTCCTTGAAATGGATGTGGTTATTTTTTTGGATATGGAAGCATCTAAATTATGTAAGCAAACTATTTGTAGCTTGGATGGCCTCATGCTATGTATGTAGCTTGGATGGCAACCACTACTATGGTATGACCAATTCTTTGTTGGAATTTTTATTGAATGAATTTTTCTCCATGAAACATGTAGTAGGACTTTATGATGGCCTTTACACAGATCAGGATGAAGGTGATGCTTATATTAGAGTTTATATTAGCAGCTTTGAGCATATTTTATAATTAATGTGGATATGTTGTTTTATGCTGGTTAATAGCTTCACCTCTTATATGGTGGATAACGGTGGAGCAGTTTGGACGACCACGTAAATTTGTTGTCATCAATCGCTGGGTCTACACTTGGGTAAGTTTATTTATTATATTTCCTTATTTTTTGGACTGATCTATTCTATTTTTAATAAATGCAGGACAATGAGTTCCAGACATTCAGGGAAGTCCGAGAAAGTGATGTGTCGTTGCGGACTACCGTCCTTGCTATTCACGTCACGCCAGACACATAGCTACGGGAGGCAATTTTACAGGTGCCCGCGGTGGGGACAAGGACCTGAAGACTGTAAATTCTTCAGGTGGACGAACAATGCAACTGTTACTACGATATCCCAATTGGACACAGCTGCTAGGAGTACGATAGTACCACAACAGGAGACCACCGCATATGGTTCGAGTTTTTTCGTGTATACCGCACCCCATCAGGACACGTTTGCTCGAGGTTTTGAGGTATCAGAACCGGGCAAAATTCGTCATGATGTGTCTTTACATGTTAAACTCAATATTGTAATATTTTTCCTTGTAATTCTAACATGTTATTTCTTTTTTTTTTGGGGTCTTATTATAATCCATATTAGAGTTTCATAAATGTGTAAGGAACTTTCATATATATCACTATGTTTTTTTGATGTAATCACAACTTTTTTGAGTTATATAAATATTATTGAACTTTTTTGCATTTTCATTTCTTCACATTTGAGAAAATAACATTCTGCTACACAGATTATTCATTTAACTAAAAAAATTTACAAATAAGTTCTTTACAAAACGCACTAACCAAACAGCTAAACAACTTACTCAAAACAAGGGCAGAATAGTCAATTTTACAGAATCAGCTGTTTTCCAGACGCACTAACCAAACAGCCAGACAGCTTATCTAGATCAGCTGGTCATCAACAGATTATGCTGATAAGCTGTTTATCAGCATAAGCTGGATAAGCTGCAGCTGCCCCAAACAGACCCTTAATAATTCATAACTTGGGTTTCGGTAGTTATACCTTCATCTACTCCAGCAATTTGAATTCCTTACAAAATTATAAACATGTTTCCAAAGATAACCTTTCAGATGGAGGAGCGATAAGAATCAAAAGGTACGCTTTCAAGTTTTTGCATTTACTTTTTCATACCTCTTATTTCTTAAATGTATGCTTAATGTCACCCTGCATGTCAAAATTGAAACAAAAAAAAATTAAATTTAAACAAGATAAAATCCATCGCCACAACAGTCAAAATATAAAACAACTCAAAATTTAATCATAAACTAAAGAACAAAACAAAACTTGCAACTAAATTAAGATGTCTCTATCGGATGATCAGGAATCCCTCAGAAGAGGTAACCTACGGTTGCTAACAAGATTTCTCATGATTTAAATAAAAGTATGCAAATCATTAAGTTGAGTTTAGTAAATTCATTAGAACTAAGTGAATCCGAAAGAAAATAGTGGCGCTGGAATGAGTTAACCATAGGATCCTAACGGGTGTCACTCTAATCAACTTTAACAATCCCCAAAAATTTTAAATAACCATGATCTTAGGAAACTTTTGATTTAACATTTTGAATTGACACATTATAAAACTTAAACTCGTCATGATGAGGAGCTTGGAGCTAGCATTGTGGGCAACATGACCATCTTCAACAGCAAAACATGTGTAAACCAACTAAACCATTCCTAAGAGTTAAACAACAAGCCGTTAGATTTTAGGGTTGTCCACCTAGTGCGACATAATTCCTCAACTTATCTATAGGCTTTTATATCGCTCTTGCATACAATATAAGCCCTAACTCTCTCTATGATTTTGAGGTTGTCGTTCATCACTATCTAAATCCTCACATCTTCCACGCTATTCATGTGATCATTTTACACGGAAGTAAGCCTTAATTAAATAAAACTTACAAGATGAAAAAATTAGATATTTCTCCTCTAAATTGAAGCCAAACCATAGGATATCTTGAGAAGTCACCAAGATTCTCCTTAGGATCTGTGACACCCCCTAGTTCTTCTTCCTTTTTAATCTTAAAATAAAATATTCCAAATTTTAGTCATTCCCCTTTCATACCTCTTTGTCCGATTTCATTGAATAGACTTTTTCCTTTGACCTCTTTCAAGACAATATCCCTAATTTTAATCAAGAGTTTTCTTAGGTAACTTTTATCGGAGATGTCATTAACTATAAGGGCTCAGCTTTGTAGGAAACATTCAAGAACCCAACTTAATTTAAACTTTATTTAATTTTTTATATTAAATAAGGGAACTTGTCGGCTTACAAATAAAAATGGTTTCGTAAACCAAACGGATGTTATATATTTCTTAGTTTGTTTGATCGAGCCTCACCCTCAATTCTTCTGTTTATCTTTCAAGATAGGTACATAGATTGAGGTGTAGTGCTCTTGCATTTGAACGATGAAAAATATGGGATCATTTTGATTTCATATTTTTTCTAAAAATTATATACATGTGTAAATCAAAATGTCTTTCCGAAGCGGACGACATGATTTCGATTTCAGTGACCAACAACTTCTAATGGGCAACTCACCATGACAAAAATAGTGTCGACCAGCATCTAGCGACTCAGCTGGGTATCAATTTCTCTCTCCTTTAAATTCAAGGAATATTGTCTTCATACATCGGTAATGGTTTCATGTCCCTTATGGACCAGATTACCCTTCTTCTTTTGACATGCTTCACACATTTCTTACTTTGGCAAGTACGGTGAACTCCTTTGGACTTCAGGACCATCGGTTCAACCATCTTTGAATAGAGAGGCTTAGGAGTTCAATAGTACATTTAATCTTTGTGTGGGGTCGGACCCCCAATATGTGTGTTGTCGGGCTAGTTTCACCTAAGGATTATACGTTGTTAAGTCGGTCCCGCACTGGGTCCAAAACCTTACTTTCCTTTTCGAGTTTGGTTTATTATTTTCCAAATGAAATCAAATTGTGTAGTGCAGCCATTACTTCATAAACTTTCTATATATAATTATATAAATTCTTCTATTTTCAAACTTATTTTTACTAAATTCCAAAATATTTTTGCACAAACTATAATTTAAATAAAAGACTTGCCTAGTCTATAGATCAACCTTTGTTAATTTTTAGTGCTCGCACTAGAATTACAATGTATTGGCCAAATAACTAACCACAAAGCTTTATTTTTGAAGTTGTTGCAATGGTGTTCCCTACGCTCACCTTCTTATGTAACCTGCAGATAACTCGCGAAGCCTGTAATATCGCCTCCACAATCAAGTTTGGAGCTGGATTTGAAGAACTTGAAGTCATGCTTGGAAAGGTTCTCTTCATCTTAATGAATGTCGCCACTACAGAAGTTCAAGAGCATACTGTTGAATTTAACCTAAACTATCCCCATGATTTCCCTTCCGACAAGAAGGTGAAGAATACTGCCCTAGCACCTGTTAGGCCGGTTGTTCTCGCTTCTGTAAAGGAAAAGAGGTCATGATCATTAAAGATACAACCAAAGAGTTCATCATCCCACCATCAGTGTTTAAAATTAGATCAAGTCCGTAGACTGCGCCATTAACTCGATCACAAAGGATAAACCGCAGTTGAAAGGTCTGGAGGGCTGCTAAAGCCTGATTTATGAAGAAATGTCTATTGAAGAAATTCCTCACAAGGATGAATTATAATTGCTGGAAATCTATCCGCTTCTACGAGGAAGTAAGTTCCATCCTTTAATGTACACCGATGGGTACAAAAGTATCCAAAAAATTACTGCTACTTTATCGTTTCCTTATGGACATGGTGGGGAGAGGGAGAAACCCACTCCTATCACATGTGTTAGTACAGTATTCCAAAGACTAGCTACCAAAGTGTGTTGTTTAGTCGGTGAATTACTTAAACAAGTGGGATGTGCAGTATCCCCTCACATGAAGGAAGAAATTCTAAGAGATTTTAGATTGCCAGACGAGCTCAAAGATTAAATGAAACTTTGCCTGCTTGCATTCCCATCAGGATGCAACTGGGAAGCAAAATTGATACTACCGTCATCACAACCCATTCTACCAATGCTACTCCAAAACTCGTAGGCCACCAAATAGTTAAGTCACATCTGGATCCAAGAATTTTGGCAAGTACCAGCCATAGGAATGTCTCCAAAGTTCCAAAGGAAATGGTGAATAGGTTTCCCAATACTATATCTGGTATGCACCATTTGGAGCATGCCTCTCTCTGGCGTGCCGATTCCTCTACTAATACACCCTATCTCAAGACAATACTATCGAAGAAAAGGGTTTGGGTAACCAAGGTTGTCATACCATTATGGTTCAGTGAGCCCGTATGGCAGGATAATGGAATAAAATAAGGGTTTCAAAGTATTCAACATCGTCCAAGCTATTGCCACCAAGTTGGATGAGCCAATGGAGGATGTTCAGCAGAGTCCTCCAGATCTCAAGATGATGCACAAATCAATAATTAAAGAAAAGGTCAAGAAGCTCAGGGTCGAGATTTTTGAGTTAGCCTAAGAACACGAAGTTTCTGTTGATGATCATGATGAAGATTTTGACTTTAACAATTATCTCGATGAAGATTTTATGGATATTCATGTCATCAAAACTTGAGATGCTACATATGTGCGCAATGCTCAACCTCTCATTGAAGGGAATGTCATAGATGAATTGTGTATGACAGTTCTAACTAAGGGATGAGCAAATTAGACAAATAGGGAAAATTATGGAAGAGATGGCTACTTCCATGGCTGTCTTGGCTATAATACAAGGACAATCTCAACCACAATAGTTAACTTCTCCCAAAGTCAATTAGTCAGATATTGTACATATCATTAATGAAAGAGAGAAGTTGCCTCAGCTGACAGGGATGATCAACAGAAAAATGATTCTCCAACAAGTGTTATAGCATAAAAAGAATTTAAACAGATAGTCAAATAAGTTTGGGAGGCCTTAGCCTAATCTAATGGTGCTACATTGATTTTAAAGGATAGACCCTACCCAGAGTAATTTGATGTCATACCCTACTCTAAAGGTTTTGTGTCACTGAAATTTAAGATATTTGGCAGGACTAGAAATCCCAGACAACACATATCACACTTCCGAGCCAGTTGTGGTAATACCGGAGGTAAAGAAGGCTTTCTTTTCCATCAAATTCTCAGCAGCTCATCATGAATAGGATTTGATTGGTACATTAAGCTGCCTAATGAATCAGTGAAAAGATTTGTCAAGTTAGAGCAACTGTATGTAAGGAGATTTGCTGGAGTGCAACATCACATTCCTATTGAAGATCTTGTAGTGGAAAGCCAAAAGCCTAACAAGACTCTAGCAGATTATATCTTGAGGTGGAGAAACCTTAGCATTAAGTGCAAATCTTAACTATAGGAAAATCATGCAATTGAGATCCTACTCAAAAGCATCCATGGGCCAGCAGCTTTCATGATCAAGGGACTCACCATCAAGTCCTTCGAGAAACTACTCAGCAAAGCTATCAATCTATAAGAGGAAGTTAAACACATGGATTCTTTAGAGAAATTAGAAAAGACCAGAATAGCTTGAATATTTAAAAAGAAGTTCAAGAGAGTAGCAACAGTTGTTAAGGGGATGCAACCAAAGAAGATATAGGTAGAACATTCTCGTCAAAGATACCAGCCATCATCATAGCATGCTCATCAAAGAACACAACAATATATCCAGTCTAGCCAACAATCACATCAAGGAGGATCACAATGATAAGAGAATAAGAAGGTTCTGACCCTTTTTAAAACAAATAAGCAAGGTATATTCCTTCAAAGATGAAGTTGTACCCAAAATGTTCAGAAGTCTACTAAAGAAGTCTGAGTTCAAATTGCCAGATCCAAGGAAACCTGAGGAAGTTGACAAGAAAGATCAGCCCAATTATTGCCCATACCTCAGGTTACTTGGGCATGCTGTAGAGGAATGTTTCATTTTCAAGGGTTGGCTCAAGAAAAATCTTAAGGAAGCAAATATAACTATTTCGAAAGGATTTTTTAAAGAACCTGAATAAGGTTCTGTAAATATGATTTTGACCAAGCCAATCACTCAAATAAATTCTTATTCAGAAAAAGATGGATGCAGTACAGTTTGGAGCACATCGTCTAAGAAGATACCAGAGCAGATTATGACCACTTCAGCTCAAACAGCCTTCCAGAGTCTACAGCCTACTCAGCCTAAACTAGAGATTTTGAAAGAGAAACCACTGTAACTAGATGATAAAGAGAAGAATGATGTCGTGAAAACAAATAGGACGGGGTGTAGGATAGTGGCTGCCTTTGTTAGATTGGTTGTCTTGGATTCGGGGAAGAAAATCCTCAAACATTTGACATGTATGATTATTTTTTTACCGATACACCAAAAATATATGCATTTTTAGACCCATATTTTATACTTATTTTTGCGATATTGCACTTTAATGGAAGCTACTTTTATATTTTCTTACAGGTTGTTGAATTTTAAGACTTAAAACAGAAAGAAAGAAAAAGGAAGCAAAAAGGATGAAATTTGGACCAAAAATGAAGAAGTTGAAAATTTATTCAACACCAAAGGTGCCATTTGACAGAGAGCATTGAATTAAATAGTGGAACACTAGTGCTGATGGCGCCAAAAAGGGTGTCGACGACACCAATGTTGGTTCAGCCCCTTTTTCTAGAAGATTCAACAAATCTGGATTCTTTTTGAAGAGTTTTTGGAGGCACCTATTGGAGAACTGACTCTATGCCTTATTTGGGGCCTAAATTGATAAAAAAAGTGACTCTTCCTGACATTTCATTGGCCCAATTCAACCCTTTATGCATCACACATTCCTCCATTTTCATTCCATAATCATTTAGAGTACAATCTTTTTATAATTTAGAGTTTTATGGTGAGATTAAGTGTGAATTCTTCTCTAAGAATGTTGTAGAAGGAGAACAATGAGAGATTTCTTCTTCCTTCATTTCCTAGAAGAGGCTACAAGGGATTTTCTTTGAGAAAAAGTGTTAGATAAGTGTTGCTTGTTTGTTAGTGCTGTATGAAAATTCTTTTATATATGAAATTTGTGTTTTGTTGTATCTTCCTCATGAAGTTTGAGTAGTTTACTTTGTCTTTCTCTCTACTCTGAGATATGGTGAAATGAAGAGATAATATGGATGTGCAAATATTAAAATATAAAATAAATTGTGATGACTTTTCAAATCCAACCTTAAATTACTTTTTGATCTGACCAATTGAATTATTAAAATATGTTGTTGAAATGGAGTACGAGTTCTACAACAGAGTGAGGATCACATTTGATTCCATGAAAGAGAACTTCGTTCATGAAATTAAGTTCAAATAAATAGGGAAATATACTTTGTTAGGTGTAGAATTGGACAATCTCTAGGGTGACAGACTAAAATCCCCAATTCAATCTTAGTGTTTAAAAACTAAAGTTAGAGTTAGCGTTCAGGTGAAGGGAAGTGGGAGCTTTGGAGTGGGAGTCAGTATCCTCCTAGCCTAGCGACAAATATAGGAACTAAACCTGAGATTAGCCAATGATTTTATATAATACTTTATCAGGGTAGAGAATTAAAACTACTCCTATTTTGCATAATACATATTTAAACCATTTATCTCATCTCAGTTTACCAAAACCTCATTGAAGTGGGAAAGTTGTTTTTCCACGTAAGAAATCTTCATCACATAAACATAGTTCAATAATTTAATATTTACGGTTTAAACTTTATATTTCAGTTTTGTTAATAGTTAAATAATTTAGTTCTGATAATATCTCAACATTCAAAATTAGTGACATTAACTTTATTTTGAATTTCTATAAATTTCTTAATAAATTTATCATTTCAAATTTAAACATTCCTCGTGAGATCGATATTTGGGGCTCAAATAGAAAGAGTCCCTTATTACTTCATGACGATACATATACTTGCGTAGACTCCCAATAATATTGCTTAAATTTCTAATTTATAAATTATTGCATCAAGCTTTTGGCACTGTTGCATAGCGTAGTCAACTATATAATTTTTACACGACTATATAATTCAGGATCATGTTTTTGGCACCGTTGTTGGGGAAGGTAACGGTAAAATAAATAGATTTAGTAAATTAGAAAATTTAGAGATAATTAATTATAAAAAAAATTAAAAATATGTTTTAAAAAATTCAAAAATCTAAAAAGGAAATATATTTTTATTTAAGAGTTATTTTTAAGAAAATTTTCTTTGCTTGTTATATTTGTCTATGCGAAATATTGGATTTGAAGGTTTAATACCTTACGATTCTGAATTAGAGTGCACTATTAGAAAAAATTGAAAACAATAAAAATAAATAAAAAACTTAAACGAAATGGAGAATAACTTAAATAATCAAATAAAAGAAAATCAACAAAGACCTTTAAAAGATTATGCTAATCCGACAGCAGATGAACTTCACTTGACTATTCAAAATCCTAATGTTGTTATTAATTCATTTGAGCTTAAACCTGATATTATCTAAATGGTACTAAATAGTCAGTTTGGAGGAACACCTATTGAAGATCCAAACTTACATCTTCCTAGTTTTCTTCAAATTTATGTTACTTTTAAATATGACGGAGTCACTAATGATGTTGTTAGGCTTAGACTTTTTCCTTTTTACGTAAGGGATAAAGCCAAGGCTTGGTTAAATTCATTAGCACCCAAATTTATTAGAAATTGGGGAGAACTATCACAAAAATTCTTAGCTGAATATTTTCCACCCTCGAAAACTGCTAAGCGTAGAGATGATATTACATCTTTTTGTCCGTTTGATGGGAAATCGATATATGAAGCTAAGAAAAGCTTTATAGATCTTCTTTGAAAATGTCCACACCATGCTCTACCAGATTGGTTAATAATTCAAAAATTTTATAATGGATTGGTAGGATCGTATAGATCTATTATAGATGCTGTTGCGGGTGGATAACTAATGTCAAACCCTTTTATAGAACCATATTGTTTAATTGAAGAAATGTCTATTAAAAGTTTTTAATGGCACTCTTAAAGGGTAAATCTTAAGAGAGTAGCTAGTATTCATGATTCTGATGCAATGTCTATTTTGGCATTTCAAATTATTGTTATTTCAAAAAGGATTGATAAAATAAAATTAAACAATTCTCAAATACCCCCAGTATTAGAGGAAAATTAACTAGGACAGATCATTGATACTCAATCATCTTAATGATTAAACCCAATATTGAAAGATGTTGTTAAAAAAGAAATTTTAAAATGGCTGAATGCTGGAATTATATATCTTATTTCAGACAGTGCTTGGGTAAGTCCAATTCACTGTGCTTCGAAGAAAGGAGGTACGACCGTGCAAAAAAATGAGAAAAATGAATTAATAATAATAAGACAAGCTATTGATTGGTGAATTTGTATTGATTATAGAAAAGTAAACATGGCTAGCAGAAAAGATCACTTTATTTTACCTTTTCTTGACCAAATGTTGGATAGATTGGTTAGGAACAAGTATTATTATTTTTTAGATGGATATACCGATTATCACCAAATTCCAATTGATTCAGAGGATCAAGAAAAGACGACATTTACAAGCCCATATAGAACATTTACTTTTCGTAGAATGCCTTTTGGACTATGCAATGCACCTGCAACATTTCAAAGATGTATGATGTCAATTTTTCGCAATTTTATCAAACATGGAATGAAAGTCTTTATGGATGATTTTTTGGTATTTGGAACTTTGTTTGAGTTATATTTAAATAATTTAGAAAAAGTTATGGAAGTGGGTGAAAAAATCAAACTAGTATTAAATTAGGAAAAAGGTCAATTTATTGTTGCATAAAATTTCTGAAAAATAGCATGGAAGTAGACCCTGCAAAAATTTAAATTATTGAAAAATTACTGCCTCCAACTAATGTTAAAGGGGTAAGAAGCTTTTTAGGGCATGCTAGTTTCTACAAGCATTACATAAAAAAATTTTCTAAAATAACTAAGTCATTATGCCAACTTTTAGAAAAGGACACGAGATTTTATTTTAAGGAGGAATGCATAAAAGCATTTGAGTTATTGAAAGAAAAATTAATCACTGCACCTATAATAGTTCCACCTGATTGAGAGAAACCATTTGAAATAATGTGTGATGCTAGTGATTATGCTATTGGGGTTGTTTTAGGACAAATACACAACAAAGCTTTTAAAGTAATATATTATGCTAGTAAAACTCTAAATGATGCTCAAATTAACTACACCACTACTGAAAGAGAGTTACTCACTATTTTATGCCTTTGATAAATTTATACCTTAATTAATTGGAACTAAATGTATAGTGCATACAAATCATTCTACAATTAAATACTTGATGCAAAAGAAAGAAGCTAAACTAAGATTAGTTAGATGGATACTTCTATTGTAAGAGTTTTATTTTACTATAGTTAATAGAAAGGGAAATGATAATTAAATAGTTGATCATTTGTCTAGACTAGAAAGAGAAATATTAACTAATTTTGCAAATGAAATTTTAGAAAATTTCCCTGATGAAATATTATATAATAGTAATGAAATGAATGTATAGTGGTATGTTGATATAGTAAATTATATTGTAAATCAAAAATCCATAATTAAAAAAATTTATATATGATTCAAAATTTTATTTTTGGGAATACCCGTATCTATATAAATAATGTAAAGATCTAATTTTGAAAAGATGTGTGCCTTATAAGGAAACCCAACAGATAATTGAAAGATGTTATGATTCCAAATTTGGAGGACATTTTGGAACGAATAGAACTGCATATAAGATTTTACAAGCTGGATTTTATTGGCTTACTCTTTTTAGAGAGTTTAATGAATATATTAAAACATCTGATTGATGTCAACGAGTAGGAAATATTTCTAGAAGAAATGAAATGTCTCGAAATTA
Organism: Phalaenopsis hybrid cultivar; assembly: GCA_002079205.1. Lineage (NCBI taxonomy): Eukaryota > Viridiplantae > Streptophyta > Magnoliopsida > Asparagales > Orchidaceae > Phalaenopsis > Phalaenopsis hybrid cultivar. Next base: position 545,508 of record JXCR01148408.1, read on the forward strand.
TACATTAGAAGTTGAAATTTTTGAGGTGTGGGGATTAGATTTTATGGGACCATTTAAGCCTTCATTCGGGAATTTATATATATTACTTGCAGTTGATTATATGTCTAAATGGATTGAAGCTATTGTTGTACCGAGATGTGATCCTCGGAGTGTTTCTAGATTTTTAATTAAAAATATTTTTACAAGATATGTAATGCTAAGAGTAATTAGTACTGATGGAGGATCTCATTTTAGGAATAAGAGAATTGAAAACATGATTAAGAAATATGATATTATGCATATATTCTCTGCTATTTCTCATTCTAATACTAGCGGTCTAGCAAAGATATCATATCGTGAAATTAAATAGATTTTAGAAAAAGCTGAAAATACTTATAAATTGGATTGGTCTTCTAAATTAGATACCACATTATCGGTATACAAAACTGCTTATAAGACTCCCATAGAAAATTCCCCGTATAGAATTATTTTTGGAAAAACATGCCACTTACTAGTAGAATTGGATCATAAAGCATTTTGGGCTATTAAGGAATTTAATTTTAATTTGAAGGAAGTTGGTCAGAAAAGATTATTGCAACTCAATGAACATGAGGAGATTATAAATGAAGCATATGATAATACCAAAATCTTTAAAGAAAAAAATGAAAATATGGCATGATTGGAAGATTATTTAAAAGAAGTTTGAACCTGGACAAGAAGTTTTATTATATAATACAAGATTGAGTTTATTTCCAGAGAAACTGAAATCCAGAATGTTAGGAACATTTAAAGTGATTAAACTCTATATTATGGAACTGTTGTTGTTAAAGATCCTAAAACTAGAAAGATATTTAAAGTTAATGGGCATCAATTGAAATAATATTATAAAGGGCTCATACCACAATTTAATGAAGTTTTAATGTTAAGTTAACCCAACTAATCAAATGGTACGTTGGGCTGACAATATTAAACCAAGCGCTTTATGGGAGGCAACCCATTTATAAATATATATATCTATGTATTCCTATTTTGTTTGATAAGTGTTTATAAATTAGTAGATAATAATAGTATATAATTTTATATTTTATAAATTAGGACAAATATTGGTATTAGAGGAAAATTTGGAATCGAATTGATCGAAAAAATGAAAAAAATGCAATTTTGGCCTATTATGTCGGCAGCGCTTGTAGGCAGACCAAAGCGTCAATAGCACCATCGGGAGCGCCGACGACGCCGATAGCAGTTTGATAATTTTTGGTGGATGTTGGAGGACTTTTGTGGGATGTCACTCTGTAATAACTGCCGGGATGAGTTTTTAAAGTCCTAAAAACTGCATTGAACTACCTGAAGCTTCCTATTTTTGAGTTCCATGGTCTCCAATTCTAGAAATACTTCCAGGTATAAGGTTTTCAATAGAAAAAATGTTATCAATTATGATGCACAAAGATTATACAACAAAGTTATTACAAAGAAGAGTTTTATCAAGGAAACAGGCATTATCAATCATGGATTGATTAATCCAAGTTCTCATATTGATAAAATCATTACACAAAGGCGATGGGATGTTCTGTGCTACACTAACGCTATAGTTGTTGTATTAGTAGTGAAAGAATTCTATGTCAATTTACATGGAATTAACCAAGGATTTGTCTTTGTACAAGGTAAGGCTGTATCATTTATTCCTGCGTGAATCAATGAGTTGTATATGATAGAAAATGTTCCAATTTGTCATTAGACAAATTTCATCCCTACAAGAGATTTGATACAAAATGTCTATAATTTCCTGACTGATGAAAATGATACTTGGGAAATGTGAGATGAAGGATATGTTAGTTTCTCTGCTTCATTGCTTAAGCCAATATCGCAGCAATGGCATTTCTTCATTTCTACAAAATTGCTCCCTACCATGAAGTTTAGTAGAGTCACCAGAGAAAGTTATGTTTTGAATTATTGCATTCAAATGGAAAAACCCATTGATATAGGATCTGTCATATTTAAATCTATTATGGGTGTTATTATGAATGGGCCAATTTATGGATATGGGCATCCTTCCACAACTTTCCTAGTTTGCAGTCAATCTCAAGTTATATATGAGAGTTGGGAAAAAGTTTTAATATCTTGGGAGCCCATGATTCCTATTGATGATAATTATGTTGGGAATGGGAATGAAGCATTAGATGCTATCTTTAGATCACATGCTTCAACTGCATTGATGCCACTAAAAGTTGAAAGTTCACTTGCTATATAAGAGAAATTGAAGAAAATTGAAAGAGAACTTCAAAGTATTATGAATGCAATAAGATATCATAAGTACCTCTTTAATCACCTAGATTAGACGATGAAAGAAAATTTTGATCATACTAGGACATTTGAAGCAGGATTAGTGTGAATGTTTAAAGAAAATGGATGGATCAAAGAAAATTTGACTGATCAATTCCCGTACTGACCCTTCTACAATTTGTACGTTCATTACTAGTCTATGGGTGATATTAGAGGAGGAGAAAGCACTGATGATTAGCCAGCATAATTAAAGAATTTGGACTCTCTCTACTAATTTAAAATACTTATGTACTTAATGTGACTGTGTGGATTTGATTTAGTTTGCTTTTCTTTAGAACTCTGAACTTTGATTGTATGTATAGTTTTGTGTAAGCGTTTAGTATTGTGGCTTCATATTGATACTAATTTATAATTTAGTTTGCTTAATTTGAAAGTGTGATTAGAAAAATATGTTTGTAAAAATGTATTTTCATATATAAAAGTTAGTTTGTTATTATTTGTGATAATGTTTGTTTGTGAATTATTGTTAAATAAAAATTTGTGTTTAGAAATACTAAAAAGACTTTGGAGAAAATTGAAATGAAATTGAAAATTGAAAAAAATGAAAAATAGAATTTCAGGCCTTCAGCGCCGACTAAGTTGGCATGGGAGCCGATGGCGCCCTCGACCCAAGAACAGCCTTTACCCTTGAAAATTTCTTGATTTTCACCATAAACCACCATTTTTACCCTTTGAGTCACCTTCAACCTCCAATTTTTGCACCTAGGGCTCGTATTTGCTTGGATTTGAGGCAATTTTAAGGCAAAGGAACTTTGAATTTCATCTTTTTTAGGTAAGAGCTACACTTTGAGTTAAAAAATTTTAATATTCAGAAAAGATTTATCTCATATTGCCGAGACCCAAAAATTTTGGAATTTTTGAAGAACTCTAAATTAGTGGATTTAAGTATAAAGAGTTTCACTTTGTGATTTTTGAAATTTTTGGAATTTATTCCAATTTTTTTTTTTTCTCTAGATTTCTCATGGCACCTAGAACGAGCAAAGGAAAAAGGAAAGTAGATTATGATGAAAAAGATTTTGTTAGCTTCAGGGCTAGTGCTCGATTCAAAAGTTTACTTGAGCATAAAAAAGTAATTCCGGATCATGGTTTTAAAAACTCAGGAGGCGAAGTTGAGCGATTAATCAATGTTCGCCGTGGAGAAAATTTCTATTATTTTACTTTTGATGCAATTATTGGTGTAGTCATTGAATTCTATGCTAACTTTACCAAAGCTTCTGACAACTTTATATTTTGTTCGTGGGAGAAAGTTGGAGTTTTCTCCAAGAAAAAGTAATGAGTTTTATCAGTTGGATAATGTTTACAACTGCCAATATAAATCATTTTCTGCTACTAATGAGGCCTTAGATGAGGTTATTTCTTTTCTTACTGATGGAAGAGGGACCTGGAAAGTCAAAAATGGTGTTAAGGTAAACTTTCCTCTTTCTATGTTTAATGTACTATCTAAGGCCTTACACCACTTTATTTCTGGAAGAATGATTCCAACAAAACATTAAAGTGAGGTGACTAAGGATAGAGCCATCCTAAACTTTTTGTATTCAGCAGATGATGAGGATAAATGTAGGCTCTATTATATATAGGAACACTCGATCTATTGCTTTGGGAGAGATCACTGGTGGATTGACACACCCTGCACTTATTTTTACACTCTCTGAATAGGAAGTAGTTAGTTTTAGACCTGTTGAAGAGAGAATTGAGCCTCTAAGACCTATTGGGCCTGCCAATATAAAGACAAATGAATCTCATGTTGATTGGAGATATGGAAGTAAGACTAGAGATATTCTTCTACTTTGAGGACCCCTACTTCTAGTGACCCTACAAACCGAGAGCTTTTAGACCAGATGATGATCTAGTCAGGAGATATCTTAAGAAAGGATCATAGATTGGAAAACATGGAAACTAGAAATACTCACACTGATGATTTGATATGATCAAATTTCGAATATGATGGTGCTTATGATGATGCATTGGTGAGATACATGAAGGGTGATCATTCAGTTCAGTTTTCTACTCACCCTATTTTTACTTCATATTAGTGGTGGAATTTAGATGTAGAAGAAGAAGATGATGGTGATTGGTGATCTTTCTTTTAGTTTATGTTTGATTGTACTTTGTCATTGTGTTTTTGTTTTCATTGTATTGTTGAGACTATTTGTTAAATTGTGAGACTCTGTTTTGTTGCTATGTTGAGTTGTGAACTGTAATTTGTAAAATTGTTTTCATTTATAAAATTCAGTTTGTATCTATTTTTAGTTTTTATATTTTATTAAATGAATTGTAATTAACTCTTTCTTAGCATATTTTACATGTATTATGTGCAATTAAATATTTTAATACTTGTAGCTTTTTCTATTAGCACCTGCAGTATTTCAGAATTAATGTTTTAAAATCAGAACCTTTAACAAATATGTCTTCTTTATGTATTTAATGTTTTCTTTCACCCTTTGCTTTTCAGTTCTTCATGCTAAATCTTTTAAAAATTTATGTTTGGGGAGGGGGGGGGGAGAAAAAATCCATTCTAAAGAAAGAAACTTAATTTTTTTTGTCCTCGCTTAGCTATATTTAAAAAAAAAAATTAACATGGCCCTTGGTATTAGGAGTTAAATTTAGATAACTATATTTATGTTTCTAAATTTATTGTAAACTTAAGTAAAAACTTTCAATAATAAAGGTTAATTTTAGAGATTAAGATATTTGGTATAAAAGAAAAAGACTATATTTTTTTATTTTAAGTAAATAAAATTGTATTTTTGAAATATGAAAAGTCTTAAATATTCATGTAAGAAGAAAAGAATTAAACTTTATGAAATCCTAAAGCTAATATAAATTTGTTAAGTGAAGAAATGTGATAAGTTTTTGACTTTAAGAAAAGGATAGTGAAGTTCAAAATCATTAAAGGCTATCCGGACATAGTAATCCTCACATAAAAGGAAAAGAAAAGATGTGGGGAGAAGCTTGAGGAGATGCCTAACTAAAAATTCGCTTCACTTGAATCAATTTAAAAAAGAAGGCTTGCTACATTTTATAAACTTTAATTTGAATATTAGTCTATTTACTAGTAAAGTTTTATAAAGTTCTTTTTCATATGAATACTTTAAGTGACTTTAATATGACAATTTATAATTTTTCTTGAAAAAAGTAGAGAATCAGAAATCTTTGACTTGAGTGCAAAATATTCTTATACCTTTAGTATTAACTGGAGTTGTTTTGAATTTTTCTTTAGTTATGCTATTGTATTTAGTGGACTAAGTTATGAAAATCTTGAAGTTAAATTCTTTACCATAAGTCATATTTTTATATAGTAGAGGAGTTACTTTAGGACAAGTAACATGTAAGTTTAGGGGATTTTGATACACCAAAAATATATGCATTTTTAGACCCATATTTTATACTCATTTTTATTGATATTGCACTTTAATGGAAGGTATTTTTATGTTTTCTTGCAGGTTGTTGAATTTTAGGACTTGAAGTAAAAAGAAAGCAAAAAGGAAGCAAAAAGGAAGCAAAAAGGATGAAATTTTGAGGAAAAAATGAAAAAGTTGAAAATTTATTCAGCGTCGACAGCGCCAGAAGCAGCGTCGATGACGCCGTTCAACTGAGAGCATTGAATTAAATAGCGGAATACTGGTGCCGACGGTATCAGAATGGGCGCCGACAGTGCCAATGTCGGTTCAGCCCCTGTTTCTAGAAGATTCAATGAATATGAACACTTTTTGAAGAGGTTTTGGAGGCACCTATTGATGAACCGATTCTAGGCTTTATTCGGGTCTGAAATTGATCAAAAAAGTGACTCTTCTTGAAAATTCATCACCCTAATTCAAACCTCTACGCATCACACATTCCTCCATTTTCATTCCACAACCATTTAGAGTCCATTATTTTTATAATTTAGAGTTTTGTTGTGAAATTAAGTGTGAATTCTTCTCTAAGAGTTTAGGAGAAGGAGAAAAGTGAGAAATTTCTTATTCCTTCATTTCCTAGAAGAGGCTACAAGGGATTTGCTTTTAGAAAGAGTTTCAGATAAGTGTTGTTTGTTTATTAGTGTTGTATGAACTTTCTCTTATATATGAAATTTATGTTTTGTTGTATCTTCTCATGAATTTTTAGTAGTTTACTTTTTCTTTTTTTCTACTCTGAGATATTGTAAAATAAAGAGTTAATATAGATGTGCCAATATTATAATATAAAATAAATTGTGATGATTTTTCAACTTTAAACTTAATTTACTTTTTGAGCTGGCCAATTCAATTGTTAGAATATGTTGTGAAACATATGATCCAGTTAATGGAGTATGAGTTCTACAACGAAGTGAGGATCACATTTGATTCCATGAAGGAGAACTTCGTTCAAGGATATAAGTGCAAATAAATAAAGAAATATACTTTGTTGGGTGTAGAATTAGAGAATCCTTAAGGTAACAAACTAAAATCTCCAATTTGCTCTTAGTGTTTAAAAACTAAAGCGAGAGTTAGCCTTCAGGTGAAGGGAAGTAGGAGCTCTGGAGTGGGAGCCAGTATCCTCCTAGCCTAGCCTTGGATTTAGAGACTAAACCTAGGATTAGCCAATGTTTTTCTATAACACTGTATCAGGGTAGAAAATTAAAACTGCTCTTATTTGGCAATATACATATTCTAACCATTTATTTAATCTCATTTTACTAAAACCTCATTGTAGTGGGAAAGATGCTTTTTCACAAAAGAAATCTTCGTCACATAAACATAGTTTAATAGTTTAATAGTTACTGTTAAACTTTGTATTTTAGTTTTGTTAGTAGTTAAATAATTTAGTTCTGATAATATCTCAACATTAGAAATTAGTGACAGTAATTCTGTTTTGACTTTCTGTGAATTTCTTAGTAAATTTATCGGTTCAAATTTAAACCTTCACCGTGGGATCAATATTTGGGGCTTAAATAAACAGTCCTTTATTACTTGATAACGATACGTATACTTACGTAGAATCCCAATAATATTGCTTAAATTTCTAATTCATAAAATTTTGCATCAAACTTTTGGCACCATTGCATGGCGGAGTAATCTATATAATTTTTACACAACTATATAATCCAGGATCATTGCCCCATCGGGCTATTATGAAAATAATGATTATGATTTCAGCTACGTTTTAACTATTTCTAGTGATAATATAACTGACTTTGCTCAATCTAACTCTGATCCCGATTCCCAACCTGATCCTCAAATCGTACTTAAGTCTGATGAACCCGTTAACGAGAATGAAGATGACATCTACGATACTAATTACAATAGCACCGGGAGTGAGGAGCCAATCCTCAAGCATAAAGGCACACTACTTGCTATCAACTTGAACCGCTTTGATGAAGAAAAGGTAATAGAAAATTTACCTACAACGTAGTAAGAAAAAGAAATCACAGAGATAAATCTAAGGAGCGGAATGTGTTACTCTCGAGGTCAGCTCTAGTGGATAAAGGAAAACAAATAGTAACTCAACAAGAGCTGCCTCCACCTCCATCGGTGGAAGAACCAATGAATCCAGTAATAATTGGAGGATTAATTAAAGTAGATTATAATGTGATAGCTCATCTTAGGAGGTTTCCAACAAAATTAAGCATCTACGATGCTCTGATCCAGTCAAAGGAGATGAGAGAGTCTTTAGATACGACCTTGCTTGACCCAGAGATTTGCTTAGCTTAGTTGGTCAGCAACTCATTGGATGAAGTTTGATTATTAAAAGAATAGCCTGGGATAACCTACACAGATGAGGACATGTTGGTTGGTATCGCCGACCACAACCGACCGATCTATATCTCCGTTAAAATCGACAAATTTGTGTTGTCCAGAGTTTTAGTAGATCTGGGTGCATCACTTAAATTAATAAGTCTATGGACATTGACATATTTGGATATTGAAGCTCAAGAGCTTATAGCTGATAAAATGATGTTAAGAGGATTCAATAAAAAGGGAGAAATCGCCCTTGGATTGATTACACTGCTTATGAAAGTTGGAGAATTAGTAACAACTACTAAATTCTTTATCATCGATGTCGAGACTTCTTTAAATGCTCTACATGGTCGACCATGGATTGATAAGCACAACATGGTTCCGTCTTCCGTACATCAGTGCATCAAATACTAAAAGAAGGAGAAGAATGTTGCATTAAAAGAGATTTATAACCATTTTCAATTCATGAAGTTGGCATTCATGAAGATGCGGCCTAGTACGTGCCCCTGAAGAAAACTATCTTCTCTTGTGAGGTGGTGACAAATAAAAATGAAGAATCAGAAGGATCATAAGGCCATAGCCAGTCAGCTCCACTTCAAAAATCTTCCACCACTCTTTTGCAACAAGTTGGTGGGGGTTCTTTTAATTTGAGCACCCGAGGTCAAGGCTGGGGACATGGACGGGGAATAACCAATACAATTCCTGGATGGACTAAGCTAACTATCAGCATAGACGATGAAGAAAGCTCCAACGAGGAAATGATGATGATAAAACAAAAGAAACCACAGTATAAGATATCCTTGGAAGATGTGGAGAAAAGTCAATATGAGTCGATGTATGATCAGATCAACCACTATGTGAATGCCATGACCCTTACTTCGACACTCCCTCAAAAGTTTGAGAGTTTAGAGTTCAAGGAAGTCCGTAGCGCTAGTTCAAAGCCGGTCAAGTTTTATCATGCTTCTACTTTTGCTAATCTTGAAAATCATGTAAATTTTGATGAGAATCCAAATGAATTAATGGAATTACCATTTTGTTATCTTTCTCCTTGTGTACAAAAGTTAATCTAATAAGGATATCTGCCAAAACAAATGCCAAAACATAAATTACAACTTTTTTAAAAATTGTGGAATGTTGAAAGTTGAACTCTTAACTTGAAAGAGGGTCTCAAATTTGGTACTGTAAGACCAGATGATTACTCATAATTTTGCATGGTTATTACTAGTAGATTGGAAGAGGATTGTCTCGATGTAGTGGATGACCCTCAAGAATAGTTAATAGAAGACGCTCCTCCAAAATTTAAGGAAGAAATTAAATCAGCTGCTGATGAACTGAAGGAAATTAATCTCGAGATTGAGGAGCATCCCTAGCCTACATTTATAAGATCCTTACTCAATGAGGAAAAATATATGGAGCTAATCAAGCTATTATGAGAATTTAAGGATTGCTTTGCATGGAGTAATGATGAACAACCAAGATTTTCTCTAGAAATAGCAGTGCATAAGTTAGGGTTAGACAAAGACATGACCCCGGTAAAGCAAGCTCCAAGAATGATGCACCTAGAAATAGAGCAGCAAGTCATTGATGCACAAACAATATATGCATTTTTAGACCTATATTTTATACTTAATTTTGGTGATATTGCACTTTAAAGGAAGGTATTTTTCATGTTTTGTTGCAGGTTGATGTTTTTCAGAACTTGAAGCAAATAGGATGGAAATTACAGTCAAATTGGCATTTTGGAAAAAATACTCAGCACCATTTAAAGGGATTAAATAGAAAGTCAAGAGTTTTGTAAAGAGAGAAAGAATTCAAGAGGGCTAAAAGGGATTTTATTTGAGAAAGAGTTACAAATATGTGGGGTTTTTTTATTATTCTGCTTAAACTTTCTTTTATTTATGAAATTAGTATTTTGTTGTATCTTTCTCTTGAGGTCTGAGTAGTTTTCTACGTCTTTCTCCTTACTCTGATATATGGTGAAATGAAGAGATAAGTTGGATGTGCTAATTCTAAAATATAAAATAAATTGTGATTATTATTCCACTCTGTTCTTAATTTAATTTTTAATATGGCCAATTGAAATGTTAAAATTATTTGTGAAACATATGATCCGGGAAATGAAGTATGAGTTCTAAAACCAAGTGAGAGTTACATTCAATTCTATGAAGGATTGTTTCATTCATAGAATTGGGTGCAAATAAATAAGAAAATATATATTGTATGGCAAAGAATTAGAGATTTTATGGTAACATACTAAAGTACCCAATTTGGTCTTAGTGTTTAAGATCTAAAGCGAGAGTTAGCCTTCAGAGGAAGGGAAGTAGGAGCTCTAGAGTGAGAGCCAGTATCCTCCCATCCTAAACATGGATTTAGAGACTAAACCTAAGATTAGCGAACAATTCTCTATAACACTTGACTTAGGGTAGAGAATTAAAATTGCTCCTTTTTGGTGCAATACAAATTCAAACCATTTATCTCTCTCATTTTTCCAAAAACTCATTGTGATGGGAAAGATGTTTTCTCAAATTTTATAACTTCATCACAAAAACATAGTTTGGTAGTTATAGTTTGATTTTACTTTACAGTCTTCCTAGCAGTTGATAATTTAGTTCTGATAACACCTTAAACATTTGCAATTAGCATAGTAGATTTTCTTTATTATCGTGAAATTTTTAATTTAATTTACCATTTTGAATTTAAACCTTCCTCGTGGGATTGATATTTGGGGCTTAAATAGAAAGTTGTATTACTTAATAATGATACGTACACTTGCAGAGAATCCAAATATAAATTGCTTCAATTTCTTATTCATAAATAATGAACCAAGTTTTTGGCATCGTTGTAAAGCGAAGTCATCTTCATTAATTTCACACAACTATAATTTTCAGGATCAAGTTTTGGTGCTGTTGTCGGGGAAGGTAACGGTAAATTAAATAAATTTGGTAAAGTAGAAAATTCAGCAAAAATATAAAAAGTAAATAAAATTAAAAGTATTTTTAAGAAAATTTTCTTTGTTTATTCAATTTGTTTATGTGTTGTATTAGATATGAAGGTTTAGTACCGTACGATTCAGAATTAGAACGTATTATTAGAAAGGTTCAAAAACAACAAAAAGAAATTAAATTTTTGAACAAAATGGCAAAAAATATAGATAATCAAATAAATGGAAATCGACAAAGACCTTAAAAAGATTATGCTAATCCTACAGCAGATGAACATCACTTGAGTGTTCAAAATCATTGTGTTGCAGCTAATTCGTTTGAGCTTAAACCTTCTATTATCCAAATTGAACAAAATAATTAGTTTGGAGGGACAGCTACTGAAGATCCTAACTTACATTTTGCTAGTTTTCTTAAAATATGTGCTACTTTTAAAAATGATGGAGTGTCTAATGATGTTGTTTGGCTCCGACTTTTTCCTTTTTCATTAAGGGATAAAGCTAAACCTTGGTTAAATTCATCAGCACATGGATCTATTAGAACTTTGGGAGAACTATCACAAAATTTTTTGGCTAAATATTTTCCACCCTCGAAAACTACTAAGCTTAAAAATTATAAAATATATTTTTGAGAGTTCATAGGGGAATCAATATATGAAGCTTGGGAAAGATTTAAAGATCTTTTTAGAAGATGTCCACACCATGCTTTACCAGATTCATTAATAATTCAAACTTTTTACAATAAATTAGTAGGATCACTTAGATATATTATAGATGTTGTTGCATATGGATCATTAATGTCAAAATCTTTTGATGAAGTATATGCTTTAATAGGGGAAATGACCACTAACAGTTTTCAATGGCCCTCTGAATGAGTAAATCCTAAAAGAATAGCTAGTATTCATGATTTTGATGTGATGTCTATTATAGCATCGCAAATTCCTATATTGAAAAAGATTGATAAAATTTGAGTGAACTATTCTCAAATACCACAAATGTTAGAGAATAATTCACTAGGATAAATAATTGATAATCAATCATCTTATGAAAATTTGAATGCTATAAATAATTGAAATAATAATCCCTATTCAAATTATTATAATTGTGGATGGAAAAATCACCCTAATTTTAGTTGGAATAATTATAACAATTTGGTGAACCCCTCAGGAAATTCAAATAACCAAGGGAATCCTAACTATAAACCTTATTATCCTCCTAGATTTAATAATAACTCACAAGTTAAGGAGAAGAAGTTGGCTATGGAAGAAGTAATGTTGAACATGGAAAATCAAATACAAAATCAAGGAGCTGCAATTAGGAATATTGAAAATCAATTAGGAACAAACCTTCTGGAATTCATCTGAGTATGGTTGAAGTTAATCTAAAAGATCAGAACAAGGAGTAAATTAAAGCTATTCAGTTATGAAGTGGAAAAGGAGTGGAAACAAGAATCAAAAGAGAAACTGAAGTTGAGGAAGAGAAGGTAGAAATTGAAAGCGAAAATGATGAAAATAAACCAACACAAATTTCTTTAGGAAAACCTCTACCTCCGTTTCCTCAATGATTAAAACAGAAGAATAAAGATAAATTTATAATTTTTGGAAATCCTTAAAAAGTTAACGATAAATATTCCTTTTGTTGAAGCTTTGGAATGAATGCCAAATTATGTGAAATTTATGAAGGAAATACTAAACAAGAAAAGGAATTTTGTAGATCACGAGACTGTTGCACTTCATGAAGAGTGTAGCACTATTATTGAGAAAAAGCTTCCGAAAAAGTTAAAAGATACTGGTAGTTTTACTATACCTTTTGCTATTGGAGAAATTTTTTTTGGAAAAGCTTTATGTGATCTAGGAGCTAGTATTAACCTAATGCCAATATAAATTTTTAAGCATTTAGATTTAGGAGAGATTTTTCCTACTACTATAACTCTTCATTTAGCTGATCGATCAATACCTTACCCTAAAGATGTTATATAAGATCTTATGAGAGTGCATGCAATGTCTAAGTTTTTGGGCGGCAAAAATAAATGTCAGACAATGCTTCTCAATACGTAAATATCTTACTTATGTTGGTATCAGAGGGAAACTCAAGTAGTAGAGTGCATTTTCTTTACCCCCGTCATTGACTTGGGCTAATAGGGCTTCAAGAGAGTCATCTAAGGCCGCGACATAAAGTATCAAAGGTTTCCCTGAGATAGGGGCTGCCAAAATAAGAGGTGTCATTAAATATTGTTTAACCTCCTCAATGGCCTGCTGACATTTCTCTTCCCAAATGAGTTTTATGTCCTTTTTAATTAACATTGAGAAGGGCTGACACCTACTTGAGAGATTAGAAATAAAGCATCTCAAATATGCCAACTTCCCCTCGAAGGAACGTAGTTGTTTTAATGTTTTAGGAGGGGCATTTCCAATATAGCTTTAATCTTTTATGGGTTGACTGTGATTCCTCGAAGAGAAAAAACGAATCATAGAAACTTCCCAGAGGTAATGCCAAAGGCTCACTTTAAGGGATTCGTTTTAATGTCATATCATCGTAATCATTCGAACACGATCCTCAAATCGCACAAATGGTCTATCTTTTATTTGTTTTTAATGACCAAATCATCTACGTAACATTCTACTTTATTGTCAATGAGGTCATCAAAAATCTTCATCACTGCACGTTGATATGTTGCTCCAGCTTTCTTTAATCGAAATGGCATCACTGTGTAGCAGAAAATTCTGATCTGTGTCCTGAAGGCGGTAAGTGCTGCATCCTCGGGAGCCATCTTGATTTGGTTGTATCCCGATGATCCATCCATGAAAGAGAAGATTTCATGTGTAGAAGTGATATCCACCATCATTTCTGGTAATAGTATTGGAAACTCATCTTTTGGACACACTTTCTTCAAAAATCATTAAAGTCAACACAAACACAAATTTGTCCATTTATCTTCTTGACAGGTATAGTATTAGCCAACCACATGGGGTATTGCTCTTCTTTTACAAAGTTAGCATTTATAAGTTTCTTCACTTCGGCAATTACTTGTTGCTCTATTTCGAGGCGCAATCTTCTAGGAGCTTGTCTCACTGGGATTATATCTCTGTCCATTCCGAGTTTATGAAATGCAACTTCTGCTGACAGTCCTAACATTTCATCATAACTCCATGCGAAGCAATCTTTGAATTTTGTTAACAATTTGATCAACCGTAGAGATTCTTCATTATTAAGTAGAGAACTTAGAAATGTAGGTCGGGGTTGTTCTTCAGTCCCGAGGTTGATTTCTTTCAACTCATCAAATGTTTATTTAACTTCCTCCTCAAATTCTGGTAGAGCATCTTCTATTAAATGATCGGTAGAGTCATCCTCTATATCGAGGCAATCCTCTCCTGATTCACTAGTAACAATCATACAAAGTTCTGAATCATCAACTGGTTTGACTGTACCAAATTTGAAACCTTCTTTTGATTTGGGAGTTCGACTTTTAACATTCCATAACTTTTCAAAAAGTTGTAATTTATCTTTTGGCATTTATTTTGGTAAGTGTCCTTGTTGAATTAACTTTTGTACGTAAGGCGAAAAGTAAGCAAAAGGCAATTCTATTAATTCATTAGGATCCTCATCCAAATTTACATGTTTTTCAAGATTAGTAGAGGTAGAAGCATGATAAAGTTTGATTGGTTTTGAACCAACACTAGTAAGGGTCAAGATATTCACATAGTAGTTTATCTAATCATACATTTTCTCATACTTGCTTTTCTCTGCATCTTCTATGGATATCTCGTATTGATGTTTTCTCTATTTTGTTGTCATTATTTCCTCTTTGGAACTATCTTCATCAATTATGTTGATGGTTGGCCTAGTCCGTTCAACGATTAAGTTGGTTCTTGCTTGTCCACGTCCCCAGCCTCGACCTTGAGTGAGCAAACTAAAAGAACCTCCACCAACTTGTTGTAAGAGAGTAGTGGAAGCTCGCTAAAGAGGAGTTGAATGGCCCTGCCATTGAATTCTTCTGGATCTTTACTTTTGTTTGTTGCAATTTCGCGAGAGAAGACATTTTTCTTGGGTGGCGCGTAGTAGGCAGCATCTTCATAAATGCCAATTTCATGAACTGAAAATGATTGTAGATCTCCATTAATGCATTGCTCTTATCCTTTCTTATAGTAAATGACGCACTGTTTAGAGACGATAGAACCATGTTGTGTTCATGAATCCACGGTTGACCAAGTAGAGCATTGAAAGAGGTCTCGGCGTCGATGATATGAAACTTGGCAGTTGTTGCTAGTTCTCCAACCTTCATAAGCAATGTAATGGATCCAAGAGCTCTCTTCATTTTAGTTGAATGCTCTTGGCATCATTTTCTTGGTTGTAAGCTCTTGAGCTCGATGTCCAAATAGGCCAATGTTTGTAGACTCATCAAGTTGAGTGATGCTCCAAGATCTACTAAAACTCTGTACAACACAAATCTATCAATGTTAACGGAGATTTAGAGTGGTCAGTTGTAATCGGCAGTACCAAGTAGCAAATCTTCAACTATGAAGGTTACCTCAGGTTATTCTCTCACCGAACAAACTTCATCCGAGGATGTGTTGGTCAATTGAGCTAAGCAGATCTTTGAGTCAAGCAAGGCTGTAATTATAGCTTTTCTCATCTCCTTTGATAGGATTAGAGCCTCATAGATGCTTAGTCAGGATGGCAACATGCTAAGACGAGCTAGCATGTTGTAATCCACTTTGTATGGTCCTCAAATTTTCTCTTGGTTATGTGTTTCTTCCACTGGTGGAGTTGGAGGTAGTTCTTCTTGAGTTACTATTTGTTTTCCTTTATCCACTGGAGTTGTTCTCGGGGTAACACTTTCCCGCACCTCAAGTTTACTTGTCTAATTTCTTCTTCTTAATGTACCTTTTTTGAATTTTTTGGTGTTTTTTGTTTGTCAGAAAGATCTATGTTGATGGAAAGCGGCGTACCGTGGTGCTTGAGGATTGGCTCCTCACTTCCGGTGCTATCGTAGCTAGTATCGTTGATGTCTTCTTCAGTCTTGTTAACGAGTTCGTCAGACTCAAGTATGATTTAAGGATCATTTCGTGAATCAATATCAAAGTTAGATTGGTCATAATCGATTATGTAATTACTAGAAACAGTTAAAATGTAGCCAAAATCATGATCATTATATTCATAAGACCCCGGAGGGGCAAAAAGATAATCATACAAGGTCAGGGATTCGAGAATTTTCTTCCCCAAATCCGAGACAACTATTCTAGTAGAGGCATCCCCTATTCTACCATCTGTGCTATCAATCTTTGTAGTGGTGTTCTTCTTCTTTTTTGTCTTTGACAATGAAGAATCTCTTAAAATCTTTGTCTCGGGTTTGACAGGCTGAAGTCTCTGAACAGAAGTTTGTTTTGACGCGTTCTGGATTTGGTTCAATATTTTCTTGGATGATTTTCTACAAACCACACTCCATCCATCTTTTCTAGTGTATGTGAAAGATTTTCTCGATGAATTCTGAATTTGATTTAGGACCCTCTTGAGTTTGTCCCAAGTCGTACTCCATCCCTCTTCTCCGGTATATTGATCAATCAGAGAAATCAGCTAGGTCGTAATCATATTTATGGAACCCTTTTCGGATCCTTTTAAATATTCTTTCGAGATTTTTATATTCCACTTTAATGTTCTGCTCGAGCCAATCCTTAAAGATGAAGCATTCTTCTATAGTGTGTCCCAGCAATTGGTGATACGAGCAATAATTTGGTTGATCTCTCTGGTCAACTTCCTCGGGCTTCTTTGACTCTGATAGTCTGAACTCAAGCTTCTTCATCAAACTTCTAAAAATTTTGGATATGGCTTCATCTTTGAAAGAATACACCATTTTCTGTCGTTCTGCCAGAGATATTCTCTTATTTTGAGATGACACTCCTTGGGGAGGTCACTGGTTAAACTAGCTATTCTATTTCTAAGCCTACTGTGATGAGGACTGGCGAGGATTTTTTGCATATATCTTCATTGGTTGTTTTCCTTTGACAATACTTGCTACTGTTCTTGATTTCTTTTCAAACACTCTAGTTGCCTTAAACTTATCGTGTTAATCCATATATTTTATTTCTTCTTGAAGACTGCTCACTTTACTGAGTAGCTTTTTGAAGGATTTGATGGTGAGTCCCTTGAGCATGAAAGCTACTGGCTCGTGAATGCTTTTGAGTAAGATCTCAGTTGCGTGGTGTTCTTGCAGCTGAGATTTACACTTCATGCTAAGGTTTCTCCACCTCAAAATGTAGTCCACCAAAGTCTCATTGGGCTTTTGCTTTTCCATCATGAGCTCTCCTATAGAGACATGGTGTTGCGCTCTGGCAAAATCTTTTCACAAATAGTTGTTCCAATTTGAGAAAAATTTTGACTGATTCGTTGGGTAAATCGACATACCAATCGAAGGTGACCCCTGACAAGCTCCTGACAAACTGTTGGAAGAGTAAAGCTTCACTATTCCTTATGTTGCCACAACTGGCTCAAAAGTGTGTTATATATTGTCTGGGATTTCCAGTTCCATCAAATATCTTAAAGTTTAGGGACACGAAACCCTTGGGGAAGGGTACGACATCAAATTCTTTCAGGTAAGGTCTACCCTTTAAAATTAATGCACCACCCTTGGAATGGGTTAAGGCCTCCCAAACTTGTTTGACCATTTGCTTAGATTCTTTCTTTGGTATTGTGCCCAATGGAGAATAATTTTTTTGTTGCTCATCTCTGTTTGCTGCGATAACTTCTCTACTTTCATCTGTAATGTGTATTATCTCTGGTTGGTTGACATCTAGAGATGCTAGTTGCGGTGCTTGTGATTGCCCTTGAATGGTGGCCATGGCGGTCATGGTTGCGGCCATCCCTTCTATCCATTCTCCAGTTGACTGACTTGCTCATCCCTTAGGAGAATAGCCCTACGCAGCTCATCTACGGTGTTCTCTTTGATGAGAGGTTGAGCTTCGCACGCATATGTAGTGGTTATGGTTTCAATGACATGAACATCCATGAAATCCTCTTCGAAGTAAGCTTTATAGTCAAAATCTTCATCATTGTTGTCGATGGAAACTCTGTGTTTCCGAGCCAACTCAGAAATCTTGGCTCTGAGCTTTTCAACCTTTTCTTTAATCATTGATTCTTTGATTGGTTTAAGATCTGGAGGACCCTGCTGGACCTCCTACTCTTGCTCTTCCATTTCACTGACAATCACTGCGATGATGTCAGATACTTCAGACTCTAGCTTCATTCCATGATCTTGCCCTGAGGGTTTACTAGACTATATTGGTACAATGACCTTAGATATCCATACTTTTTTCTTTGACGATGACGTCTCAGGATGGAGTGTCCTAGCAGAAACATGGATATGTCAAGGAAGAGTATGCTCCCCAAGGTGTAGACCAGCTACAGTATCGGGTAATCTCTTTTCTTTTCTTTTAGAATTTTAAGGATATCTTTGTGGTCTGTGCTCGGTAAAATTCTTTGACTCAGTCTTGACTTAATCTGTCAATGACCTGCAATTCTGGTGACGGCAGACTCGATGGTAACTATGGTTGTATCAACTGTGTTTCCAAAGCAAAACTAGATAGGCATACGAGTAGGCAAAGCCTCAGTTAACTTCTGAGATTGTTTGGAGGATCTGACTTCCTTAAAAATTTCTTTCTTCACGCGAGGGGATGCTGCATGTCCCACTCATTTTAGTTGTTCAATGACTGAATAGCCTTCTTTGGCGGCTAGCCTCTGAAAGATTGAACTGACTTGGGTCATAGGAGTAAACTTCTTTCTCTCCACACCCTGTCCATGAAGTGATGGTAATGCAATGACAATCTTCTGGATACTTTTGTACCCATTGGTATCAATCAAAGGATGGAATCTACTTCCCCACAGAAGTGGATATACTTTCGGTATTTCTAACTCGTCCTGGTGAGGATCTTCATCAGTAGGTACTTCCTTAGAAGCCTGAGCTTTAGAAGCCCTCTGAACTCTCCTGCTACGGTTTCTGCTTTAGGTTTGAGTTAGTGGTGTAGTCTTTGAACCTGACCTAGTTTTGAATACTGATCGTAGGACAACTAATCCCTCAGTCGGATCTTCAATAAACATTACTTCTTTCCCCTTAGCAGCAGCGGGGACAACATACTTGGTAGGTTCCACGGCGGTAGTAGTCTTGTCTTTCTTGTAGGAAGGGAAGTCATGAAGACAGTTCTGGTTGAACTCAGCAAATGACTATGAAAATTCTGGAGCGTTGACTTTCATTATGAAGAACGGGGCCTTCCCCAGGATAACCTCAAGGTCTTCAAATCCGGCTCCAAACTTGATGGTATGAGAAGCATTGCAGGCTTCATGGCTTATTGGCAAGTTGCACGAAAAGGTCAGCGTTGGGTAGGCGATTGCAGCAGCTTTAAAACAGAAAGTTTTTGGGTTAGTTATATGGCCAAAACCTTGAAATCTTTAGTGTGAGCACTGAAAATTAACAAAGGTTGATCTTTAGACCGGATAAATTTAAGTTTGTGGGGATTTTAAAAATTTTAGTAAAAAGGTGATATAAAAGTAGAAAAAGTTAGTTAACTTTGAAGCGCGTGCAACACAACACAATTTGATTTAATTTGTAAAATAGCAAATCTGTGTTGGAAGGGAGATGTGAAGTGTTTAGGACCCAGTACGGGACCCATTGAGCAACACACAATGCCCAAGTAGAAATAGTTTACCAACACACCTATTGGGGTCCGACCCCACATGAACATTTAAAGATTCCTTAATGGCCTTTTGAACCCCTCTATTCAAAGGTGACAGATAGTCTTGAAGTCGAAAGTATTGATCATACTTTCCCAAGACAGAAATGGGTAAAGCATGTCAACAGAAAAAGGGTAATCTAGTCCAATAGGGATATGGACACATTACCGATATATGAAGATAGTACTTTCCTGATTTATATGGAAAGAGAAGCTCTTCCCTAACGAAGTCCCCAGAAGCTGTCGACACTATTTTGGTTAAGGAATTGCTTGTAAGAGGTTGTTGGTCACCGGAATCAAAATCCCGTCACCCACTTCGGAAGGACATTTTAGTGTTTAGAAAAATACGTATTCAAATTGACCCCATATTTTTCATAGTTTAAATGAAAGAGTACTATACCTCAAACCCTATATTTATCCCGAAGGATAAACACAATACTTGAGCATGATGCTCAATCAAATAAACTAAGAAATGTATGACGTCTGTTTGGTCTGTGAAAGCATTTTATTTGCTGACAATTTCCCCTATTTAATATGAAGAATTAAATAGGGTTTATATTGTACTCGGTTCGGAGAAGCTTCCTATAAGGGCAAGCCCCTATAGTTAATTACAACTTAAATGACCAAAATCACCTAAGAAAACTTTCGATAAAATCAGGAAATTTTATCTTCAAGGGTTTCAAAATGATAGGACTTTTAACGATTTCAGACAAAAAGTTGTTAAATGAGATTGGCTCAAATTTGGAGCATTTTATTTTTGGAATCAGAAGGAACAAGAACTAGGGAATGTCGTGGATCCGAAAGAGACCCTCGGTGACTTCCCAAGCTATCCTATTGTTTGGCTTTAGTTTTAAGATGAAATATTTAGGTGATTCATCCTACCAATTTCATTTAACTAGGGTTTACATACGTGTGAAACAATCAAAAAAATAGCCTGAAAGCTGTGAGGGTTTAGGTCATGACGAACGACAACCTCAGAATCATAAGACGAGTAAGAGCTTATATTGTATAACAGAGTTACGCAAAGGCCTAAAGATGAGGTGAGGATTTATGTTGAATAAGCAGACAACCTCAAAATTCTATGGCTTTGTTGTTTAATTCTAAGGAAGGAATGGTTTAGCTGGGGAAGACATATTTTTCTATTGAAGATGGTCGTGTTGCCCACCATGCTAGCTGCAAGCTCCTTACTGTGACGAGTTTAAGTTTTCTAGGGTGTCAAGTTATGATGCCAAATCAAACGACCCTATGATTGAAGTTTTTTAAATGTTATGAGGAATGTTAAAGTTAATTAGTGTGACATCGGTTAGGATCCTACGGTTCCCTTGTTCTGGCTCCACTATTTTCTATTGGATTCACTTTGTCGAAATCAGTTTATTAAAATCAACATAGTGAGTTCCATAATTTTAATTAGACCGCGGGAAGCCTCGTTAGCAACCGCAGCTTACCTCCTCTGAGGGATTCCCGATTATCCGATAGAGACGTCTTAATTTAGTTGCAGTTGTTGTTTTGTGTGATGTTTGTGATTAAATTTTGAGTTTTCTTGTATTTTGAATGTTGTGGAGGTGATTTTTTTCTTGGTTTATTTTATATTTTTGTTTTGGGTTTGTAGCTCTCCTAATGATTTTATTTTTCATGAAGGGTGACATCATTATTTAACATGCAATTTTGTATTTGGTTCATACACGTAGGTAAGTAAACAAGTGTAGAAAAGCTCGAGAAAAGATAACGCTGTAAACTATAAAAGCATACCTAGCGAGTCTTCTCGTTCTACCACCTGAAACTAAAAAATGCATGTGAGGACATTTTATTTAAAGTGGAAAACAAAGGTTTTACTGACCTACCTAAACTTAAGTCATATCTCGGTGGGTCCCTATTAATTGATCAAGGATGGTTTTTGTTAAGCAAAACATACTAAGTTTAGTAGACCTTCGAGGTATCCAACAGGACTGGAGAAAGAAGTAGGTCCATGCTTCCCTCTCACTGCCTGGTGAAAAGCCTCAAGCTTATTTAAACTTATTTTGTTCCTTAATAAATTCACCCAAAAAAATGCTTTTACTACTAAGTGAACATTGATGTTTCAGTTATTCGTAAGAGTAGGGTAACTCTCACTTGTAGTTTAATTCAAGAATGCAAATTAGAATTATTAAGACACTTTGCCAATTTTTTTAATTGGGCTTGTAGTGTTCAAAGGTGTTAAATTTAGCTATGTTCACTTTTCTAATCCTCATTTAATCAAATTTGGTTTAACTTAGATCACCACTAAGCCCTTTAGACCTATGTGAATATCTTAATTATTTTGAAAAAATTGAATTTTAAGTGATGAAGATTAATTTTTTGAAGATCATTTGAGAATCAAATAGGGGTATTAAATTAATGAGTTATCAACACCCGAAATCATACCCCTAAGTCTAATATCATTTAATTTACTAGACTTCCAAATTTTAATAATTTAGGGACATTACAAATTTATTTTTTAATCAATAAAAAAATGAGATTCGTTTCTACCAATTATTCCCCTATGAATTAGTCATCGAAATATGTTAACTAAGATTAGAGGTTGCCCTTTTCCCTCTTTGAATTAAGCCTAAATGTTAATTAAGGCTAAATTTCCAAAATTACATTTTTTCTCTTAAAGCTCTATCACTTTATAATTTGTCAAATCTAATTCAGATGACTTTAAAATTTTCATCCAACTTTACTCATGGGTTAGTTAAGATATCAGAGGAGGAAATGTGATTTTTTAAAATTTACTTTAATTTACATATTTATTTTCATGTAAAAATAGTATTTTTCAAAGAAAATTTTATAACTTGAACAACACAAAGCATAATAACTTGAATTTTTTACTGGAAGTAGAGTTAGACTAGAGAATCATTGAGACTAAATTTCATGATTTATTGAGTTATATTTGAATTTTAAGAATTATTTTGAATTTTGGAGTATTTATTAATTTGAAAATATTTTAAATGTGTTAAATTAAGTTTTATATTTTTATTAAATCTCCCTGTTGATAGGGAACCTATATAAATAAATTTCGTATTTTTCTAATAATATCTTGAATTATTTGAATTATTATAGTGAAAATCCTTTTTGAGCCTTTAAAAAGTATGTTAAGCTTCAAAATTCAATACCTTTAATTAGAAAATTAGAAAAAATATTTCAATTATTCCTAATTGCTTACAACATAATTTAGAACATTTCCACGAATTTTATTATTTTTGTGATTTTTACCATTTTTTTATTATTTTAGTATTTAAAAATAGACTAAAAATGAGATTTTTATTTTAATCACAATTTTATTTTTATAAAATTTCTCTTACCATAGAGAACTCTAAAAACTCATTTTCATAATTTTTAAGTTATATTTTATTTTTTAAAAATCATTGTAGTGTTAAAAATGGTATTTAACTTAGAAAATCAATTTGAGTTATCAAATGAACTTCAAATGCTTTGAAATTTTTATGGGGAGTTTTATGAAGTTTAAAACACAGTGGAGATGAAAAATTAATTCATTTAAATGTTTGTGTTTCCCCAAATTAATTTTCTTTGTATTTTAGGGTTGGTGAAAATTAGGTAAGTTCTTAATGACTTAACCAATGAAATATTTTTCAAAGGGCTCTCTAGTCACACTAAACCTTGCAAGATTTTCTTGGAATTTTCTAAGCAACATGCTAATTATTATGGTTAGTTTATGCAAATAGTGGTATAAACCTGGAAAATATGGATCTCAATCTAGGAATCTCCTCTGACATTGGAAAAATTAGAGAATGTTCCCTAAGATAGATGCAATAATATGCAAAAATTTCAAGCCTTGGTGAAATGTCTACATGCATGGAGAAGTAAAAGACTTGAAAATGTATTTATTTAATTAAAAATGAAATATGCATCAAATGGAATTTAAACCATTTCCACATTATTCTCCTCTATTCACTCAGCAAGCGCGTATTTTTATTTTATTTTTATGATTCTTCTAAACCAAGATATGAATTTTTGAAGTTAGGGAGCATTTTTTGAATTATTTAAATACATATTTATCTATTTAAATGTGCGGCACCATGTCAACCTACGGAGGCTCTGAACCTCCATGCGGTGCGCTCCTATTTGATGGCATCATCCACCTCAGTGCTGACTAGGCCCGTGGTTCACATAAGGAAGCGCTATCCGGCTTGATCTCATCCGTTGATGAGATAAATGCGAGATTGGACGACTCTCCGTCATTATCCCAAATAGCCTAGCCCAAGGTCCGTCCATCTTCAAGGCTTAATATATTTCTCATTTCTCAACCAAATTGAAATTTTTTTCTAAAAATGTTCGTCTAGACTAGAGAAACATATCTATTTGGTTAAGATTCCATGAAATTAAGCCTAATCAAATAGAAAATCAAAATAGCCTCGGGAAGAGAGGGAGTTCAATACATTCGCTTGAGAAGGGAAGCTTCAATCAGAGGTGCTTGGTATGTTTGTTGAGGTCAAAGGAGGATAGGGATTGAGCCTCCTGCTATGGTGTAAGGTCTAGCTATGAATTCAACCAAGCTCGATTTCAGGTGTTGATCAAAGTCTATGCTAGGGGCTCTGTGGAAAGGGGATTTCATGGGGCTTATTCTTCTTCCACTGTGGTGAAGGTGTGGGTAAGTTTAATTTGAGTATGGTGGACTGTGGAGGTGTATTGAGCTATGTTCTGGTTTTTTGTATAAGTTTGAGCTCAAAATTAAGCTTTCACAGTAGGAATCAGTGGGGGAAAATGATTAGCTTGAGCGAAGGAGGTCTCAAAGACTATGTGTGAGCAATTTGAAGGGCTCTCTCGGAGAAATTTTCAGCACTCCCTCCATGGCCATTGAGGTCAGCTTTTTATAAAAATGGCTTAAGGGTGGTTGTAATGGCCAATTAGGCGGTGAAAAGTGATGCTTAGGTGGAGGGCAGAGAGGCTCTAACATTTGATTTGGATGAGGTGTCCTCTAGGTTTGAAATGGGTTTGATTTGGAGGAGGTGGCTCACAGTTTTGGTGTTTTCCGGCCACTAGGTCGGCCGACCAGGCCAGGGGAGGTGGCTAGGTGGTCAGGTGAGCTAAGAGAATATGTCACAGCACTTAAATGAGTTGAGGTTTAGTTTTGGCAAAAGTATCCAAGGCTTAATAAAAAATGAAATCAAAATCCCTTGATTTAGGGGAACTTTGGTCCATGGTATAGCTTAGGTGATTTTATGGGGTTTAGCTTGGTCATTAGGGTCCAACTAATGGTTGTGGAGTCGTTAATTTGGTGGCTTTTCGGTGTTTAGGCTAATTTTAGTGCATGGGTCAAATGAGCAAAATTAGCCTATCCCATTTTGTATAGGCTATCCATGTCACGTGACACAATTTATTGATGCATTTGATGTGGATGATTGTAATGAACATTTTTTGTGAAGGGTTGAAAGGATTTTGAGTTCAATTGGGGGGTCAATTTGGAGGATTATGGAGTTTTGGTCATTTTGGGCATAATGGGCTAGACTTGGGTCTACATTGGACTAGCCTAGGGCTAAGTCCAAATTGATTGTTGAGAATGGTCATTATAAATTCCATGAAGAGGTTTTAACATGAATTGGTTGCCAATTTTAGGGTTAAATTGTTCAATTTGGTGGAATCTGAAGACATAGTCATTTTGGGGCAAGTTTGGGGATTTTTGGATTTGGGTTGAAATTAAATGAAATTGAGTCTTCAACAAGGAGAATTGAAGATCAATTTTGATGTTTAGGAATGTTATGAAAAGTTTACAACATAAATTGTGGCAATATGAGTGGGCTATAATTTCAACTTGGTGAGAATAAGTCATGTGACCAAAAGTGGGGATTCGATCTAAATGAAAATTAGGCTCAAAGAATGGGACAATTAAGTCTAGAATTGGTTTAATTTGGTCATATTAAAGGTGAAATTGAGTTTATAAATAAAATTGGGGGAAATTGGGACCAATTTGATGGACATTTGAAGTGGATTTGGGGAGATTGGGCCTTTAAAGGCAATTTTAGGGGTTTTGGTCAAAATGGTCAAAATAGCCAAATTTGGTCTTGTGGTACTTGAGAAAAGTGAAATTGGGAATATTTGGAGTATTTTAGGAATTTTTGGGATTTTCTGGAGTTTTTGGAATTTTTGGCTAAGGAGGGGCATTTTGGTAATTTGGCAATTTTTTGTGATTTTGGGTATATTGGGTGTTTTCAAAAGGTTTGAAATGATTTTTTGAACAAATTTGCGTATTTTGGGTAAATTTGAGAATTTTGGCCAAATTTAAGGTTTCAAGGGTACTTAGGTAATTTGGCGGAGTTTAGGGGTAAAAGACTAAGTTGGGCATTTTGGTAGAGTTAGGGTACCAACCACCATAAACAAGCCATGAACTAATGAAAACCCCATTTTGGGTCTAAGCTAGCCATGTCAATTGACACAATTTGTTGATGCGTTTGATGTAGATGATTGTAATGAACATTTTTGGTGAAGGATTGAAAGGATTTTGAGTTCAATTGAAGGGGTCAATTTGGAGGATTATGGAGATTTAGTCATTTTGGGCATAATGGGCTAGACTTTGGTCTAGATTGGGCTAGCATTGGGCTAAGTCCAAATCGATTATTGAGAATGGTCAATAGGAATTCCATGAAGAGTTTTCATCATGAATTGGGTGCCAATTTTAAAGTTAAATTATTCAATTTGGTGAACTTTGAAGACAGTTATTTTGGTGCAAGTTTGGGGATTTTTGGAGTTGGGTTGAAATTAAATGAATTGAAGCTTCAACAAGGAGAATTGAAGATAAAGTTTGATGTTTAGGAATGTTATAAAAAGTTTACAACATAAATTGTGGCAAATTGAGTGTGCTATAATTTCAACTTGGTGAGAATAAGTCATGTGACCAAAAGTGGGGATTGAATCTAAATCAAAATTGGGCTCAAAGAATGGGCTAATTAAGTCTAGGTATGGTTTAATTTGGTCATATTAAAGGTGAAATTGAGTTTATAAATAAAATTGGGGGAAATTGGGACAAATTTGATGGACATTTGAAGTGGATTTGGGGAGATTGGGCTTTTAAAGGCAGTTTTAGGGGTTTTGGTCTGGTCAAAATAGCCAAATTGGTCATGTGGTACTTGAGAAATATGAAATTGGGAATATTTGTAGTATTTTAGGAATTTTTGGGATTTTTCTGGAATTTTTGGAATTTTGGGCTAAGGAGGGGCATTTTGGTAATTTGGCAATTTTTGGTGATTTTGGGTATATTCGGTGTTTTCAAAAGGTTTGAATTGATTTTTGAACAAATTTGCGAATTTTGAGAAATTTGAGAATTTTGGCCAAATTTAAGGTTTCAAGAGTACTTAGGTAATTTGGGGGAGTTTAGGGGCAAAAGACTAACTTCGACATTTTAGTAGAGTTAGGGTACCAACCACCATAAATAAGCCATGAACTAATGGAAACGTCATTTTGGGTCTAGGCTAGCCATGTAAATTGACACAATTTATTGATGCATTTGATGTAGATGATTGTAATGAACATTTTTGGTGAAGGATTGAAAGGATTTTGAGTTCAATTAGGGGGTCAATTTGGAGGTTTATGGAGATTTAGTCATTTTGGGCATAATGGGCTAGACTTGGTTCTAGATTGGGCTAGCCTTGGGCTAAGTCCAAATTGATTGTTGAGAATGGTCAATAGGAATTCCATGAAGAGTTTTCAACATGAAATGGGTGCCAATTTTAGGGTTAAATTATTCAATTTGGTGGAATTTGAAGACAGTCATTTTGGGACAAGTTTGGGGATTTTCGAATTTGGGTTGAAATTAAATGAAATTGAGGCTTCAACAAGAAGAAATGAAGATCAAGTGTGATGTTTAGGAATGTTATGAAAAGTTTACAACATAAATTGTGGCAAATTGAGTGGGCTATAATTTCAACTTGGTGAGAATAAGTCATGTGACCAAAAGTGGGGATTTGATCTAAATCAAAATTAAGCTCAAAGAATGGGCCAATTAAGTATAGATTTGGTTTAATTTGGTCATATTAAAGGTGAAATTGAGTTTATAAATAAAATTGGGGGAAATTGGGAACAACTTGGTGGACATTTGAAGTGGATTTAGGGAGGTTGGGCCTTTAAAGACAATTTTAGGGGTTTTGGTCAAAATAGCCAAATTGGGTCATGTGGTAGTTGAGAAAAGTGAAATTGGGAATATTTGGAGTATTTTAGGAATTTTTGGGATTTTTTTGGAATTTTTGGAATTTTGGGCTAAGGAGGGGCATTTTTGTAATTTGGCAATTTTTGGTGATTTTGGGTATATTGGGTGTTTTCAAAAGGTTTGAAATGATTTTTTGAACAAATTTGTGTATTTTGGGTAAATTTGAGAATTTTGGCCAAATTTATGGTTTCAAGCATACTTAGGTAATTTGGGGGAGTTTAGGGGCAAAAGACTAAGTTGGGCATTTTGGTAGAGTTAGGGTACCAACCACCATAAATAAGCCATGAACTAATGGAACCCCATTTTGGATCCTCTATGTACTGGTCTTAGCTAAAACCTAGTCTAGAGCAGTGGGTTTAGGGGACCATCTACATGAGTCTCCCAAAGGATCAAGGTGTCAAAGTCAAGAAATTTTGTGTTTGTATTTGTGGGTGGTTGTGGGTGATGGTAGTGAGTGCCTTAGCTTTAGATCAACACCCAAGGTCAATCCTAAGGTCCAACAATCCTTTATGAACTCTCCTTGAGCTCCCTCATAGTGGCCCCCACCTACTAAGTGCTAGAGGTTAGGATCAATATGTAGAGCTTCAAGTTGAGTAACGAATAGTTTAGAGTTTATAATGGCAAGTGTTCCTTTTCTAGTTTTCTAGGAATAGTCAACAGGAAGTCCTATGGCTAGACCTTAGGCTTCTAAAGCGGAAAACTAGACCTCAACCAAAAATGAGGTTAACAAATAAACTGGAGATACTCCACGATCTATTACCCCAAGGCAAATGGCCTGGCGGAGGCCTTAAACAAGATACTGGTACATATTTTGAAGAAGACACTGGATGAAATCAAAAGATATTGGCATAAAAAACTGTTAGAAACCTTGTGAGCCTATCGGACAACGTTCTGGACTCCCACTTAATGTACACCCTACGCACTTGTGTAGGGGTCCGAGGTCGTACTACCGTTAGAAGTCCATATGTTGTCTCTCAGAGTCACTATCGCCAATCAACTTACAATAGAAGAAAGTGCAATACTCAGACTTGAAGAATTGGAAAGTCTTGAAGGAATGCGACTAAAAGCACAACAACATTTGAAGCTTCACCAAAAGAGGTGGTACAAGCTTAAGATAAATTGGTCTGCCCAAGGACATTCAAATTTGGTGATCTTGTTCTCATGCTTAAAAAGCCTATTCTTGCCCGACGCAAGATAGGTGGAAAATTTGATCCAACTTAAGAGGGACCATTTGTAGTAGAAAAGCTCTACCCAAGAGGAACCTACCAGCAGGTGGATTTTCAAGGCGAGAGACCCATGTTGTCGATGAAGGGACGATACATGAAGACATACTATGCAACTTGACATTGCTTGAATTGATAATTTAAAATTTTAATTATTCTGTGGTTATTCATTTGTCCAAATGTCTGTGATCGGGTCCAAAAAAAATTTAATAAAATTAACCTCAATTAAATGAAATTTTTTGAATTTATGTGCTTCAATTTTCTCCTTTCTACTTTAAAGGTTGATATTTTAATAAATTAAATAATATGTAAATATAAATAAATGATCTTCTCATCGATACAAACTAAAATTTTGTCTAATATACACCTTTTTTTGTTCTTGTACCTGCTAAAATTCACCGCACTAATGTTTTTCCTATTGTCTACAGAGAAAATGTCAGGACAAAAGCTGATTTTTGCATTCAAGGATGTTTGGAATCTCGCACTTAACAAGGAAAGGACACCGCAGGGTGGCATCATAATCTTTGATGTGGACTTCGGTCAAGTCAATGTAGACTACAAGGGTCCCTTGATGGATGTGGTCAGCTGTCAATAAAATGAGGGGTTACAGTCGTTGTTAAAGTTCAGCACCAAAGAGGATTCCTTACTGAAGGGGAAGAAAGTGATAATGCAGCAAGATTCAATGGAGGGGACTAGTCGTTTGCCATCTATGATAACTGCACCGACCGGAAGACTAGTCACTGCTGTTGACGAGAGACTGCCAAATGCACTGTTACGAAAGACTCAACGCAAAAATGCCAATTAATGAAAACATAGAGCATTCCTATGTGATGAAAGGAGATGCTAGAAGGAGGCAGAATACTTGCTAACATTGATTCCTAAGGGCATAATTTGTGATCCATGCATGAGAGAGACTTCCTCTAATTTGCCTTCCATAGAAAATGAGTATGAATTTATTACGGAGCTTGTGCTACCAGAAGTTTCAGATGATCTTTGCACAGGTTGCCCAATGTACAATACTGAGAATCCCACATGAATACCAACTACAGGGGCATTTGTAGAATGCTCAAATTGAAACATCCTCCACCTAGAGAGTTACATCACTCTAGAGGAGTACACATCCACTGATAGCAGACTTTAGATCATCGGTCACTCAATTGGGGTATCATATATTTTGCTGGATACAAAGATAACACAAGCATGGATTCTTGTTGATATTAAAATGAGGGAGCACGCTCGACAGCCGCTGATGGTTACCATGGTAGAATTAGACAAAATGAGTAAAGTAAATAAACGGGAATTTGAATATTATGAAGAAGTCTAAGGAAGATTTGTCAATATACTAGAAGGCCTGGAGCTGTACATCAGAGTCTTCTCTAGTGAAGAAAGGAGCATTTTTTACTGCATATTTGACCTAAGAGATAGGGGTCGAGCTGGTTTTCTAATGGGAAGAACCTATTTTTAATTACAAAAATGGATGTGTGGAAAAGGCAGAATCACCAACCAATGTGTTAACTGTTATAATTTTACCAAAGACAGACAAGGAGATCCCCCAGGGATTCTACGATATGATGAGGTGGATCTGTTACCTCCTATATTAAATTGGATTATCAAGAGGATGGTTAGGTGGGGCATACTCTAGTTGACTACGTTCCCAAAAGCTGTATCATCTATATCTAAGATGAAGGGGATTGCATTCCCCTACATACAGACCATCATGATATCGTGAGACCTTTTTGCACGGTCTTCTTCATGAGCAAAAGAAATATTTTGTTCAGGAAAAAAAAAGTTGTTATTGGCCCCAGGAAGTTCAGAGGATCTACGGAGATTCCAGTACAAGTGGGTTCAGTACTAATTCTCATGGGAAATGGAGCAGACCTAGCCAAGCACTGCATTCCGGGGGTACGACACTGCAGTGTGTCTATAAATTTAAGAAGGATGGATAATAACAATATGCCATATGTATTTTAACTAGATCCAGAGTTAGAGGAAATATAACCTTAAGAGCTATAAGAGGGTTGCACCTCAAAGTACATGTAAAGGGAACTCTTATCCTGGAGCGTGGCTTAGTAGGTCAGCTTGATTAGGAACTCAACCCGCTGAAGATGCAAAATCAATTGATACCTTTCTTATAGTGCTTTGACGCAGCTGATATGATGATATATGTATCAGATATGTTCAGCTTATGATATGTATTCAACACGAAGATATTTTTAGATGTACTTTTGACAACATTCAGCAAGTTTTACCTTTTAATGCTTCGACCTATGTTCAATCTGTAACACCTGTTTGAAGCAGATTAATGAAATTTTCTTCAAAATTCACTCTATTTGTTAAATTGCCCTTTTTGTACGATAGATTAAGAGCCCAGAACCATGTGTTGGTTCTGAGCTACAATGAACGCAGAACAAAAAAAATAAATTTTGAT
This sequence comes from Phalaenopsis hybrid cultivar, assembly GCA_002079205.1. Classification (NCBI taxonomy): domain Eukaryota; kingdom Viridiplantae; phylum Streptophyta; class Magnoliopsida; order Asparagales; family Orchidaceae; genus Phalaenopsis; species Phalaenopsis hybrid cultivar. Next base: position 577,008 of record JXCR01148408.1, read on the forward strand.
AATAATAAAAGTTCAAATAAAGTAATCTTTTAAAAAAATCAACCAACAAAAAAAATAAATTTTGAAAATATATTTTGATAATTAAATGTGATTAAAATAACAAGAAAAGTAAATAAATCTCTTGAGTTGTTTCTCTCAATTTTGAGGTCTCTTACTCTTTCCTCACGCAGCACGACTATCTTTGTGTGCACTAATTTTCTTCATATCCCCATGAAATTTCACATTTTGCACAAAATATCACAGTCTTACAAATTTTTCTTCGCCAACGTCAACCATATCACATGCCACATCTCTATGAATTCAACACCACAAATTTTCTACACAATTTTCAAGTTACTCTTGGGGCCAGTACCTAAATTTTGATTCCCTCCTTTCGGGATCACTACCTAAATTCTGATTCCCTACTTTCGGGATCACTACCTAAATTCTGATTCCTATCTTTCAGAATCAGTACCTAAATTCTAATTCCCTCCCTTTAAAGTCAGTACCTAAATTCTGATTCTCCTTTCGGGATTGATACTTAAATTTCAATTTTTATTTTGAAATCAGTACTTAAATTCTGATTCCCTCCCTTCGATGAAAATGCCTAAATTCTGACTCTCTTTTTGGGATTGATACGTAAATTTTAATTCCCATTTCAGGATCAGTACCTAAATTCTAATTTTCTCCTTTTGAGGTTGGTACCTAAATTTTGATTCTTTTATTGAGATTGATATTTAAATTTTAATTCACATTTCGGGATCAGTACCTAAATTCTGATTCCATCCCTTCGAGGTCGGTACCCAAAATCCGACTCTCTTTCAACGACTGATACCTATATTTTAAATCTCATTTTGGGATTGATACCTAAATTTTAATTCCTATCTTGGGGTCAACACCTAAATTATGATTCCCTCCCTTCGGGATCAGTACTTAAATTCTGATTCCTATCATTCAGGGTCAGTACCTAAATTTTGATTCCCTTCTTTCGAGGTCGGTACCTAAATTCTGACTCCCTCTTTCGGCATAGATATCTAAATTTCAATTCTCATTTTGGAGTCAGTACCTAAATCTTGATTCCCTCCCTTGAAGGTTGGTACCTAAATTCTAACTCTCTCTTTCAGGATTGATACCTAAATTTGAATTCTCATTTTGGGGTCAGTACCTAAATTTTGATTCCCTCCCTTTGAGGTCGGTACCTAAATTCTGACTCTCTCTTTTGGGATTGTTACCTAAATTTCAATTCCCATCTCGGGTTCAATACCTAAATTATGTTTCCATCCTTTTGGGATCAGCCTAAATTTTGATTCCTATCTTTCAGGGTCAGTACCTAAATTCAGATTATCTCCTTTAAGTTCAGTACCTAAATTATGACTTTCCCTTCGGGATTGATACTTAAATTTCAATTCCCATCTAGTACGTAAATTCTGATCCCCATCTTTCGATTGTAATATAATCAAAGCTAAATTTTGCTAGCATCAAGCTAAAATTGAATTCTCTTCTTGAGTGTCATGATCATTTTCAGAATCTCTTTTCTTTCAATCCCCAACAAGAATCCTGAATCATCAATTTTGATTGAATGTTCATTTGCTAACTTCCTAAAAAAAAGAACTAGCACTTGATTCTACACTTCATTTTGGGTTTGTTGACTTAGAAGTCTGGGTTGATTTTGTTGATCTTCTTGGTCAACGCCAATACATGTAGTGTGCTTGCCCAGCTCACCACACCTATTTGGGGTCCATTTATTGACCTCACTTTTGGTTGAGGTCGAGTTTTCCGTCTTAAGTAGCCTAAGGTCTAGCCATAGGATTTTCCTTTTGACTATTCCTAGAAAATTAGCGAAGGAACCCTCACCTTTAGAAACTCTAAGCTCTTCTGTGCTCACCTTGAAGTTCCATATACTTGTCATAACCTCTAGCACTTAGTAGGTGGGGCCATTATAGAGAAAGCTCAAGGGGAGTCCCCATAGGACTGCGTGGCCTTAAGGTTGACCCTGGCTGTTGGTTTGGAGCTAGCTGACCCTCTTTCACCAACTTGCTCCCACTTTCACTCAAAACTTTAAAATCCAGATTTGTTGACTTTGATCCCATGATCTTTTTAGAAATTCAAGTAGATGGTCCCCTAGACCTTCTGACTTTAGGAAAGGAGGCAAGGGTTTAGCTAAGACCAGTACATAGAGGACCCAAATAGGGATTTTATTGGTCCATAGCTCATATAAGGTGGTTGACACCACAATTCTACCAAAATATCCAACTTAGCCTATTGCACCCAAATCCACCCAAATTACATAAATGCCCTTGAAACCCTAAATTTGACCAAAAGTCCCAAATTCATCCAAAATACCCAAAATTATTCAAAAATCATTTCAAACCATTTTAAACTACCAAAATTGCCCAAAACATCGCAAAAATTATAAAATTACCAAAATACCCTCAAATTTGCGAGAATTACAAAATACCCTTGGTAGCCCAAACTTTCCTAAAACCCTCAAAAATCATTTCAAATGTCCCCAAAACCAATTTGGATCCTTTAATTGAACCCAATTTGACTACTCTGACCACAAAGCCCCAAATTTATCTTAAAGGACCAATTTCTTCAAATTCACCTCACACCCCCATCAATTTTGCCCCAATCCTCCCCAATTTCAATGTTAAACTCAAATTCACCTCATATGATCAGTTCAAACTAAATCCAGGCCTTCTTGACCCATGCTTTGAGCTCAATTTTGATCCAAATTAAACCCCCAATGCTGACCCTATGACATAATCTCACTTAATTGAACCATATGATCCACTCAATCTCACATAACTGAACCACATTCGAAATCCCCAAATTTACCCCAAATTGACTATCTCCAAATTCCACCAAATTGAACGCTCTAACCCTAAAATTGGCACCCAATTGATGTTGAAAACTATTTATGACATTCCCCTAGACCATTTTGAACCATCAATTTTAACCTAACTCAACCTTAGCCTAAGCTAAACCCAAGTCTAACCCAAAAGCTCCAACTTGAACAATTGCCCACAATCCTCCAAATTGAACATCCAAACCAATTCAAAATCACTCCAAATCTTTTCTAAATTCCTAATTACAATCACTACATTAAATTGATCAATCAATTGAGCTAAATGTCATGGCTAGCCTAACCCAAACACAACTTCTAGCCATTTTGACTCTAATTGAACCCCTTCACCTAAATTGACTTAATCAAACCAAATTGGTCAACCAAGGACCCCCATAGCCACTAAGCTCCTCTTTTGGACCAGCTTAAACCACCCTAAATCCACCCAAGTGAGCTATGCACCAATGGGATAAGGGATTTCATCCCATTTTTGGACCTTAACCAAGAAATCTTTTCTGTCATCACTAACCATTAGGGGTAAATCATAATTAACTCTCTCTCTGGCTTACCTGACCACCTGACCACCTGACCACCTCCCCTGCTTTGGGTTGCCACCCTACTCACCAGAATATGCCAAAATAGTGAGCCACCACCCCTAAATCGAACTAATTTCAACCCTAGTAGCCAACTCATCCTAATTTCTCTTCGGAGCTCCTCAGCCCTCCATCTATGTAGCTCTTCGCACCCATCAATTGGCCCTTGTGGCCAGCCCAAGCTCTTCTACTTAATCAGCCCCCTCCATGGCCAAAAACAGAGGTGTTCGAAATCCTTGGAAAAACTTTGTCAAAATCTCATCAGAGACTCTCCAAGCTCCCTTAAGCTCAATCTAACCATCTTTCTCCTCTGATTCCTACTGTGAGAGCCTAATTTTGAGCTTAAACATTCAACTCAGATTAAGATTTCTCTCCACAGTCCACCAAACTCAATTTAATTATGCACACACCATCCCTAGAGCAAGAGGAGTTGATTCCTCATCAAAGCCTCCTCTAAAACTGCCTCTAGGATAGCTCTAGACCAACACCAGAAATCCATCTTGGTTGAAATCATAGCTAGACAATTTACTAAGGCTTGGGACTTTATCTGGAGGTTTGTTGGACTCAATCGAAGCTACCACAACCATCTAATTGAGCCCCCCCTCTCAGACAAATGTATTGAGCTCTAACCCTAACTCGAGCTAATTTTATCTCTCCATGTGCAATGGCTTGATTTCATACTTGATTAATCATATAAATGTGTTTGTCTTAACTAGATGAAGGTCTAGAAATAAACCCCATGTGATTTGGTTGAGTCTAGGCAGAGATCTTAAGGTTTTAGTGTGAACGACTTACTAGTTAGGTCACTTAGGGAAGATGAACGGATGTCATCCGATCACGCTTGTATCCAATGGATGGAGGAGATCTAGCCAGATAGACTCTTGATGTGTGAACCATGGGTCGCATGGCATGCCTAGCTGGAAAGTGCAACGAATAAGAGCGCACCGCGTGTGAGTTCAGAGCCGCCGTTAGATTTGTTGGCCCTACGTGGATAAGTAGATAAATATGGATTTTGTGAATTATTTTAAATGCCTGACTTCAAAAATCCATATTTTTCTTTAGAAAAATCATGAAAATAAAAGAAACATACCTTCTTGCTCAGTGAAAATAGGTTAATAATTTGGTCTAGAATTAAAAACTATTTTTTTATTCTTTGATTTTTAATGACTTAAATACCCAATGGATTATTTTAATTCATTATGATCAAATGTTGCTCACTTAAAGTTTTTAGGGTTTGTTCCTCATGATAGAGACTTTGCCCTCTGATTTTTCCAACGTTAGAGGACATCTCTATGCTTCTGACCTTAATTTTCAAGCTAAGGTAGCCATTTTTGCCATTTTAGTTTAAGAAAATAAAAGATCACTTGGAAAATTTTGGAAATAATTTTAATATTTTTCCTATGGTTAGAGAAGCTTAGAAAAAAATTCCATGATGGTATAAATAATTTTGTAAATTTCTATATTTACTTATGTGTATATAAATTGTGTTAATTTATGTAAATTATATACTTATTAAAAATTGACAAAATCAATCCCGCATTGTGCATAAAAATCATATTTACTTACTGTAAAAATTTAAAAATTATTTGGCATAGTTTAAGTACAAAAATTAATTTTTAAAGAAATTTTCTATTTTTTGTACAAAAATAAATATAATAAATTAAATAAGCTTAATTTTCCAAGTGGTCTATTTTTTGTACTAAGCTTCAGAACAGGATCCTCAAATTGTACCAATGGTCTATTTTTTGTTTACTCTTGATGACCAAATCATCCACGTAGCATTCCACTTGTTTGTGAATGAGGTTTTAAAATTTTTTTGTCATTGCACGTTGGTACGTTGCTCCAGTGTTCTTTAACCCAAACGACACACTGTGTAAATAGAAAATTCCAATAGGTGTTCTGAAGGTTGTATGTGTTGCATCCTCTAGAGCCATCTTTATTTGGTTCTATCCCGACGATCTGTTCGTGAAAGAAAATATTTCATGTGTAGAAGCAATATCCACCATCATTTCTTATATTGGTAGTGAAAACTCGTCTTTTGGACATGCCTTGTTCAAATCTCTAAAGTTGATGCAAACACAAATTTATCCATTTTTCTTTTTGATAGGTACAATGTTAGCTAACCATGTGGGGTATAGCTCTTTTTTTACAAAGATAGTGTCTATTAATTTCTTCACCTCTGCAATTACTTGTTACTCTATTTTGAGGCGCATCCTTCTTGGAGCTTGTTTTACTAAGGTTATATTATGGTACACCTTCAGTTTATGAACTGCAACCTCTGCTGACAGTCCTGGCATTTTGTCACAACTCCATGTGAAGTAATCTTTGAATTCATTTAATAATTTGATCAACTATAGAGATTCTTCATCGTTGAGTAAGGAATTTTTAAATGTAGGTCGGGGTTGTTCTTCAATCTCGAGGTTGATTTCATTTAACTCATCAATCGTTGATTTTATTTCCTCCTCAAAATCTAACGAAGCGCTTTCTATTAGCTGATTAGTAGAGTCATCGTCTATATCAAGGCAATCCTCTCCTAATTCACTAGTAACAACTATGCAAAATTTTGAATCATCGACTGATCTTGCTGTACCAAATCCGAGACCCTCTTTCTAGTTGGGAGTTTGACTTTTAGCACTCCATGACTTTTCAAAAAGTTGTAATTTAACTTTTGACATTTGTTTTAGTAAGTGTCCCTATTGAATTAACTTTTGTACACAACGCGAAAAGTAACAAAAAGACAATTCCATTAATTCATTAGGATCATCATCCAAGTTTACATGATTTTCAAGATCAGTAGAGGTAGAAGCACAGTAAAATTTGATCTTCTTTGAACCAACACTACGGACTTTCTTGACCTCTAAACTCTCGACATTTTGAGGGAGAATCAGAGTAAGGGTCATGGTGTTCACATAGTGGTTTATCCGATCACAAATCGTCTCATATTCGCTTTAATATCTACCTTCTAAGGATATCTCGTATTGAGGTTTCCTTTATTTTACAATCATTATTTCATCTTCAGAACTGTCTTCATCATCAATGTAGATGGTCGACCTAGTACATTCAACAATTAAATTGGTTCTTCCTCGTCTACATCCCCAACCTTGACCTCGGGTGCATGCACTAAAACAACCCTCAATGACTTATTGTAAGAGAGAGGTGGAAGATCGCTGAAGTGGAGTTGAATGACTTCCTTTTTGTGATTCTTCTGAATCTTCTCTTTTGTTTGTTGCAATTTCATGAGTGAAGACAATTTTCTTTGGAGGCGCGTAGTAGGTTGCTTCTTCATGAATGCCAACTTCATGAACTGAAAATGGTTGAAGATCTCCCTTGATGCAATGTTCTTGTTCTTCTTTGTACTACTTGATGCATTGGTGTAGGGATGATGGAACCATGTTGTGTTCATGAATCTATGGTCAACCTAGTAGAGCGTTGAACGAGTTCTTGGCGTTGATGATATGGAATTTAGCGATTGTTGCTAGTTCTCTAACCTTCATAAGCAATGTATTCGATCCAAGGGCCCTCTCTCCCTTTTGGTTGAATCCTTTTAGCATCATTTTATCGGTCGTATGCTCTTGAGCTTCAATGTCCAAGTCGGACAATGTCCATAGACTCATCAAGTTGAGAGATGCTTTAGGATCTTCTAGAACTCTAGTTCAAGCAAGACTGTAATCAGAGACAGGATTAGAGCATCGTAGATGCTTAATTCGGTCGGTAGCTTCCTAAGATGACCTAGCATATTATAATCCACTTTATATGGTCCTTCAAATTTCTCTTGGTTATGTGTTTCTTCCACTAGTGGGGGTGGAGGTAGCTCTTCTCGAGTTACTATCTGTTTTCCTCTATCTGTCGGAGGTTTCGAGGGTAACACTCTCCCGCTTCTTAAGTTTACTTCTGTAATTTCTTCTTCTTGAGATGTCATTGTTGAATCTTCTAGTGTTTGTTCTTTGTCAGAAAGATCTAAGTTGATGGCAAGTGGTGCACCCTGGCACTCGAGGATTGGCTCTTCACTCCCGGTGCTATCATAAGCGGTATTATCGATGTCTTCTTCAGTTTTGTTAGCGAGTTCATCGGACTCAAGTATAATTTGACGATCATTTTGGGTATCAATATTGAGGCTAGATTGGTTAAAACGTAGGCAAAATCACAATCAATATATTCATAAGACCCCTTAAGGGCAAAATGATAATCATACAAAGTCAGAGGTTTGAGGAGTTTCTTCCTCGAATCTGAGACAACTAATCTAGTAGAGGCAGTCCCTATCCTACCCTCTGTGCTATCAATCTTTGTAGTAGTATTCTTCTTCCTATTTGTCCTTGACGATGACAGATCTTGTGGCAAAATCTTCATCTCGAGCTTGATAGGCTGAAGACTCTGAATGGAAGTTTGTTGTGACGCATTCTGGATTTGGTTTAATATTTTCTTGGTTGATTTGCTCCAAAATTCATTCCATCCATCTTTACCAATGTGTGCAAAAGATTGTTTGGATGAGTTCTGGATTCGGTTTAGGACCCTCTTGAGCTCGTTCCAAGTCGTACTCCATCCATCTTCTCCAGTAATTGGATCAATCGGAGAGATCGACTCGGCCGAAATTACATTTATAGAACCTTTTTCAGGTGCTTTTAAATATTCTTTTGAGGTCATTATATTCCCTTCTTTGAGGTTCTTTTCGAGTCAATCCTTAAAGTTTAATCATTCTTCTATATTATGTCCCAACAATCGGTGGTAAGGGCAATAATTTGGTTCATCTTTCTTATCGACCTCTTTGGGTTTCCTTGGCTCTGGTAGTCTGAACTCAGGCATTTTCATCAGACTTCTGAACAACTTGGATACGGCTTCATCTTTGAAAGAATAAACCATCTTCTTTCGTTCTGCCAAAAATATTCTTGTGGTGGTCGCTGGTTGGACTGACTATTCTATTTCTAAGCCTGCTGTGATGAAGATTGACGAGGATTTTCTGCATATATCTTCATCGGCTATTTTCCTTTGTTGACAGACGCTATTGTTCCTGATTTCTTTTCAAACACTCTGGTTTCCTTGGACTTTTCATGTGAATCCATATGTTTGATTTCTTCTTGAAGACTAATGGCTTTACTGAGTAGCTTCCCAAAGGATTTGATGGTGAGTCCTTTGAGCATGAAAGCTACTAGCCCATGGATGCATTTGAGTAAATTCTCAATTATATGATGTTCATGTAGCTGAGGTTCACACTTCATGCTAAGGTTTCTCCACCTCAAAATATAGTCCACTAAAGTATCATGGGGCTTTTGCTTTTCCATTATGAGCTCTCCTATAGAAACATGATGTTGCGCTTCGGCAAATCTTTTCACAAAAAATGGTTCCAGCTCGACAAATGTTTTTACTGATCCGTTGGGCAAATTAGCATACCAATCGAAGGCAATCCCTGACAAGTTGTTGATGAACTGTTGGAACAGTAAAGCTTCGCTATTTCTTGTGTTGCCACAACTGGCTCGGAAATGTGTTATATGTTGTTTGGGATTTCTAGTCCCATCAAATATCTTGAAGTTCGGGGACACGAAACCCTTAGGGAAGGGTACGTCATCAAATTCCTCTAGGTAAGGTCTACCCTTCAAAATCAATGCAGCACCCTTAGATTGGGTTAAGGCCTCTCAAACTTGCTCGACCATTTATTTAAATTCCTTCTTTGGCATGGCGCCCAATGGAGAATCCTTCTTTTGTTGGCTGAATTGCTCATTGCTTTGGAGGATATCCCTACGCAGTTCATCTATGGCGTTCTCCTCAACGAGAGGTTGAGCGTCGTGCACAGATGTTGCGGCCCTAGTTTTGATGACATGGAGATCCATGAAATCTTCTTCGAGGTAATCATTGCAGTGAAAATCTTCATCATCATTATCGATGAAAAATCTGTGTTCCTGAGGTAACTTGGAAATCCTGACTCTATGCTTTTCAACTTTTTCTTCAAATATTGATTCTTCAATTGTCTTAAGATTTGAAGGACCCTACTGGACATGTCCTCCATCTCACTAGCAATCGCTGCGACGATGTCAAATATTTTGGACCCTGACTTCTTTCCACGATTTTTTCCTGTGGGATTACTAGACTGTATCGATACAATGCCCTTGCGTATCCACACCTTTTTCTTTGAAAATGACATCTAAGGATGGAGTTTCCTAGCAGAAAACATTAGTATGTCCAGAAAAAGTAAGCTCCGCATGGTGCAGACCAGATACAATATTAGGTAATCTCTTCATCTTTTCTTTTGGAATTTTAGGAACATCCTTGTAGTGGGTGATTGGTTGAATTCTTAGACCCAGTCTTGACTTAACCGGTCAATGACCTGCTGTCCTAGTAATGGTAGAATTAGTGGTAACTATGGCGGTATAAACTCTGCTTCCCAAAGTAAACCAGACGGCGATGCGAGTAGGCAAATTTTCAATTGACTTTCGAGATCGTTTGGCAGATCTGACGTCTTTTAAAATCTCTTTCCTCATATGAGGGGATATTGCATGCCCCACTCATTTAAGTAATTTACTGACATAATAGCCTTCTTTGGCGGCTAGACTCTGAAAAATTGAACTGACTCGGGTGATAGAAGCGGTTTCTTTCTCTCCACACCTTGTCCATGAAGCGATGGTAATGCATCGGCAATTTTTTGGATACTCTCGTACCCATCGGTATCCATTAAAGGATGGAATCTACTTACCCGCAGAAGTGGACATGTTTCCGGTGATCCTGATTTGTCTTGGTGAGGATCTTCCTTAACAGGTATCTCCTCAGGAGCCTAGGCTTTAATGGCTCTCAAAACTTTCCTGTTGTAGTTTCTCCTTTGAGTTCGGGTTAGTGGTACAATTCTTGAACTCAATCTAATTTCGAATACTTATGGTGGGAGAGCTATTCGCTTAGTCGTATCTTCAATGATAATTACGTCTTTCCCATTAGCAGCAGTGGGGACAACAGGCTTAGTAGGTGCTGGGGCGACAGTACTAGTCTTGGCTTTCTTATAAAAAGGGAAGTCCTGAAGACAGCTCAAGTTGAATTCAGCAGACGGCTCCTAAAATTTTGAAGCAATGACTTTCATCCCGACGAATGGAGCCTTGACTTTCATCCTGACGAACGGAGCCTTCCTGAGGATAATCTCGTGGTCTTCAAATCCAGCTCCGAACTTAATGTTAGGAGCAACATTGCAGGTTTCATGGCTTGCGGAAAGTTGCATGAAAAAGTTAGCATTGGGTAGGCCATTGCAGTAGCTTTAAAACAGAAAGCTCCAGGGTTAGTTATATGGCCAAAACCTTGTAATCTTGGTGCACGCACTAAAAACTAACAAAGGTTGATCTATTGACCGGGTAAGTCTTAGTTTGTTGGGATTTTAAAATTTTTAGTAAAAAGGTACTTCAAAAGTAGAAATTTTTAGTTAATTTTGAAGCGTGTGCGACACAACACAACTTGATTTAATTTTCATAATTGAAAATTAAAGTCGAAATAGAGATGTGAAAAGCTTAAGACCAAGTGCAAGGCCCATTTAACACCACACAATGCTCAGGTGGAACTAGTCCACCAACAAAGAATCCGGCCCCACATGAAGATTAAATGAGTCCTTAATGATCTTCTGAACCCCTCTGTTCAAAGATGATTGAACAGGCAATTCTGAAGTCTAAAGTGTTGGTCGTACTTTCTCAAGACAGAAATGGGTAAAGTATGTCAACGAAAGAAGAGTAATTTAGTCTAAGAAAGACATAGAAACATTACTGATGTGTGAAGATAATATTTCATTATTTAAGTGGAGAGAAAAGCTTGTGCCCATTGAAATCACTAGAAGTTGTTGGCACTATTTTGGTTGAGGAGTTGCCCGTTGGAAGCTGTCGGTCACCGGAATTGAAATATCGTCACCTACTTTGGAAGGACATTTTAATTTACACAGATATATATATATATATATATATATATATATATATATATATATATATATATATATATATTAGAAAAATA
>JXCR01148408.1:588403-661301 GCA_002079205.1 Phalaenopsis hybrid cultivar
TATATATATATATATTAGAAAAATATGAAATCAAGCTAACCCATATTTTTCATAGTTTAAATGAAAGAGCACCATACCTCAAACCTTGTATCTATTCCGAAGGATAAACATAAGCCTTGAGGATGATGCTCAATCAAATAAACTAAGAAATGTATGACGTCTGTTTGGTCTGTGAAACCGTTTTATTTGCCAAAAATTTCCCCTATTTAATATGAAGAATTAAATAAGGTAATATTAGACTGAGTTCGGACAAGCTTCCTATAAGGGCAAGCCCCTTTAGTTAATTACATCCTAAACGACCAAAGTCACCTAAGAAAACTCTCCATAAAAATCAAGAAATGCTATCTTCAAGGAGTTCAAAAGGATAGAACTTTTTAACAAAATCAGACGAAGAGGTGTGAAATGGGAAGGGTTCAAATTTGGAACATTTATTGTAGAGTGCAAAGGAGGAAGATCTAACGGCTGTCATAGATCTAAAGGAAAACCTCGGTGACTTCCCAGTGTATCCCATGGTTTGGCTTTAACTTTGAGGAGAAGTTATTTCATCCTGCAGGTTTTATTTGTTAGGGCTTACATTTGTGTGAAACGATCATTAAAAAATCTGGAAGATGTGAGAATTTAGGTCGTGACAGATGACAACCTTGAAATCCTAAGATGAGTTAAGGCTTAAACTGTGTAGCACGGCTATACAAAAGCCTAAAGTTAAGGTGAGGATTTATTTTACATATGCAGACAACCTCTAAATCCTATGGTTTGGTTGTTTAATTCTAAGGAAGGAATGGTTTATTTGGGGAAGTTATGTTCTGCTGTTGAAGATGGTCGAACTACCCAACGTGCTAGCTCCAAGCTCCTTACCGTGACGAGTTTGAATTTTCTAGAGTGTCAAGTTATGATGTCAAATTAGGTGTCCTTATGGCTGTAGTTCTTTAAATTTTATGGGGGCATATTAAAGTTGATTAAAGTGATACAAGTTAGGATCCTATGGTTCCCTCGTTCTGACACCACTATTTTCTATTGGAATCATTTAGTCCAAATGAATTTACTAAACTCAACTTAATGAGTTCCATAATTTCATTTATGTCGTGGGAAGCCTCATTAGAAACCGTAGGTTACCTCCTCCGAAGGATTCACGATCATCTGATTGAGGCGTCTTAAATTAGTTGCAATTCTAGTTTTTGTGATATTTGTGATTAAATTTTGAGTTGTTTTATATTTTAAATGTTGTGGAGGTGATTTTTATCTTGGTTGATTTTAATTTTGGTTTTGGGTTTTGGTTTTGTGGATATCTTAACAGTTTTGGTTTTCATGCAACGTGACATCGTTGATTATTCATGCAATTTTTGTAAGCATAAAAGAGTACAGTATGAAAGTACAAGAAAGACGACACAGTAAATTATAAAAAGCATACCTTGTGAGTCTTCTTGTTCCGCCACCTGAAAGTCAAAATACATATGAGAGCATTTTACATAAAGCAGAAATGTAAGGTTTTGTTGATCTACCCAACCCTAGGTCATATCTTGGTGGGTCGCTAATGACTTGTTTATGGATAATTTTATCCAGCAAAACATATTAAGTTTAGTAGACCTACGAGGCATCCAACAGTTCTGATGAAAGAAACAGGTCCATGCTTCCCTCTCACTGCCTGGTAAAAAGTCTCAAGCTCACTTAAACTTATTATGTTGCTTAATAACTCGTCCTTTAAATACCTTTAATGCTCAATGAACATTGATTTTTCAATTATCCCTAAGAGTAGGGCAATTATCACTTATAATTTAATTCGAGAATTCTGTGGGTGAAGAACCTTTAAAGGAGCAAGTTAATGCTATCAAGGCACTTAGCCAACTTTTTCATTTGGGCTTGTAGTGTTTTAAGGGTGTTCAATTTTAATTATGTTTACTTTTCTAATCCTCATTTAATTAGATTTGATTTAGCTTATGTCACTACTAAGTGCTTAAGATTTTATTAGATATCTTATTTATTATTTTTTTTGGAAAATTAGATTTTTAGGTGATGATGATTCATTATCAAAATTTTTTAAAAGTCATTTGAATCATTAACTAGGGGTATTAAATTGGTGAGTTATCAACACCCAAAATCATACCCTAAGTATAGGATCATTTGGTTGACCAAACTTCCAAATTTTAATAATTTAAGGAAATTACAAATTTATCCTTTAATTGGACGAAGTGAGATTGGTTTCTATCAAAGAATCCCTTATCATTCAATCATCCAAATATGTTAATCAAGATCAAAGGTTGCCCATTTCCCCTTCTTGAATTAAGCCTAAATGTTAATTAAGGCCAAATTTCCAAAATTACACTTTTGCCCCTAAGGCTCTATCACTTCATAATTTGTCAAATTTAATTCAAATGACTTTGATATTTTTATCCCACCTTACTCATGGGTCAATTAAGACATCAGATGAGAGAATGTGATTTTTCAAAACTTAATTTAATTTACATATTTATTTTTATGCAAAAATAGAATTTTTCAAAGAAAAATCCATAACATGAAAAAGAAAAGCCTAATCCATTGAAATTTTTAATGGAGGTATACTTAGACAAGTGAACTACTGGGACCAAATCTCATGATTTATTGAGTTTTGTTTTAAGGTTAAGCTCTCAAGAATTTATTAACCATAAAATATTTTAAATGTGGAAAATTTTTTGAGGTGAGGGAAACAATAGAAATAAATTTCACATTGTTCTGATTTTTCTTTAATTTGTTAGGATTATTTTTGTGAAAATCCATTTTTAGCCTTTAAAATTATTTTAAGCTTCAAAATCCAGTATTTTCACTTAGAAAATTAGAAAAAATATCCAATTATTCTAATGTTCTTACGAAAAAATTTAGAAAATTTTCATGAATTTGTTTATTTTTGTGATTTTTATCATTTTTTAATTATTTAAATATTAATAATAGAATAAAATGAAGTTTTTATTTTAATTAACATTTTATTTTTAGAAAATTTATTTGATCACAGAGAACTCCAAAAAACTAATTTTTATAAATTTTTGAGTAATATTTTATTTACGAAAAATCATTTTATTGTTAAAAATGACACTTAACATAGAAAATCAATTTGAGTTATCAAATGAGCTCCAAATATTTAAAAATTTTTATGGGGAGTTCTCTGAACCTGAAATTATAGTGGAGAGTTAAAATCAAGTCATTTAAATCTTCATGTTTCCCAAAATTGATTTTCTTCGTGTTTTAAGGTTTGTAAAAATTAAGTGCATTTTTAATGACTTGGCTCATGAAACATTTTTCTAAAGGGTTCTCTAGTCATGTCAAACCTTCTTAAATTCTCTTGGAATTTTCTAAACAACATGATAATTATTATGATTAATTTATGTAAATAATAGACATAAAATAGAAAAATAAGGATCTCTGTCTAGAGATCTTCTCTGACTTTGGAAAAATCAAAGAATGTTTCCTAAGACAGAGGCAACAACATGCCAAAATTTCAAGCCATGGTGAAATGTCTACATGCATGGAGAATCAAAAGACTCAAAAGATTATTTAACTAATTAAAAATAAAATATGCGTCAAATAAACTTCAAACCACTTCCACATTGTTCTCATATGTTCACTAAGCAAGAGGATACTTTTTTTTTTATTTTTGTGATTTTTCTACACCAAGATATAAAATTTTTAAAGTTTAGCAAATTAAATAAATTTGAAAAAGCCCTATTTTTCTACTTCTGTGATGCGGCACTACGTCAACCTATGGTGGCTCCAAAGCTCCACGCGACATGCTCCCATTTTATGTCGCCTTCCACCCCACCAGCCACGCGTCTCGCATTTTCATTCTGTCTCTCCATCGAGCGTGATCAGAGCCGTCCTTGCGATACACGCGCGATCCACGACATGTGGTCATCATGTTCGATGCCTTAGAATGAGAACCATTCATTTTCAAAACTTAATATCTCACTCATTTCTCAACAAAATAAAAAAAAATGTTTTTAAATGCTTTTCTTGAATAGTACAACATATCCATACGGTAATAATGTCATAAAACTAACCCTAATAAAATGGAGAATCAAAATACGCTCGAGAAGAGGGGAAGTTCAGTACCTTTGTTCTGAGAATGGAAGCTTCAATTAGAGGTTCTCGGCATATTCGTGGAGGTCCAAGGAGGCTACGGATTAAGCGTCTTACTGTGGTGAAAGGTCTAGGTATGAGTTTGACTGGGCTCGATTTTAGGTGTTGGTTTAGAGCTATGCTAGGGGCTCTGTATGAGGGGGATTTGATGGGGCTTCTTCTTCTTTCACTATGGTGATGGTGTGGGTGATTTTAATCGGAGTTTGGTGGACTGTGGAGCTATGGGGAGTTCTGTACTAGTTTTGGGATAAATTGAAGCTCAAAATTGAGCTTCCAAAGAGGGGATCAATGGGGGAAAATGGTTGGCTTAAACTGAGGAGGACTTAAAGTGGTTGTAGGATCAATTTGGAAGTCTCTCTTTGAGAAAATTTTAGCACCTCGCCCTTTGGCCACGGAGGTGAGCTTTTATAAAAATGGTCAATGAGGGCTCTGTGGGTCAGTTGAAGTGTGCAAAGTGCTGCCTAAGTGGAGGGCAGAGAGGCTCTAAATTTAAAATTGTATAAGGTGGCCTCAAGTTTGGAATTGGGTTTGGATTTAGGGGAGGTAGCTCTTGGTTTTTGTGTTTTCCAGCCACCAGGTCGGCCGACAAGGACAGGGGAGCTGACCAAGGGGTCAGGTGAGCCAGGGGAGGTTCAATTATCACTTACCCCCATGGGTAAGTCAGAATGGTGAAGAGTTTTGGCTTAAGACCCAAATATGGGCATAAATTCCTTAATTTAGGGAACCATTGGTCCATAGCTTGGTTTGGTGAGTTTTGTAAGGTTTAGTCGGGTCCAAAGGAAGGGCTTAGTGGCTGTGTTGAACTTTGGTTGGCCAATTTCACATGGATAGGATAATTTTTGGTGAAGAGACCCATAAGGGTGCAAATGGCCAAAGCTTAGGTTTGGGCTAGGCTAGCCATGACCTTGAGGCAAATTAACTGATCAACATTGTGTAGATGATTTTCATGAAAAGTTTTTGTGAAGACTTGAAATTATTTTGAGTTCAATTAGGTGCCCAATTTGAAGGATTTTCGGATTTTGGTCAATTTGAGCAAGTTGGGCAAGACTTGGGTCTGGATTGGGCTAGGCTTGGGCTAAGTCCAAATTGATTATTTAAAATGCTAAAAAGGAATGTGATGATAAGTTTTCAACATAAATTGGATGCCAATTTTGGGTTTAAGGTAATCAAACTGGTGGAATTTTGGTGTATGGCCAATTTAGGGCAAATTTGGGGCTTTTGGACTTAGGTCAAAATTAAATGAAATTAGGGATTCACCAAGGAAAATTGAAGGTCAATTTTGATGTGATTTTTCAACATAAAATGTGTCAAATTAAGTAGGCTATTGGTTCAATTTGGTGAGATTATGTCATATGACCAAAAATGGAGATTTGATTTAGATCAAAATTGGGCTTAAAGAATGGGCCAATTGAGCTTTGATTTGGTTTATATTGGTCATATGTAAGGTGAATTTGAGTTTAGAATTGAAATTGGGGAAAATTGGGCCCAAATTGATAGACATTTGTGGTAAATTTGGGGAAAATTGGGTCTTTAAAGGCAATTTGGGGGTTTTGTTCAAAATGCTCAAATTGGTCAATTGGGTCATGTGGTAGTTGAGAAAAATGAAATTTGGAATATTTCGAAGGTTTTGGCCATTTTTGGGATTTTTTAAAATTTTTGAAAATTTTAGCTAAGGAGGGGCATTTTGGTAATTTGACAATTTGTTGGTGATTTTGGGTAATTTTGATGTCTTTAAAAGGTTTGAAATGATTTTTCAACAAATTTGGGTAAATTTAGGAATTTTGGCTAAATTTATGGTTTCAAGAGTACTTAGGTAGAAATGGGGTGTCAACCACCATAAATGAGCTATGGACCAATGGGAACCCCATTTGGGTCTTCTTTGTACTGGTCTTAGCTAAACCCCAACCTAGGGCTTGTAGGTTTAGAGGATCATCTACACGAGTCTCCCAAAGGATCAAAAGATCAAAGTCAAGGAATTTTGGGTTTAGGGTATTGAGTGATTGTGAGTGAGGTGATTGTAGTGAGTGCAATAGCTCTAGAGCAACACCCAGAGTCAACCCTAAGGGCAAGCAGTCCTATGGGAACTCTCCTTGAGCTCCCCCATATTGACCCCACCTACTAAGTGCTATAGGTTATAACCAATATGTAGAGCTTTAAGTTGAGCAAAGAGGAGTTTAGAATTTCTAATGGTTAGAGTTCCTTTTCTAGTTTTTTAGGAATAGTAAATAGGAAAGACCTATGGCTAGACCCAAGACTACTAAAGAGGAAAACTAGAACTCAATCAAAAGTGATGTCAACATCCACAGAGCGACCGTTGTTAATTTTTATTTCGCGCACTATAATTATAAGGAATTGGCCAAATACTAACCCTAGAACTTTCTTTTTGAAAGCTGCTGCAATGGCATTTCTGATGGTCACTTTCTCCTACAACTTACCAACTAGTTGTGTTGCCCGCAATGTCACCCCCACCATCAAGTTTGAAGCCATATTTAACAATCTTGATGTCATACTTGGAAAGGCCCCGTTTGTTTTCATGAAAGTCGTCACTCTGGAAGTATGAAGACATCTTTTGTGTTTAACTTAAACTGTCCACAAGATTTCCCTTCCTGCAAAAGGTGACGACTAATGCTGCCTGACACCTGTCAATTTCGTAGTTCCCTCATCTATCTTCTCAAGATTTGTTACACCTACCACTGCCAGATTCATTGTTACTTTGCCTACCGTATCATCTGTGAAAGGAAAGGAAGTTATGATTGTTGAAGACACAGTTGAAGGATTTACTGTACCACCATCGGTAATTGAAATCGAGTCTAGTTTAAAGTTTGTACCATTAACCAGATCACAGAGAAGAGATTGTAGTTGAAGGATTCAAAGGGCTACTAAAGCCAAAGTTCTAGAGAAGGTATCTACTGATGAGATTGCTCACAAGGAGAAGCTTGGATTGTTTTAGGCCTCTCCACTTCTACGAGGGAGTAGATTTCACCCATTAATGGGTATTAATGGATATGAAAATATTCAAAATATTACTGTTGCTTTAACGTTACTTCATGGTTGTGCTAAGGAGAGGGAGAAACCCACTCTTATCACCAATGTCTATACAATATTTCAGAGATTGTTTGTCAAAGAAGGATGTTTAGTTGTTGAGCTACTTAAGCAGGTGGGATGCATGGTATCTCCAAGAATGAAAAAAGAAATTTTGAAGGATGTTAGATCTGTCTGACAGTTTCAAAGATCAGCTGAAATTTTGCCAGCTCGAATTCCTGTCAGATTCCGTCTAGAAAGCCAAGTTGGTACTACCATCAGTACCACCGATTTTATCACCACTACTACTCCAAGGTTTGTAGGATGTCGACCGACCAAGTCACTTCTGGGTTCGAGGATACTACATGTTGCTCAAAAGAATGTTCCAAAGAAGGTGAAAAAAGAAGTCTCCGATGTTGTATTTAGTCTGCACCAAAGGAAATATGCCTCTCTCCAACACACTGATGCTCTTGTTGAGACACCCCAACTAAAGACATCACCGTCGGAGAAGAAGGTATGGGTACTGAAGGTCACCCTACTAGTACAGTTTGATGAGCTCGCAGGGAAGCATTGTGAACAAAGTAAGAGTCTAAAGTATCTAGTGTTGTTGCAGCTATTGCTACCTAGTATGATGTATAGATGGAGGATGCTCAGGAGAGTCCTACAGATCTCAAGATAATCGCAGAAAGAATATTTAGAGAAAAATTTGAAAAGCTCAGGGCCGAGATTTCTAAGTTAGACTAAAACATGGAGTTCTATGGATGATTATGATTTTAATTTTAATGATTACCTTGATGAGGTTTTTATGGATATTAATGTCATCGAGACTAGATTATGGAAGGGAACATCATGTAGGGCTATTTTGCTAGGAGACGAGTATATTAGCCAGATGGAGAAAATGATGGAGGAAATGTATGCCGCAATGTACGTCATAGCTCCAATGCACGAGAAATTACATATGCAGCAAATGGCCTTACCAGAGAGCAATCAGCCTGAGATAATACACATTACCGACGAAATGACAAAAGTTGCTTCTACCAACAGAGATGACCAACCAAAGAAACATTCCACCCAGAGTATAATACCAGACAAAGATAACAAGCATATGGTCGAATAATAAATTTGGTTGGCCTTAGCATAATCTAAGGCTGGTGCATCAATTTCAAAGTGTAGACCTTACTCAGATGAGTTTGATGTCGTGCCCTACCCTAAGGCTTTTGTGTCACCAAACTTTATGAAGTTTGACGGGACCGGAAATCCTCAATAGCATATAACCCATTTCCGAGCCAGTTGTTGTAATGTCAAAGATAGTGAAGCCATGCCCTTCATTCAGTTTGTTAGCAGCTTGTCAGTAATAGCATTTTATTGGTATGTCAAGTTGCTTAATGGATCAGTTAAGACATTTGTCAAGTTGGAGCACTTGTTAGTGAAGAGATTTGCTGGATCACAGCATCATATTACTATTAAAGATCTTGTAATGGAAAGGTAAAAGCCTAACAAGACATTGGTGGATTATCTCTTGAGGTGTAGATACCTTAGATGAAATGTGAGTGTCAGCTACAGGAAAAACATGCTATTGAAATTCTACTCAAAAGCATTCATGGACCGGTAACTTTCACTCTTAAGGAACTCACCATCAAGTCCTTCAAGAAACTCCTAAGCAAGGCCATAACTCTAAAACAGGAAGTCAAGCACATGGAGTCCCAGGAAAAAGCTGACAGGCCTAGATTAGCCAGAGTATTTGAGAAGAAGTCTAGAACAGTAGCGATAGTTGATAAAGGGAAGCAGCCGAAGATGATTTAGGCTGAGCATTCTCGTCAGAGTTTTCAACCGTTATCACAACAGATTCAGTCTAAAAAAGTAGCAATAAATGTAGTAGTATGGCCAGTTTAGCCAGACGACATGCTAGAGAGGATCGTACCGTGTAGATGGTAGACGAGTCCAACTTTTTTAGATTGGATGAACTGAACTTCTTCTTTCAAAGATGAAGCATTGCCAAAGATTTTCAGAAATTTAATGATGTACCCCGAGTTCAGATTGTCAAAGCCAAAGAAGCAGAGGAAGTTGACAAGAAGGAGCATCCCAATTTACGCCTCTATCACAAGATGTTGGGACATGTAATAGACGGTTGTTTTAATTTTAAGGATTTGCTCTAGAGGAATCTTAAGGAGGGAAATATAATAATTTTGAAAGAATATTTAAAAGAACCTGAAAGAGGTTCTGTAAATATGATTTGGACCAAGCCGATCTCTATGATAAATCTATATTTAGTGGTAGAGGGATGAAGCATGGTTTGGAGCAAATCATCCAAGAACATACTGGATCAGATTCAGATCGCTTCAATGCAGGCAGCCATCCAAAGCCTACAGCCTGCCCAGCTCTAGTTAGAGATTTCATCAGAGAAATCACCACAGTCGGAGTGGAAGAAGACCATCATCATGAAGGCCAATAGCATGGGGGTTAGGATAGAGGTTGCCTTCATTATATTGGTTGTCTTGGAATCAGGGAAGAAAATCCTCGAACCCCTGACCATGTATGTATATCTCTTTGCCCCACCGGGGTCTTTAGAATATAATGATGATGATTTCAGCTACATTCTAACTATCTCTAGTGATAACGTAACTGACTTTGACAAATATGACTCTAATCTTGATTCCCAAACCGATCCTGAAATGGTATTTAAGCCCAATGAACATGCCAATAAGAATGAAGAAGATAAAGACAACACCGGTTATGATAGCATTGGGAGTGAGGAACCAGTCCTTGAGTACCATGGTGCACCATTTGCCAACAATTTAGATTTCTCTGATGTAGAAGATACACCAAAATTCTTTCCAACAACATCACAAGAAAAAGAAGAAGAGATCACAGAGGTTAAATTGAGAAGTGGGAAGGTATTGTCCTCGAGAATAGCTCCAATGCATAAAGGAAAACAAATTTTCACTTAAGAAGTGCCACCTGCACCTCCACCAATGTAAGAGACACGTAGCCAAGCAAAGATTTAAGTATTGTATAAAGTGGATTTAAATGTACTAGCTCATCTTAGAAGGTTACCAGCCAAACTAAGCATCTACGACACTTTCATCTTGTCAAAGGAGATGAGAGAGTATCTCGCTAGTGTTTTACTTGATCCAAAGAATTGCTTAGTTCATTTGGTCAGCACATCCTCAGAAGAATTTTATTTTTTAAAGGAACAACATAGGATAACCTTCACAGATGAAGATTTGTTGCTCAGCACCACCAACCATAACCGACCGCTTTACATCTCTGTTAGTATCGGTAGATTTGTGTTGTCCAAACTTTTGGTAGATCCAAGAGTGTCACTCAACATAATGAGTCTGTGTATGTTGACATATTTGAATATTGATGCTCAGAATCTTACAATCGATGAGTTGATGTTAAGAGGATATTAAAAAAAGGGAGAAGGAGCCCTTGGATCAATTACGTTGTTAATAAAAGTTGGAGAGCTAGTAACAACCACAAAATTTCATATCATTAACGCAGAGACCCCTTTTGATGCTTTACTTAGTCGACAATGGATTCATGAGCATAAAATAGTTCTGTCATCTCTACACAAATGCATCAATTATTCTAAAGAAGGATAAAAACATTTCATCAAAGGAGATATACAACCATTTTTAATTTATGAAGTGGGTATCCAAGAAGACGCCACCTACTGCGCACCTCCACAGAAGACTTTCTTTTCTCATGAAGTTGTATGAGATAGAAGATTTGGAAGGATCATATGAGCAATGTCATCCAACTCTACTTCAACAATCTACTATCATTTCTTCACAATAAGTTGGTAGAGGTTTTTAGCCCACACACCCGAGATCGAGGCCGGGGATGTGGACAAGGAAGAACCAGCACGATTGTTGAACTGACAAGGCTGACTATCGACATTGATGCAGAAGAAAGCTCCGAGAAAGTAATGATGATAATAAAATAGAAGAAGCCTCGGTTTGAGATTTCCTTGAAATATGTGGAAAATAGTGAATACAACTTAATTTATGATCAGATCGACCATTGCATGCATGTGATGACTCTTACTCCGATCCAGCCTTAAGAAGTTGAGAGTTTAGAGGTCAAGGAAGTCTATTGCATTGGTTCAAAGCCGTTCAAGTTTTATTGTGATCCTCCTTCTACTAGTTCTTAAAATCATGTAAATTTGGAAAAGGAATCTAATGAATTAATGGAATTACCTTTTGGTTAATTTTCTCCTTGTGTAAAAAAGTTAATTCAACAGGGATATGTACCTATGCAAATGTCAAAAAATAAGCTACAACTTCTTGAGAAATTGTGGAACATTGAAAGTTGAGCTCCTAATTCGAAAGAGGGCCTCGGATTTGGTACTATAGGACCGGTGGATGACTTGAAATTTTTTATGATTGTTATTAGCTAGTCAAAAGAGGATTGCCTCGATGTAGAGGATGACCCTGAAGATAAACCAATAGAAGATGCTCTGCTAGAATTTGAAGAAGAGATTAAGTCAACTGTCGATGAATTGAGGGAAGTCAACCTCGAGACTGAGGAACAGGCCTGACCCACCTTCATAAGTTCACTAATTGATAAGGATGAATCTATAGAGTTAATCAAATTCTTATCAGAATTCAAATATTGCTTTGAATGGAGATATGAAAAAATGTCAGGATTATCTTCAAAAGTTGCAGTGCATAAGCTCAGGGTGGACAAGAACATGACCGCAATGAAACAAGCTCCAAGAAGAATGCACCTTAAACTAGAGTAACAAGTCATTGTCAAGGTGAAGAAGTTAATAGATGCTAAATTTTTGAGAGAAGAGTAATACCAAACATGAATGTCCAACATCATGCCAGTTAAGTAGAAAAATGGACAAATCAAAGTATCTGTCGATTTCAAAGATTTAAATAATGCTTGTCCAAAAGATGAGTTTCTGTTACCAATATTAGAGTTGATGGTGGACATCACTTCAACGCATGAGATTTTCTCTTTCATGGATGGTCATCAGGTTATAATCAACTCAAGATGTTTCCAGAAGATGTAGTGCTTACAGCTTTCAGAACGCCGATCGGGATCTTTTGCTACATATTAATGCCATTCAGGTTGAAGAATGTCGGAGCAACGTACCAATGAGCTATGAAGAAGATCTTAATGACCTCATCTAAAACCAAGTGGAATGCTGCATGGATGATTTGGTCATCAAAAGTAAATAGAGAATAGACAATTAGTATAATTTGAGAATCATGTTTGAATGATTACGAAAATACAATGTTAAGATGAATACCTTAAAGTGCGCCTTCGGCATCACCTCCAGGAAAATTTTTAGGATTATTTGTTCTTCATCGGGGAATCGAGATCGACCCAAATAAGATTAAATCTATCTTGAAAATGCATCCTCCCAAAAACTTGAAACAACAACAGTCCTTCCAAAGAAAGTTGGCTAATCTAAGATGTTTTATTTCTAATCTATCAGGTAGGTGTCAGCACTTCTCAGTATTAATTAAAAAGGAAGCCAAATTTGTTTGGGGCGAAAAATGTCATAGGGCATTTATAGACATTAAGCAATATTTAATGACACTTATTATTTTGGAAGCCCCTATCCCGGAATGACCTTTGATAGTTTATATCACGGCCTTAGATGACTCTCTTAGAGCCCTGTTAGCTCAGGTTATTGATGAGGCTGAGGAAAACACACTCTATTACTTGAATCACTATCTCATACCGGTGGAGGTAAGGTTTTCGCTTATTGAGAAACATTATCTTCATTTAATTTTTGCTGCTCAGAATCTTAGACATTACATGCTTTTTCATAAGGTAACCCTTATTTTGAAAGTTAATCCATTACATTATTTGATGACTCGACCAACACTTTCAAGATGTTTATTAAGGCGGTCGATGATTTTATTGCAATTTGATATAAATTTTGTTCCCGTTTGGCTATCGAGGGATATATTTTATGTGATTTTCTCACAGCACACCCACTTTCAACTAGGTCCCCTCTCAAAGATGTTCTACTAGGTAAGAAGAAGCTAAAAGTAGAGTTGTTCAGTGCCAGACCTTGGGAAATATACTTCAATGGAGCTTCATCAGCCAAAAAGGACAAAGGATCACAGATATTTATACCAAAAAAAGCAGAAATTGGTTTCGTTTCCATCACACCAGATCAAGGTATGTTGAGATTCTCTTATCACCTGACAGAGCCTTGCAAAAATATTGAAGCAGAATATGAAGCACTAATCACAGAGCTAGAATTAGCAATTTCAATGGACATAGTGGACATTTCCATTTATGGCAAATCACATCTTGTCATTCAACAAGTCGCAGACAGTACAAGATGTTAAAGTTGAGATTGGCAGAATACCATTAGTATACAATGAAGATATTGGAACAGATCCCTAGTGTGACTCTATACCAAATTTCTCAAGGAGATAATGCCCATGCCAACGCTCTAGCAAAATTTACTATGGAACTTGCATATCTACCGGAAGATTCCATTGATATTATAGTTCAAGGATGCTGAATATATTCAAAGATTAACCTCAAAAATTTATAGAAACTTAGAAAGAAGAAAAGATGATGATTAAAGTAGTTGACATTAATGAAGATTGGTGCAAGCCTTGATAAAATATTTGCAAACATGAAATCTATCAGACGACAAGTCTGAAGCATATCACATCACAAGAAGAGCTATGTTGTATGCTCTAGTGGGTGATGTCCTCTACATAGGATCATTTGATCAAATGTGGCTGAGATCTTTGCGCAAGTCTTTTAAATAAAAAATATATTACTTGAAATGATGAGCATCTTTCTTTTTCTAAATGGGAAGATTAAGATGTATTACTGTTAACATACTGGAGGCTCATTCTATCATATTTAGTAGATATTGGAAATAACTTATTTTCTTTTAGGAAAGCTTTACCAAAGACACTCTCATCTAGTTGAAAAGATTCAAATTTTTTATTGTTTCAATTTCATTATTCTTCTTTTTCCTCTTGGAAAAATGTTTTATATTTTTCATTGAGTGTGTGTCAGCTATCCAGTCCTACAGTTTGATTCGACTTCGTACATGAATGGTGACGGAGCATTGATACACCAAAATAGTATACTATTTTAAATACCCTTTTTATGCCTATTTTTGGTGATATTGCACATTAAAAAAGGTATTTTGTATTTTTGTTGCAGGTATATCATTTTTAGGCATTTGGAGCAAAAATGAAAAAAGGACAAAATTTGGAGCAAAAAGAGCCAATTTAGGGGTTTTGCGCATGATGCGCCAAAATCCAGAGCACTAGCGCATGATGTGTCAGGTGTGACTTTTTCAAATTGAGGCGGTTTAAGAAAAATTTTGTGCAAATTTTCAAAGGGACACTTGTTCTAATCACCTCATGGAGTGATTCAATGCATCTACATACTTTGGAAGGTTCTAACTTGAAGCGATTTGGCTCTTGGATCAAAGAGGCACATCTTTTGAATTCAAAAGTTTGAATTTTGAATGTTGGAGGGAAATTGAAATTCTTTTCAGAGGAGGCAACCCAAAATAAAATTAAGTTAGACAAGATCTTCAAGAGGGGGGACAAAAAAAATAGGTAGCGTGAGGACCAAGAGGGAGAGATAGAGAGAGAATGTCAAGGCCTTCGAGATTGTCTTCTAGGTTTGTAAGAGGAGAGAGAAGGTGAGAGACTACTTATTCATTACACTTCTAAGAGAGAAATGAGAATACTTGCAAAGAGAGAAAGACTTGGTGAGAACTTCTAGGGATTACTTGGGAAGGATTGTGAGATAAGTTGTATTTTTTATTTCTTTTATTTATAAAGTTATTTTTATCTATGAAGTATGTGTGTTATCGTATCCTTCTCATGAAGTCTGAGTAGTCTTCTTTATCCTTCTCCCTACTTTAAAGAAATGATTTTGAGAATAGATGATTTTGTTTTCTCTGGTTTTAAATGTAGATAATTTCTGATGATTTGAACTCTGATATTCATTTACCTTTTGATTTGGTCAATTAAATTGTTAAAATGTGTTGAGAAACATATGTTCTAAAAAGGTGATATGATTTCTACAACAAAGGGAGAATCACATTTGATTTCATGGGAGAGTATGTCATCCATGGGATTGGGTGCACAAAAATAGAGAAATATACTACATTGGATGTAGAATTGGAAGAGTTTAAGGTGACAGATTAGAATCCTCAATTTAATTCAGTTGATTGGAAACCAATGCGAGCATGTTAGCCCTCAGGTGAGGGAGTAGTGGGAGCTCTGGAGTGATAGTTGGTATCCTCCTAGCCTAACCATGAAATTAGGTACCAAGCACTGGATTAGTCTATGCTCTTTACAGCGCTCGGAAGAGGGTAGAGAATAGGATTGATCCTATTTGACACAAAATATTTTTTAAATATATTTTTCAAATGATTTAAATTTCTTCACAACCCATATTTTCATTGTAAAGGGGGAAGGTGTTTTTTCGTACTTGAACTTTTTGTGGACAAAAACCTTTGTTTTATTTCAGCAATTTTAGTTTTAAAAGCTTAGCATCTAGTTTAACTTAACTGCTATAGTTGTACGTCTACATATTTACTAGCATTTCACTTGAGTAGTATAACTTCAAAGTTCGTACTTTACTTTGTTTTTGTTTTTATTTTTAGTTAAGAATAGAATATTAATAGCTAGCTTATATATATTTCCAGCTTCCTTATGGGATCGATATCTAGGACTCCATAAGAGCCTTATATTACTTGAACGATATGTATAATTGTGTTATATGTAGAAGGGAATTGGGGGTTTAAAAGAGGTTTTAAATATAAATTATTTTCAATAAACTTAAATTATTGTTTAGGTTACATTGCATATTTATTATTAATTTAATCCTAAGTTTTCGTGCATCGAGTTTTTGACACCGTTGTAGGGGAAGTAACAGAAGGTATTAGTTATTTTATTTTATTTTAAAAATATAAAAAGAGTAGGGTATTTTTAGTTTAATTTTGCTCTCTCCTTTAACATAGAGTCTCTAAACATTGTCCATTGCCTCCCTAAAAATAAAATAGCATAAATAAGTTAGTAGTATTTTTACAACAAGTAATGTAATAGAACTTTCTAAGTTAAATATCCCATGCTCCAGATGTGAGCAGCAGCATGGCGAAAACTCTGTCTGTAATTGTTGCATAAATACTCGTATCTCAAATAAAGACT
The DNA here is from genome assembly GCA_002079205.1 of Phalaenopsis hybrid cultivar. NCBI lineage: Eukaryota > Viridiplantae > Streptophyta > Magnoliopsida > Asparagales > Orchidaceae > Phalaenopsis > Phalaenopsis hybrid cultivar. The sequence goes on from JXCR01148408.1 coordinate 604,696, forward strand.
ACAACTTCTCTTCAATTTTGTTGGCGACTAGGTCAAAGCAACTACCTCCACTGCTCTCACCTATGAAAGTGATAGTGTGTGGAAAGTATCAAGATGGAGTCACTTTTAATCATGTACTTGTGTTCATACTGGTTAGTTTTGGCTCTTATAGAGTGAAGCACGGTGGAAACAGTTGTCCAAACAAGAGAGTTTTGTTAAGTGGTGGGTATTTTTGTCAGTTCCTTAAGAGTTGTATTTATATATAATACTTTTACTTCTAAAATAGAAACCGCCTCCCGAGGATGCGTTCAAATTGAGAAAAAAATCATTCCAGCAAAATGGCTTGCAACTTATGTAATGTTGGAAATGAAAATGAACATCATCATGGACCATTAAGGGATTTTGCTAATCCTACGATAGATGCAATTCATTTGAGTATACAAAACCCTGTTGTAGCTGCCAATTCTTTTGAGTTTAAACCTTCTATTATCCAAATGGTGCGAAACAATCAGTCTGGGGAACACCAACTGAAGATCCAAATTTATACATTGCTAGTTTTCAAGAATTGTGTGCTACATTTAAATATGATGGAGTGTCGAATGATACTGTCAGACCTAGAATTTTTCCTTTTTCATTGAGGGATGAAACTAAGATGTGGTTAAACTCATTAGCACTTGAACCCACCAGAGCTTGGGAGATTTCTCACAAAAATTTTTATCTAAATCTTTCTCACCTTTAAAAACTGCTAAGCTTAGAAATGATATTATATCTTTTTATCAGTTTGAAGGGGAATCAATTTATGAGGACTGAGAAAAAATTAAGGATCTCCTTTGGAAGTGTCCACACCTTGTGTTGCTAGATTTGTTAATAGTTCAAAATTTTTATAATAGATTAATGAAGCATATTCATTAATTAAAGAGATGGCTACTAATAATTTTCAATGGCCCTAAGAAAGGGTAAATCCAAAAAGAGTTGCCACTATTCATGATTCTAATGTAACATCTATATTTGCTACTCAAATAGTCACTATATCAAAGAAGATAGATCAATATCGAATGAATTATTCTCAAACAGCACATGTGCTTGAGGAGAACTCATTTAGACAAATTATAGAGTCTCAATCTTCTTATGAGACTTTAAATGCAACAAACAATCATTCTAATAATCCTTATGTCAATTATTAAAATCTTGGTTGTAAGAGTCAACTAAAATTTAGTTGGAGTAACAATAACTCGAATGATATAAATCCACAATGGGGAAACAATGTTGTGAACCCAGTGGTAAGCTACAACAATCAACAAAATCAAGCTTATAAACTTTATTACCCCTGTTGACCTCACTTTTGGTTGAGGTTTAGTTTTCCCTCTTTAGTAGCGTAAGGTCTAGCCCTAGGACTTTCCTATTGACTATTCTTAGAAAACTAGACATGAAACCCTCACCATTAGAAATTCTCTCTTCTCTATTTAACTTGGAGTTCCACATATTGGTCCTAACCTCTAGCACTTTGTAGGTGGGGTCACAGTGGGGGAAACTCAATATAAGTCACCCTTAGGACTGCTAGACCTTAGGGTTGACCCAGGGTGTTAGTATAGGGCTAAGGCATTCACTTGCAATCACAATCACTCACTATCTTAAACCCAGAACTTCTAGGCTTTGGTCCCTTGATACTTTTAGGACTACTGTAGGTGGTTCCCTAAACCCATTAGCCCTAAGCCAAGGTTTAGCTATACCACAACATAGAGGACCCAAAATAGGGTTTCCATTGGTCCATGGCTTATTGATGGTGGTTAGCTCTCCGACTCTACCAAGATACCCAACCTACCCTTTTGCCCCTAAATTCCCCCAAATTACCTAGATACCATTGGGACCCCAAATTTGGCTAAAATCTCCAAGTCTAGCCAAAATAGCTAACATGATTCAAAAATCATTTCAAACACCTTGAAAACACACAAAATACCCAAAATTCCCAAATTACCCTTTAAAGGCCCATATTTTCCCCAAATTACTCCAAATGTATAGCCAATCAGTCTCAATTTACCCCAATCTAGACCAAATAATAGCACAATTTGTCCATTATTTGAACCTAATTTTGATTTAGATCAAAACCCTAATTTTCGCCCCATGACTTGGTTTCACCAAATTAAACCCATAGCCACTCAATTCGCCACAATTTGTGTTGAAAAATATTCATAACATCCTCATACATCAAAATTATCCTTCAATTGGCTATGGTGAGAACTCAATTTCATTTGATTTCAACCTAAGTCCAAAAGCCCCAAATTTGCCCCAAATTGGGCATATAAATTTCCACTCTATCCCTTCATGAAAAATCTTAACAACATATCCCTTGATCATGTGGACCACTGAATTTGGACTTAGCCTAAGGATATCTCAACATAGACCCATGTCTAACCCAACATGCCCAAATTGACCAAATTTCAAAAATCCTTCAAATTGACCTACCAATTGAACTCAAAATCACTTCAACCCTTCACCAAAAATCTTCATAACAATCATCCACACAATTTTGATCAGTCAATTGGGTCAATTAACATGGCTAACCTAGCCCAAACCCAAGTTTTTATCATTTGCACTCACTTGAACCCTTTCACCAAAATTTAACTTAACCATGTCTAAGCCACCAAAGTAATTATTTCACACCCACCAAAACCTTCCTAAAGACCAAGATAAACCCTCCTAAAATCACCATGACAAGCTATGAACCAATGGGTCCCCAAATTAAGGGATTTTACCCATTTTTGGACCTAACTTGAACTATCTCCAACATCATCACTTACCCTTGGGAGATAGTCATCATTAACCAACCCTGACTTCCCTGAGCCAAGAGGTGACCAATGTCTAGCTGGCCAACCACCTTGGTGGCTGGAAAATGACCAAAACTCTGGCAAAGATAAGAGATTAAACCCAAAGGCCAAATCAGCCCAACTGCTCAATGGAGCTTCTCTGCCCTCCACATAAGCAACCAAATGCACCCCTCAATTGGCCCTGGCAGACAGCTTAGGCTATTTTATTTAAACTCCCCCTCCATGTAAAAAAGAGAGAGCTTAAAATTCCTTGGGGAGACTCTGTAAAACTTCTTCAAGAGCTTCCTAGAGACCCCTTGAGCATAACCAAACCATCCCTAACCACTCAAAGCCATTGCTCGAGTTCAATTTTGGAGCTCAATTTCAAGGCCAAAATAGGACATCCTCCAAACCTCCACCAAATTCAAATTACTTGCACCGACACCATCCCAACATCAAGAGAAGAAGATCCCCCACAAAAGTCTTATAATCCGGCCACCCTAAGGTGGAGTTCGAGCAAACCACCGGCCTTGGTTGAATTTGGGTCTAGGCATTTCACCATGATTAGAGGCTCCATCCCTAGGCTTCTGGGACCCACACAAAGCTTCTACAAGCATCCAATCGAGGCTACCCCTCTTGGACCAAGGTATTCAAAGTTAACCCTAAATCGAGCTTCTTTTAACTATTCATGAATATAAAGTCAGTTTAAGGGTTGATCAACCATATGGATGTGTTTTTATAGTCAATACAAGCGTTTTAAAAAAAATTCACTCAATTTTGTTGAGAATCGAGTGAGATATTAGCGTTTTAAAATGGACGGTTTTCGGGTCCAGTTCATTTGGGACGGTGACCCGTGACCGTCGGATCAAGCATGCATCAATCAGGTGGCCCTGATCGAGTCAGACGGAAAGCAATCCGATAGGGGGCAGGAATGAGCTGACTGGAAGCACCAATCAGGCAGCAACACATGGCCTGTTCGACACATACGAGGTTGACATTGATAAGTAGAAAAATAGGAGCTTTTTCTTTTTTTTTAATCCCCAAAACTTCAAAAATACATAACTTTGTGTAGAAAAATCTTAAAAATAAAATAAAAAGACATTCTTGCTCAGTGAACAGAGGAGAACAATGTGAATCAAAATATATGTCAATTTAATGAATATTTTACTTTTAAAAAATTATTAAGTGTTAGGAGTATTTTAGCTCTCCATGCATGTAAAGCTATCACCATAGCTTGAATTTTTAGCATGTTGTAGCATCTGTCAAGGGGAACATTCTGTGGTTTTTCTAAAGTTAGAGGAGATCTCAAAACATAGATCCATTTTTTTCAAGTTTATGTGCATTATTTGCTTAATTTAATCATAATAATTAGCATATTGCTTAGAAAAATCCAAAAAATTTTTGAAAGGTTTACTATAACCAGAGAACCTATATGAAAATTTTTCATGAGTCAAGTAATTTAAAATGCACCTAATTTTCACAAACATTAAATCACTAAGATAATTAATTTTGGAAAATATAAACAACAAAATGACTTTATTTTTGATCTCCATTGTTTTATAAGATCAATAGAATTTCCCATAAAAATTTCAAAGCATTTTTAGTACATTTGATGTTCTAAGTTGATTTTCCAAGTTAAATATCTTTTTTGGCACTTAAATAATTTTCTAAAAATCAAAATATAACTCAAACCTTTATAAAAATATTTTTTTTAGTTTTCTGTGATCAGCGATATTTTATAAAAATAAAATGGTATTTAAAATAAAAACTTAGTTTTTAGCCTATTTTTAAATATTTCAAATAATTAAAAATTCATAAAAAACACAGAAATAATAAAATTCATGGAAATGTTCTAAATTGTATTCTAAGCACTTAGAAACAATTGGGATATTTTTCGTGATTCTCTAAATAAAGATATGGTTTTTTAAAGCTTAAAATAAATTTTAAAGGCTAAGAAATGAATTTCCACTGAACTAAATCCAATAAATCAAAGAAATATTAGAAAAATATAAAATTTGCTTTCCTGGGTTCTCTGACCTCAGGGAGATTTTTCAAAAATGCAAAACTTAAATTTCTCCATTTAAAATATTTTATATTTAATAAATACTCCAAACATTTAAATAATTGTAATAATTTAAATAAAATTCAAAAAATCATGAAATTTGGTTTAAAGGCTTCTCTAGCCTAAAGTTACCTCCAGTAAAAATTTCAAGGGATTAGGATTTACATTGGTCAAGTTAGGAATTTTCTTTTAAAAATCCTATTTGCGCATGAAAATAACTATATAAATTAAATTTTGAAAAATCACATTTTCTCCTCTGATGTCTTAATTGACCCATGAATGAAGTAGGAGAAAATTCCAAAGTCATTTGAGTTAAATTTAATAAATTATGAAGTGATAGAGCCTTAGAGGCAAATGTGTAATTTTGAAAATTTAGCCTTAATTAACATTTAGGCTTAATTCAAGGAGGAGAATGGGTAACCTCTGATATTAATCAATTTATTTGATGTTTGAAATACAAGGGATTAATTGGTAAAAACCAATCTCACTTTCTTAATTGAAAAAGATAAGTTAATAAATTTATAAATTATTAAAATTTGGAAGTTTATTAAAATAAAATGAATCTAAGACTTAGAGGTATGACTTTTGAAGTCAACAATTAATCAATTTAATACCCCTATTTTGATGTTAAAATAAAATTCAAATCATGAATCATGATCACCTAAAGCTTGATCTTTTCAAAGCTAATTAAGACACTCACCTAGGTCTTAAGGGCTTAGTCTTTTCAAACTAATTAAGACACTCACTAAGATCTAAGGGCTTAGTAGTGACTTAGGCTAAATCAAGTTTCATTTAAATGAGGATTAGAAAAGTAAATAATTGAAAATTAGAACATCTTTCAAACACTACAAGCCCAATATTTTCAAAACTAACTAAGACACTCACCTAGGTCTTAAGGGCTTAGTAGTGACTTAGGCTAAACAAGGATTTGAAAAGTAAATATCAATTAAAACTAAGACGTCTTTCAAACACTACAAGCCTAATTAGGACTATGATTAGAAAAGTAAACATCATTGAAAATTAAAACATCTTTCAAACACTACAAGCCCAATTAGCGAAAAGTAAATATCATTGAAAATCAAAACATCTTTCAAACACTACAAGCCTAATTAGGGTTAAGATTTGGCTAAGTGTTCCAACAACAATGACTTGCCTCTTTAAGGGTCTTCACCCACATAATTCTTAAATTGAATCACAAGTGATAATCACCTTACTCTTACGGATAATTGAGACATCAATTTTCACTGAGCATTAGGGTGTTTTATAGAATGAATTATTAAGCAACATAATAAGATTAAAAGAACTCGGGATTTTCCACCAGACAGCGAGAGTGTAGCACGGACCTGCTTCTTTCTATAGATCTATTGGATATCTAGAAGATCTACTAAACTTAATATGTTTTGCTTGAAAAAAACATCCTTAATTAAATTCCTAAGGATCCGCCAAGATATGATATAGCGTTAGAAAAACTACCAAAACCTTACTTTTTGCCTCTATATAAATTGCCCCGACATGCATTTTAAGTTTCAGGTGGGGGAACGAGAAGACTCATCAGATATGCTTTTATAGTTTTCAGTGTTATCTTTCTTATACTTTTATGCTATACTTATGTGCTTATAAGAATTTGCATGGAAATCTAAAACTATCAGGATAGCCACAAAACCAAAACCAAAACCAAAATCAAAATTAAAATCAACCAAGATAAAATTCACCGCCACAATATTCAAAATATAAAACAACTCAAAATTTAACATCACAAAAAAACTACCATTGCAACTAAATTAAGACGTATCTATCGGATGATTGGGAATTCCTCAGAGGAGGTAACCTACGGTTGCTAACGAGGCTTCCCACGGTCTAAATGAAATTATGGAACTCATTAAGTTGAGTTTAGTAAATTCATTTGGACTAAGTGANTCATTAAGTTGAGTTTAGTGAGTTCATTTGGACTAAGTGAATCTAATAGAAAATAGTGATGCTAGAACAAGGAAACCATAGGATCCTAACCGGTGTCGCTCTAATCAACATTAATATGTCAATTTAAAGAACTTCAACCATAGGGCCTCCTGATTTGACATTATAACTTGACACACTAGAAAAATCAAACTCATCGCAGCAGGGGACTTGGAGCTAGCATCATCGGCAGCACGGTCATCTTCAACAGCAAAACCTGTCTTCCCTAGCTAAACCAATCTTCCTTCCTTAGATATAAACAACAAAGCCATAGGACTTTGAGGTTGCTTGCTTATGCAACGTAAATCCTCACCTTATTTTTAGGCCTTTGTATAGCTTTGCTATACAATATAAGCCCTAACTCGTCTAAGGATTTTGAGGTTATCTTTTATTACGACCTAAACCCTCACATCTTCCAGGCTATTTGTGTGATCATTTCACACGAATGTAAGCCCTAACTAATAAAATTGGTAGGATGAAACCCTTAAATTTTTCTCCTCAAAACTGGAGCCAAACATTAGGATAGCATGGGAAGTCGTCGAGGTTCTCCTCTGGATCCGTGACATCGCCTAGTTCTTCCTCCTTTGGACTTTACAACAAGAGGTTCGAAATCTGAACCAATCCCCTTTTACACCTATCTGTCCGATCTCATTGAAGAGTCCCACCCTTTGAAACTCCTTGAAGATGATATTTCTTGATTTTTGTCGAGAGTCTTCTTAGGTGACTTTGGTCATTTAAGATATAATTAACTATAAGGGCTTGCCCTTATCGGAATCATGTCCGAATCCAGCTTAATATAAGCCATATTTAATTCTTTATATTAAATAGGGGAACTTGTTGACAAATATAAAGGTTTCGTAGACCAAACAAACGTCATGTGTTTCTTAGTTTATTTGATCGAGCCTCATCCTCAAGTCTTGTGTTTATCCCTCGGGATAGATAAGGTTGAGGTAAAGCGCTCTTTCATTTATACTACCAAAAATATGTGGTCAGTTTGATTTCATATTTTTTTAAAACTAAATAAATATGTAAGTTAAAACATCCTTCTGAAGCGGGCGACGGGATTTCGATTCCGGTGACTGAGAGCTTCTTACGGGCAACTCCCCACAAACCCCCAAAAAAGCGTCGATAGCTTCTGGCGACTCTGCTGGTGACAAGCTTTTCTCTCCATACAAATGAATAAATATTATTTTCACACATCGGTAATGTGTTCATGTCCCTCTTGGACCAAATTACCCTTCTTCTATTAGCATAGTTTACCCATTTCTATCTTTGGAAAGTACAGCTAACTCCTTGGACTTCAAGACTAGCTATTCAATCATCTTTAAACAAAAGGGTTCAGAAGGCCATTAAGAACTCTTTGAATTTTTCTGTGGGGTCGGACCCCCAGTAGGTGTGTTGGTGGACTAGTTCTACTTGGGCGTTGCGCATTGTAAAGTTTGTCTCACACCGTCTCCTTCGGGTTTGAGTTTGCTTTTCTGTGAATCAAGCCATGTTGATGCATCTCTTCACGCTTATTCAATTTGCTAATTGCAACTCTTCAATGCTGTAATCACAAGTAAATAACAAATTTGAAAAATAAAATAATAAAGAATGTCTACTTTATAACACAAGTGCGTCAGTTTGAGTACTTCTGTCGAAAATGCAAAACACGGGACATCGCTGACTTTCAAAAAATCTTCGAATGACAGGGACAATGTCTTCGTCAAGGTTGATCTTTTCTTTTGCCTCTGGAATGGAGTTTACCGTCAATAGGGATGAACTGCCTGACCTGACAATAATTAAATTTGGACAAGGGTTTGATGTTATTGGAGTCAAGTTCGGAAAGGTGGCCTTCACGATGATGATGTTTGAAAAAAATAAGTCCGTGGAACTTATTGTAGAGTTCAACTTGAAGTCTACCCAAGAATTCTCTCCTTCAAAGGTGCTGATAGAAAAGATCCCTACAAGTGTTGAAAAATCTGTCATTGAGAGCGTTGAGATTTCTCCGAGAAATGTTTTTACTCCTATTACTGGATACAGTGTCACCGTGCCAATTGTTTTACCGAGTAAGGGAAAAGAAATTCTACATGAAGAAGAGTCAGTTGACGCTTATGGCCCACTACTTTATGGATTTGAGATTGGGTCCAATTCAAAGCCATCACAACTAATAAAGGCACAGGAAAGGAGGTGCAACCAGGAAATTTCGAAAGCCAAACAACCTCGATAATCCCGCCAACAACTGGCACAACAATATGGACAGTCTAGCCAACAACTGTCTCTAGGAGGATCATACCGACTAGAGAATAAGAGGATATCCTTGACAGAATGATAGAAAGTGATGTATTCCTTCAAATAGGAAGCCGTGTAGAAGATGTCCATGAATTGCTAAAGGAATAAGGATTTAGTCTACCAAAGCTGAAAAAGCCAGAGGAAGCCAATATGAAAGATCATCCTCAATATTGTCTATACCACCAGTTACTCGACCACACTATATAAAACTGCTTTGTCTTCAAGGATTGGCTTGAGAAGAATTTCAAAAGTGGAAATGTAACGATTCCGAAAGAGTATTTGAAAGAACCTGAAAAAGGTTCTGTAAGTATGAATTTGGTTGATTTAATTAACTTTTACACAACCACACTGGTGCTCAACAAAAGAAATGATATTCTTCAGAAATCCCTAATTGGCCTAAAAGTAATCAAAGGGAACTCGATTGGTGCTAAGCTGGAGCGACTCTGAGCCAACATTGCACGATTATCTGAAGAACAAAGAAAAGATATGAATGATAAAAATTATGATGTGTCAGATTGCATGGATGAAAGATTAACAGAAATCAATGTCATCGAGACCCGAGCCGAGTTATATGTGCGCAACGTTCAATCTTCTAATGTGGAGAACGCTGCAGATAAGAGGCATGGGGCCAAACAACAAAGGGATGAACAAATCAATCATTTCAGAAAGAAAATCAAAGAATTGACGACCATCGTGATTATAATGCAAAAACAGTCACAATCACCGCAGATGACACTTCCAGAAATGAACCAACCAGAAACCATTCATGTTGCAGATGAAAGAAAAGAATTCACCACTGATGAACAACAGAAGAAATACTCTGTCCAAAGTATCATACCAGAAAATGAATTTAAACAAATGGTTGAACAAGTTCGGGAGGCCTTAACCCAGTCTAAGGGCGGTGCATTGACTTTAAAGGGTAGACCTTACCCGGAGGAGTTTAATGTTGTATCCTAACCTAAGAGTTTTGTGTCACCAAACCTTAAGATATTTGACGGGACTCAAAATCCCAGACAGCACATAGCACCTTTCCGAGCCAGTTGTGGAAACACAAAAAATAACAAAGCTTTACTCTTCCAACAGTTTGTTAGTCGCCTGACAGGAATAGCGTTTGATTGGTATGCTAAGTTGCCCAACGGAGTGGTGAAGACATTCGACAAGTTAGAGCTGCTGTTTGTAAGAAGATTCACCGGAGTGCAGCATCATGTTTCTTTTGGAGATCTCGTGGTAGAAAAAAAAGCCTAACAAAACTTTAGTGGATTATATCTTCAAGTGTAGAAACCTTAGCATGAAATGTGAACCTTAGCAACAGGAACATCATGCGATTGATATCCTACTCAAAAGAATCCATGGGCTAATAGCTTTCATGCTTAAGGGACTCACTATCAAGTCTTTCAAGAAGTTACTTAACAAAGCTAACAATCTGCAAGAAGAAGTCAAGCATATGGATTCTTATGAGAAGGCCGAGAAGTCCAGGATAACAAGATATTTGAGAAGAAATCAAGTTCCAATCATGAACACTCGATCAAATGAGATATATTATTTTAAAGATGAAGCAACAAAAAAGATGTTCTGCAGTCTGAACAAGAATTCTGAGTTCAGGTTACCCGAGCCGAAGAAGCTCGATGAGGCCAACAAGAAAGGACATCCGAGATATTGCCTGTACCACAGATTCATCAGACACACCATAGAAGAGTGTTGCAGTTTCAAATACTTGTATGAGGAGAAGTTCAAGAATGGGGACATAAAGACCCCAAAAGAATATTTGAAACGAACCTGAAAGAGGTTCTATCAATATGCTTTCGGTCGATCTGTTTGTTCTAACCTATTCCTACGCAACTGCCAATGAATGAAATGCCTCTTGGCTACTATTGTATAACTATTTTTGTTTATATGGAAAATTAGCATGATCAATGCTTGTCTATCCAATCCCTCCCACCGCAATTAATGAAAAGAAATGGTTTGTTGTTATTCAAGATTATGCAATATTAAAAAAAAAACTGATCACCTCGAAGAAAAATTTGGATGTTTTGATAAGACTATGACTTCAGGGGAGAATGAAATTGATGTCCTAATAACGGAGTCATCCACTTTAAAGAATTCGGACTGGATCCTAAGTTGATTTCAAAATAACATAGTGTGGTTGAAATACGAGTAATTGACTCGGGATATCACGACCCTTTTAATTTCTTGCCACGTGACTCGGTCCTGACTTTCGAACGAGTTATAATATCCCAAAATTTGACTTAAGAAACATTTGAGGATTATTAGTCATGGGAATTTTGGAAATTCAAAATTTTTAAAAGAAATATGGTCCACCAGATATAGTAATTATTAGAAAAAAAAGGAGCAAAAACAATTTGTTGTGTGAAAATTCCCTAAGAAGAAGCTTGAGGTGAGTTTATAATAAAAAATTGGTATCTGAACTAAGACATTCAAAATCTTTAAATCATGCTCTACCAGATATAATAATTCTCAACAAAACATGGGAAAAAGAAAAAAAAAAGAGAGAAAAAAAAGGATTATGCGCAAAGTTTGAAGCAAAAAAAAAAAAAATCAAAGCGAAAGAAAAGTCTCCCTGAGAAGAAGCTTCAGGTGGATGTATAATCAAAAATTGGTGTCCGAGTTTCCCCTGATTAATGAAACATAAAATGCTCTCTTAAGAGAATTCTTCAGATATTATATTCAAGAAAAGTTCAACGATCTTGAGTCTTTTGGCCGGTTATTAATTGACTTCGAAATATCTTTGGAAAACAAAAAAATGTTTTGATCACACGACCAAAATTCTGAAATCTGCTTAATCTCAGAAAGAAAGAATTAAAGAAATGATGATGATATTAGCAGTAAAAGGAAATTTAAACCTGAAGTCATGTCATTCAGTGTCCAACAAATACAACTCAAAAATTCAACTCGAACAATGTTAGAAAGATTTCTCAAAGACAACTTTAACAACCTTTACAGAATATGCAACAATTTAAATGATGACTGCTACAAACGAAGCTACGAACTTGCAACCTATTCAACTGTGGTATCCGTAAAAATAATGCATCTATTATGTGTACTTGAAGGAATATAGTTCTGATGGCAGCTTAAGGATGGGCTATTTTCTACACTTGTCATTTGTCAGTGGATGATACTTCAAGAAACATTGTGCCCCAAGTTTCAGAAACAAAGACTCATTCTTAGAAGCTCAAACATCATGCTTGTCTGAAACTAGGTCCAAATCCTAACAAAAAGAAAAGAAAATGATAAATTTCTTGAGTTCAAGGTTTCCTACTCTTTGCTTGCGTAGTGCAACTACCTTAGTTTGCACCAGCTTTCTTCACATCCTAGTGGAATTTCACATTCTGCACAAGATCTCACAAAATTTCACAAGTTTTCCTCACCAATGTCAATCTTTGCAAATTCTATTAATTTCCCACGAATTTGAAGCACTATATTCTAGAGGTTGAAGACTGTACATCCGATTCTGCGTTGCTTTAGGAGCCCCTCCTATCGCAATCATTCTAATCAAAATCTATAGGTTGAGGATTCTACATCTGATTCCGCGTTGCTTTAGGAGCTCATCCCATTGCAATCTTACAAATCAAATCTAGCGGTTGAAGATTCTACATCTGATTTCACGTTTCTTTAGGAGCCCTCCTATCGCAATTTTCAAATCAAAATCTAGAGGTTGAGGATTCTACATTCAATTTTGCGTTGCTTTAGGAGCTCATCCTATTGCAGTCTTTCAAATCAAATCTAGAGGTTGAGGACTCTACATCCAATTTTGCATTGCCTCTAGAGCCCCTCCTATTGCAATCGTTAAAATCATATTCTAAGGTTTGAGGAATCTACATCCAATTCTGCGTTACTTTAGGTTCTCATCCTATTGCAATCTTTCAAATCAAATCTAGAGGTTGAGGATTCTACATCCGATTCCGCGTTGCTTTAGGTTCTCATCCTATTGCAATCTTTCAAATCAAATTCTAGAGGTTGAAGATTTCACATCCGATTCTGCGTTACTTTAAAAGCTCGTCTTATCGCAATCTTTCAAATCAAATTTCAGAGGTTGAGGATTTTACATCTGATTCTGTGTTGCTTTAGGAGCCCCTCCTATCGCAATATTTTAAATCAAATTCTAGAGGTTGAGGATTCTACATCCAATACTGTGTTGCTTTAGGAGCTTATCCTATCGCAATCTTTCATATCAAATTCTAGAGGATGAGGTATTCATATTCCAATCTTCATTGCTCAGAAATGACTCACACAAATATCTATAGGTTTAAGATTTCATATTCGATATAGCATTGCTTTAGGAGCTCCTCCTATTGCAATCTTTAAAATCAAATTCTATAGATTGAGGATTTCATATCTGATACCGCGTTGCTTTAGAAGCTCCTCTTATTTCAATCTTCTAAATCAAATCCTACAATATACTAGAGGTTGAGGATTTTATATATGTTTCTGCATTGCTTTAGGAACCCCTCCTATCGCAATCTTTGAATCAAATTCAAAGAAATTCTTGAGGTTGAGGGAATAAGCCCTTCGATTAATTCAAGGCATCCTATTCTAATCTTCTGAAATAAATTTTAAGACCACCTTAAATGGATTATGGCTTCTGATTCTTATTTCGGGATTGATACCCAAATTTCAATTCCAATCTCGGGCTCAGCATTTACATACTGATTCCCATTCTTTATAAATACCTGAAATTTCATAACTCAAAATTCACTCTCCGATCCCCAGCAAGAGTCCCTACTCCTTGATTTCAACCTGACAATCACCTGCTAATTCCCCAACTGAAACAAATCACACACACAACTCTACACATACTTCTTGGTCTATTGACTTAGGAGTTTGTATTGGCTTTTGTTGATCTCGTCGGTCAACGCCAATACGCCCGGTGTGCTTGCCCAGCACACCACACCTATTGGGGGTCCATTTGTTGANGAACCTTCCCTAGCCACTCAAAGTCATTGCTCGAGTTCAATTTTTTAGCTCAATTTCAAGGCCAAAACATGACATCCTCCAAACCTCCACCAAATTCAAATTAATTGTACCCACACCATCCCAACATCAAGAGAAGAAGATTCCCCACAAAAGCTCCATCATCCGGCCCCTAAGGTGGACTTCGAGCAAACCACCAAATAAGCCTTGGTCTAATTTGGGTCTAGGCATTTCACCACAACCAGAGGCTCCATCCCTAGGCTTCTAGGACCCACATAAAGCTTCTACAAGCATCCAATTGAGGCTATCCATCTTAGACCAAAGTATTAAAAGTTAACCCAAAACCAAGCTTCTTTTAATTATTCATGAATATAAAGTCAGTTTAAGGGTTCATCAACCTTATGGATGTGTTCTACTAGTCAATACAAGCACTTTAAAAAAAATTGCACTCAATTTCTTTAAGAATCGAGTGAGATATTAGCGTGTTAATGGATGGTTTTCGGGTCCAATTTATTTCAGATGATGACCCGTGACAGTCAGATCGAGCGTGTATTGATCGGGTGGCCCTAATCTTGTCAGATGGAACGTGGTCCGATAGGGGCGGGAATGAGCTGGCTGGCGGTGCCAATCAAGCAGCGACACATGGCCTATTCGAGCCGTACGAGCTTGACATAGATAAGTAGAAAATAGGGGCTTTTTCTTATTTATTTAATCCCCAAAACTTCAAAAATACATAACTTTGTGTAGTAAAATCTAAAAAATAAAATAAAAATACATTCTTGCTCAGTGAACAAAGGAGAATAATGTGGATTAAAATTTATGTCAATCTGATGAATATTTTATTTTTATAAAATTAGTAAGTGTTAGGACTTTTTTAGCTCTCCATGCATGTAGAACTATCACCATAGCATGAATTTTTGGCATGTTGTAGCCTCTGTTAAGGAGAACATTCTCTTACTTTTTCAAAGTTATAGGAAATCTCTAAACAGAGATCCATATTTTTCAAGTTTATGCACATTATTTTCTTAATTTAATCATAATAATTAGCATGTTTCTTAGAAAAATCTAAGAAAATTCTGAAAGGTTAACTATAACCAGAGAGCCTTTATGAAAATTTTTCATGAGTCAAGTAATTTAAAATGCACCTAATATTTACAAACACTAAATCACTAAGATAATTAATTTTGGAAAATATAAACAACAAAATGAGTTGATTTTTAATCTTCACTATTTTATAAGATCCCAAAGCATTTTTAGTACATTTGATGGTCTAAGTTGATTTTCCAAGTTAAATATCTTTTTTGGCACATAAATAGTTTTCTAAAAATCAAAATATAACTCAAACAATTATAAAAACTTATTTCTAGAATTCTCTATGATCAGGGGTATTTTATAAAAATAAAATGGTATTTAAATTAAAAACTTCATTTTTAGCCTATTTTTAAATATTTAAAATAATTAAAATTCATAAAAATCACAAAGATAATAAAATTCATGAAAAATGTTTTAAATTGTTTTCTAAGCTTTTAGAAATAATTGGGATATTTTTCCTGATTCTCTAAATAAATATATGGTTTTTTGAAGCTTAAATTAATTTTTAAAGGCTAAAAAATGGATTTCCACTAAAATAATTCCAATAAAACAAAGAAAAATTTTAAAAAGATAAAACTTGCTTCTCTGGATTGTTTGACCTCAGGTAGATTTTTCAAAAATTCAAAACTTAATTTTCCTCATTTAAAATATTTTATATTTAATAAATACTCCATAATTTAAAATACTTGTAATAATTTAAATGAAACTCAAAAAATCATGAAGTTTTGTCCAAAGGCTTCCCTCATCTAAAGTTACCTCCAGTAAAAATTTCAAGGGATTAGTATTTAAATTGGTCATGTTAAGAATTTTCTTTGAAAAATCCTATTTTTGAATGAAAATAATTATATAAATTAAATTAAATTTTGAAAAATCACATTTTCTCCTCTAGTATCTTAATTGACTCATGAATGATGTAGGATAAAAATTCCAAAGTCATTTGGATTAAATTTGGTAAATAATGAAGTGATAGAGCCTTAGGGGCAAATGTGTAATTTTGGAAATTTGCCCTTAATTAACATTTAGGCTTAATTTAAGGAGGAAAATGGGTAACCTCTGATCTTAATCAATTTATTTGATGTTTAAAATACAAGGGGTTAATTGGTAGAAACCAATCTCATTTTCTTAATTGAAAAAGATAAGTTAATAAATTTCTAATTTATTAAAATTTGGAAGTTTATTAAAATAAAATGAATCTAGGAATTAGGGGTATGACTTTTGAAGTCAATAATTAATCAATTTAATACCCTTATTTTGATGTTCAAATAAAATGTTGATCATGAATCATGATCACCTAAAGCTTGATCTTGTCAAAGCTAATTAAGACACTCACCTAGGTCTTAAGTGCTTAGTAGTGACTTAGGCTAAATCAAGTTTCATTTAAATGAGGATTAGAAAAGTAGTTTTAAGGGCTTAATAGTGACTTAGGCTAAATCAAGTTTCATTTAAATGAGGATTAGAAAAGTACATCATTGAAAATTAAAACATCTTTCAAACATTACAGGCCCAATTAGGGTTAAAATTTAGCTAAGTGCTCCAACAACACTAACTTGCCTCTTTAAGGGTCTTCACCCACATAATTCATTTTATAGGATGAATTATTAAGCAACGTAATAAATTTAAAAGAACTTGGGATTTTCCACCTGGCAGCGAGAGAGTAGCACAAACCTGCTTCTTTCTCTAGATCTATTGGATATCTAGAAGATCTACTATATTTAATATGTTTTGCTTGACAATATCAACCTTAATTAAGTTCCTAAGGATCCCCCAAGATAAGATATAGGGTTAGTAAAACTACATAAACCTTACTTCTTACCTCTATATAAATTGCCCTGACATGCATTTTAAGTTTCAGGTGGTGGAACGAGAAGACTCGTCAGATACGCTTTTTACAGTTTTCAGCATTATCTTTCTTGTACTTTTATGCTATACTTTTATGCTATACTTTTATGCTTATACAGGTTTGCATGGAAAACTAAAACTATCAGGATAGTCAAAAAACCAAAACCAAAACCAAAATTAAAATTAAAATCAACCAAGATAAAATTTACCGCCACAACATTTAAAATATAAAATAACTCAAAATTTAATCACAAACATCACAAATAAACTATAATTGCAACTAAATTAGAGGTAACCTACGGTTGCTAAAAAGGCTTCCTACGGTCTAAATGAAATTATGGAACTCATTAAGTTGAGTTTAGTAAGTTCATTTGGACTAAGTGAATCTAATAGAAAATAGTGATGTTGGAACGAGGGAACCATAGGATCCTAACCGGTGTCGCTCTAATCAACAT
This sequence comes from Phalaenopsis hybrid cultivar, assembly GCA_002079205.1. NCBI lineage: Eukaryota > Viridiplantae > Streptophyta > Magnoliopsida > Asparagales > Orchidaceae > Phalaenopsis > Phalaenopsis hybrid cultivar. The sequence goes on from JXCR01148408.1 coordinate 622,080, forward strand.
TAATATGCCCCTATAAAATTTAAAGAACTTCAACCATAAGGCCACATGACTTGACATTATAACTTGACACACTAGAAAACTCAAACTCATCGCAGCAGGGAACTTGGAGCTAGCATGGTGGGCATCAAGACCATCTTCAACATCAAAACCTCTCTTCCCCAGCTAAACCAATCTTCCTTCCTTAGATATAAAGAATAAAGCCATAGGACTTTAAGGTTGCTTGCTTATGCAACGTAAATCCTCACCTTATATTTAGGTCTTGTATAGCCCTGCTATACAATATAAGCCATAACTCGTCTTATGATTCTGAGGTTGTCATTTATCATGACCTAAACCCTCACATCTTCCAGGCTATTTGTGTGATCATTTCACACGATTGTAAGCCCTAACTAAGAAAATTGGAAGGATGAAACACTTAAATTTTTCTCCTCAAAACTGAAGCCAAACTTTATTATAGCTTGGGAAGTCACCGAGGTTCTCCTCTGGATCTGTGACATCTTCTAGTTCTTTCTCCTTTGGACTCTACAACAAGATGTTCCAAATTTGAGCCAATCCCCATTCACACCTCTCTGTCCGATCTCATTGAAGAGTCCCACCCTTTGAAACTCCTTGAAGATAATATTTCTTGATTTTTATTGAGAGTCTTCTTAGGTGACTTTGGTCATTTAGGCTTGCCTTTATAGGAAGCATGTCCGAACCCAGCTTAATATAAACCCCATTTAATTCTTTATATTAAATAAGAGAACTTGTGGGCAAATATAAGGGTTTCACAGACCAAACAGATATCATGTATTTCTTTGTTTATTTGATCGAGCCTCATGCTAAAGTCTTGTGTTTATCCCTCGGGATAGATACACGGTTGCGGTAAAGCGCTCTTTCATTTATACTATGAAAAATATGGGGTCAGTTTGATTTCATATTTTTCTAAAACAAAAGATATATGTAAATTAAAATTTCCTTCCAAAGCGGGCGATGGGATTTTGATGCCGGTGACCGACAGATTTTTACGGACAACTCCTCCAATCAAAAATAGCGCCGACAACCCCTAAGGATTTAATAATTTATAAAGTAAGGAGAAAAATTTATACATGAAAAGATTGATATTTCGAAAGGGAAGTCAATTACAGAGTCAAGGAGCTACAATCAGAAACATGGAAAATTAATTAGGATGTAGTGCTACTACACTTAGCAATAGACTTTCAGGAACATTGCCTAGTAATGTTGAAGTAAATCCTAAATATCAAAACAAGGAGCAAAATAAAGCTATTCATCTGAGAAGTGGAAAAGAATCAGAAGAAAAACTTCAACGAGAAGTTGAAATAGAAAAATATGAGGTGGAAAATGAAAATTCTGGTGAAGATTTTCATTGTGAGTCAGAAAGTCCTATTCAATGAATGAAAATCACTGTAGAAAGACCTACTCCTCCATTTTCGCAAAGATTGAAGCTGAAGTATAGAGATAATAAATTTTTAAAGTTTTGGAAATTTTAAGTAAATTGACGGTAAACAATCTATTTGTTGAAGCTTTAGAACAAATGCCAAACTATGAGAAGTTCATGAAGGATATACTCAATAAGAAGAGGAAGTTTGTAGACAATGAGACTGTTGCTCTCAGTGAAGAGTGTAGCGTTATAATTCAGATGAAGCTTCCTGAAAAACTTGAAGATCCTAGAAGTTTTACAATTCCTTATGCTATTGGCAAATGATTTTATGGAAAAGCTTTATGTAATTTAGAAGTCAGTGTTAATCTTATGTCGTTATCAATTTTCAGAAGGTTAGGCTTAGGAGATATTTCACCTACAATTGTAACTCTTCAATTAGCTGATCGTTCGATTACATATCCTAAAGGAGTTAAAGAAGATGTTTTAGTAAGGGTTGATATATTTATCTTTCGTATGGAATTTATTGTATTAGATATGGATGAAGAAAAAGAAATTCCTATTATTTTAGGAAGACCATTCCTAGCCACTAGAAGAGCTTCGATAGTTGTGCAGAAAGGAGAACTAACTATGAGAGGTAGTGATCAAGTGGTTACATTTAAGATTACAAAATCAATTAGATACCCTGCAAAAGAACAAGAGATCAAATGCTTCAAAATGGATATTAATGAGTATTTAAGCCATGAATATTTTTAAAAGACATATGAAAGCAAATTTGAAACGGAATATATAGAATATCAAGGTGAGGATAAAATCTAGATGAGACTTTGGAAGTGAGTACGAAAGAACTGAAATATGTTTAAGAAAATTTTGAAATTTTAGATCCTGCAAAAAATGACATAATTTGATTTCATCTGATAAGAAACCTCCTGAACTAAAATTGAAAATACTTCATACACATTTGAAGTATGCATTATTAGGAGATTCTTCTACACTACTTGTCATAGTATCCTCAAAACTAACTGATGCACAAGAACAATAGTTGTTAGAAAGTTTGAAAAGATAAAAGAAAGCCTTTGGAAGGACATTAACTGATATTAAAGGATCACTCCTTGAATCTATATACATAGAATTTTATCGGAAGATCAACATAAACCAAGAACCGATCCTCAAAGGAGATTGAATCTTATGTTGAAAGAAATGTTTAAGAAAGAAACTACAGAATGGTTAGATGCAGGAATAATATATCCTCTTTCAAATAGTGCTTCGGTGAGTCCAATTCGCTGTGTTCCAAAGAAATGCGGTGTAACTATAGTGACAAATGAGCATAATGAATTAATATCAACAAGACAAGTCACTGGATGACGAATCTGTATAAATTATAGAAAATTAAATTCTTCCACCCAAAAGGATCATTTTCCTTTACTCTTTTTGGACCAGATGTTGGATAGATTGGCTGGGCACAAATATTTTTTTTTTCTAGATGGATATATCGGTTATCATCAAACACCTATTGCCCTTGAGGATTAAGAGAAAATAACATTTACTAGTCCTTATGGAACTTTTTCTTTTTGGCGAATGCATTTTAGATTATGTAATGCACCTGCAACATTTCAAATATGTATGATGTGAATTTTTAAATTTGATTGAAAAGGTGATTCAATTTTTTATGGACAATTTTTCTGTGTTCGGAACTTCCTTTGAAATATGTCTAAATCAATTAAAGAAAGTTCTAGAATGTTGTGAAAAGACTAATCTCATTTTGAACTAGAAGAAATGTTAGTTTATGGCTGTAAGAGGAATTTTTCTTGGACATAAAATTTTAGAAAATGGCGTAGACATAGATCCTGCAAAAATTCAGGATATATCGAACCTACCTCCACCTACTACTGTAAAAAAAGTTAGAAGCTTTTTAGAAAATTCTGGATTCTACAGGCGATATATCAAAGATTTTTTAAAAATTACAAAGCCTATATGCCAACTTCTAGAAAAAGATGCTAAGTTTGACTTTAACCAAGATTTTCTTAAAGCCTTTGAAACATTAAAGGAAAAATTGATCATTGCACCTATAATTGTTTCACCGGACTGGAAGAAATGTTTTGAATTAATGTGTGATGCAAGGGATTATGCAATTGGAGCTGCTTTAGGGCAAAAATATGATAAGATTTTCAAGGTCATATATTATGCCAGTAAGGCTCATAATGATGCTCACATTAACTATACCACTACTGAAAGAGAGTTATTAGCTATTGTGTATACTTTTGATAAGTTTAGATCATATTTGATTGGAACTAGGCTGTCAAAAAAGCTCATTGTTCATGAACAGCTCTTGTTCGGCTCGCTAAGAAGTTGTGTTCGGCTTGTTTGTTAAATTAATGAGTCGAGCATGGACAACACAAACAAATATTTATTCATTTGTGTTTGACTTGTTTTGACTCAAAATACTACTAATTAATTTAAAATATAACTTTGATGAGTAGTACTTTTTAAAAACTGAATTGACTACAAGGCTACAAAGATTTATAATCATTTAAAAGTATTAATGAAGGCAATTTAATAAAAAAATATTAAAATAGATTCATATGATGTTTTAAATCTTGCCTCAATCCTTAACATCTTATGACTACGTTATTAGAGTTGTCAAAATGACTCTTTGTTCGTGAATGGATCGTGTTCGGCTCACTAAGCAAATGAGTAGAACACAAACACACTTTTTGAGATCAAAATATAAACGAGCCAAACACGAGCTAGGCTTGGGCTCGCTCGTGTTCGGCCTGTTTACACTTCTAATTGAAACTAAATGTGGTGTTCATACTGACCATTCTGCTATTAAATATCTGATGCAAAACCAAGATTAATTAAATGGATACTTATGAAGCAAGAGTTTGAATTTGTAGTAATCAATATGAAAGGGACTAATAATCAAATAGCTGAACATCTATTGAGGTTAGAATAGGAAGAAATACTTGATCTATGAAACAAATCAAAGATACTTTTCCAAATGAACAACTTTATGCTGTAAATTGATGGTAAATACCTTAGTATATTAATATTGTTAATTATATTGTTAGTGGTATTTTACCCTATGGAGTGAAAAATAACATGAAAAGAAATTTATTTGTGATGCAAAATCTTATTTTTGGGATGATCCTCATTTGTATAAACAATATAAAGATTTAATTATAGGACGATGTGTGCCTTATAAAAAAATTCAGGAGATTATGCAAAAATGTCATGATTCTGAATTTGAAGGAAATTTTGAGAATGATTGAATTGCTCAAAAAATTTTACAATCTGGATTTTATTGGCCTACTCTATTTAGAAATGTTAATATATATATATATATAAACATGTGATTAGTGTCAAAGGGTAGGAAATATTTCTAGAAGAAATGAAATGCCTCTAAATTTTAATTTAGAAATTGAAGCTTTTGATGCATGGGGATTAGATTTTATGGGACCATTCATGCCTTCATTTGAAAATATATATATTGATTGTGGTGGATTATGTTTCAAAATGGATAGAAGCAATCGCTTTACCTAGATGCAACGCTCAGAGTGTTTCAAAATTTTTAATTAAAAATATATTTACAAGATATGGAATGCCAAGAGTAATCATTACTGATGGAGGATCTCATTTTAGAAATGCAACAGATGCAAGATTGGTGTAAAAATAAAACATAAAATGGCAACTGCTTATCATCCCTAGACTAGTGGTTTAGTGGAAGTATCTAACCATGAAATCAAGAGAGTTTTGGAGAAGAGTATTAATCCTAACAAAATGGATTGGTTTATTAGATTAGATACTGCATTATGGCCATACAGGACCGCTTATAAGACACCTATAGCAATGTCCCCACATAGATTAATGTTCGGGAAGGCTTGTCACTTGCCAAATGAATTAGAACATAAAGCTTATTGAACGATAAAAGAATTTAATTTCAATTTAAAAGAAGCTGGTGAGAAAATATTATTGCAATTGAATGAGCTTGATGAAATTAAGAATGAATCATATGATAATGCAATGATTTATAAGGAGAAAAATGAAAGAATGGCATGATCAGAAGATAATAAAAAGAAAAATTGAGCCTGGACAAAAAGTTTTGTTATATAATACAAGATTGAAATTCTTTCTTGGAAAATTGAAGTCTAGTTGGAAAGGGCCATTTAGAGTTATAAAAGTCTATCCTTATGGAGCAGTCAATATTGAAGATCCCAACACTGGAAAAATAATTAAAGTGAATGGGCACAAATTGAAACATTATTTTCATGGTCGAAGAACAAATGCCAAAGAGACTATCATGCTAGATCACCTAGAATGAGAGTGGGAATGTCAGGCTGACGACATTAAACCAAGTGCTTTGTGTGAGGCAACTCATATGTATCGTTGCTTACTTTGATTTTTGAGTTTTCGTTTAAAATCCTATATGTATGTTTATGTATTTGAGAAAAGTGTTTAGAAATATCTTTGTTTTCCTAATGTTGTGAAAAGACTGATAATTTATTTGATCAAAATCAAAATGACCAAAATTTTGGAATTGACACAAGATGCTCCAGACTGGCGCATGATGCGCCGAATTTCAGAGAGCTGGCACATGATGCGCTACTGAGACGAAAATAACCTAAAATGTTTCAAATTGCTGTGTTTGGCAGTTTTTAGTGAGGACACCTTCAAATAACTCATAAATACCGACTCCAAGACATATTTTAGTGGGAAAACAAGGAAAGAGTCACCACTTTTCAATTCTTATGACTTCCTACTCTAAAGACTCTGCTAGCTTCAAAATTTTCAATCGAAGAAAGTTCATCAGTTTTGACTCATAGAAAGTGCATGATTGAGTTATAATGACAAAAAGGCTATTCAAAGAGAGGGGATTTGTGAATCGAGGATTCAACACGCAGAATACTCGAGTCGAAGAAGTTATTACGCAGAGGCATTGGGAAGTGCTTTGCTACACTACTGCCACTGTAGTCATCCCTATGGTGAAAGAGTTTTATGTAAATCTTCATGGGATCAAACAAGAAATGATCTACGTGTGAGATAAGTTTGTGAAATTTGATCCTTTGAGAATCAAAGAAATGTTTATGATCGAGAACATGCCTGTCTGCCACTAAGGAAATTTCACCCCTACAAGAGACAACATGTATGAACTCTACAATTACCTAACGGATGAAGATGCTAGTTGGGAATCCCAAGATGATGGTAATGTGAGTTTTTCTTCATCATTGTTAAATCCTACTTCAAAGGCATGGCCTTTCTTCATTTCCTCAAAATTACTTCTTATTATGAAAATTAGTAAGGTCACTAAGGAGAGTGCTATATTGAACTACTCTATTCAAACTGAAAAATCTATTTATATTAGAGCCATAATTGTAAAATCATTTTTAGGTTTGATCGTTAATGGATCTGCAACTGGATTGGGACATCCATCTACTATTTTCCAACTTTGTAGTCAATTGCAAGTACTTTATGAAAATTGGGAAAAAGTACTACTGCCTTGAAAGCTGATGGATCCTAAAGTCTACTGCAGTTGCATTGGAATGGGAGATTAAAATGATACGAATGTAGTAACAGATCAAGGATCTCAAAATTCATCACTTATTCATCCCCACTACAACTTGAGTGCACTTTCAAAGAGAATCTAGAAGATTGAGAAAGAGGTGCATAATCTTATGCATGTAATTGAGAATTTTTCTGAAATATTGGTCAGCTAGATTGGAGACTCAAGGAACATTTTGAACATACGGGCCATATTGAAGATGGTCTGGTACGTATGTTCAGGAAGCATGCGTGGATTGTGAAGGAAAATTCAACTGATGAATTTCCATTTATGCCTTTCTACAATTTGTATGTGTACTACAAGTCTATGGAAGATATCCAGGAGGACAAGAGTGAAGAAGATGTCTGAAGTTGAGTTAAGCACGAAACATTTTGTCTAGTATTATTCGTTTAAGTTTTGTTATGTTGGATTACCTTTACTTTCTATTGTTGCATTATCTATGTTTATTGCTTTGAAATTTGATGTTTAGATTTCAGTGTCAGGATGTTGGTTTGCTTTAGAATATTTAATTTTCATGTGTTGGCTTGAAAAATGTTAGTTTGTAATAATGTGGATTTCATATATAAATATGAGTTTTTTGTTACTTGTGAAAATTTGGTGTTAGTTTGATGTTCAATTATGCTTAAAAAGGTTTATTTGAGTCAAATAAAGGTTTACGTAAATAAGTACGGAGCATATTTCCAAAGAAAATGAGATCTAGCAAATATACGCTCCGGCGCATCATGCGCCAACTTAGAGAGCCTTGACGCATGATACCCCAAAGGTCCGAACACGCCAGATTGGCTAAAAAACCCATGAAATTACACAAAAACCTCCATTTTTGCTGCTTGGTCGTCTTCCACCTCCAACCTTTAGTCTAGGGCATCACATTGCGTGCTAACGAGAAGGATTTGGAGGCCGAAAATCATAGAATTCATCTTCCCTTGCTAATTCACTTTAACTTAGAGTTTTTTTATTTTCACAATGGATTTTGGGAGATCCGAAAAATGGGTCTTTTGATGAAAATGCTTAAAGAAAACTTATGGTGAAATTTTTTTTACAAAATAATCTTGCTTAGGGAGTTAGATTTGCAATTTAGTAATTTATTTGGAATTTATTTAGATTTTTGTAGAATCTCTGATGGCTCCCAGCACAAAAAGAGGAAGAACGTCGGGTGAATTTGATATTCGAAAATTCATTAATTTTAAGGCCCATCACTATTACAATACACAAATTAAGACCCAGAGATTGATCCAGGAAAGGGCGTTTGCGAACCCAGGAGGCGAGGTTGAAAGGTTGACTTCACCAAAAATTTTGAGCAATTCTGCTACTTCACTGCATTAGCAATCGTCCCGATGGTTAGGCAGTTCTATGTCAAACTAAGGTTCACTACGGAAGATCATATTTTGGTGAGAGGTACGCAAGTTGAGTTTACCTCCGAAAGGATTAATGTGTTATATGGGCAGAGGAATGTCTTCAATGATGAATATGCCACTTTTATTTTCAGTGATTCATCAATAGAAGAAGTCATTCCCTTTCTGACTGATGAGAGATGGGAGTAGAAGATAAAGAATAACAAAATAGTTAACTTCCTCACTTCAATTCTGACGATTCAATCCAAAGTATGGCATCACTTCATCTCTGCCAGACTTTTACCTATAAATCATCTTGCTGATGTTACAAATGATCGAGCTGTGATGAACTATTGCATTCAAAACATGAAGAGAATAAACGTTGGTGTGCTTATAGTTCATAATGCTTGGAGTATTGCTGGTACTGCTACTGCTGGAGGCATGGGATATCCTGCCCTAATTTTTACTTTATGTGAGAAATCAGGAGTTGAATCCCATAGAAATGAAGAGAGATTACAGCTTTAGAACCCGATTGGGAGGCACATGATTCAAAGAGTAGAATCATTTGTTGAGTATAGAAGTGGAAGAAGGGATAGGCCCTCTAAATCTATTGCAGAGGCATCTACTTCTAGTTCTACATCGTTGGAAGGTATTATGGACCATCTCATGATTCAACAATATGATATCATTAATATACAGACTTAGTTGGGTGAGATAGAAGCAAGGAATGCATATAATGATGAATATCAGCAGACGAGAGTATCATGATATAGATTTTCAAAATGCTATGGTTAGACACTTCATTGGTGAACCTAACGTGAACTTTTTTGCTTGCCCCAGCTTTGATACCTATGCTCCATTCGTGATGAAGATGAAGAGGCAAGAGAAGAAGAAGAAGAAGATGATGATGATGATGTGGAAGGAGATGAGAACTGATAGTTTAGTTTAAGTTTGATTTGATATTTTGTGTTGTTTATATATTTGTTTGTACTGTGTTGCACTTTTATTTGAGACTTGTTGGATTTAAGATTTTTAAGGTGTGTTGTAGACCTGTAGTTTGCAACGGTAATAGTAGACTTTTTACTTTTCAATTTTTGTTTTAGTATTTTTAGTTTGAGCTTGTTAAATGCGTAGTATTTTTAAGTTTTTGTTTTTTAATTTTAGTATTTCTTTTTAATTCCCAGCAGATTCTTTAGATTACATTACGTTTTATTTAATTCTTTAAAGCATATTTGTAGTTTTACAGGTGGCAACTGAAGTATACATAACCAATTTCATCTTTAGAAATCCTCAATAGGTTAGTTTTTATTTTCATGCATTTACTGTTTTCTTTCACCAACTAAAATTTGGTACTGAAATATTTTTAAAATAATTTAAAATTTTATGTTTGGGGAGAAAGAAAAATTTCTTTTGAATTGGATAAAACTAATTTTTTTTGGTCCTTAAGTAACTATATATATATATTTATATATANTCTAAAGAAATAACATGGCCTGTGATATCAACATTTAACTTTAAATGACTATACTTATGTTTAAAAATATTATAGTAAATTTAGGTAAAAAGTTTTGAATAATAAAGGTCAATTCTAAAGAAAGATATTTGGTATGATAGGATAAGACTATGTTTTTCTATTTTAAGTAAAGGAAGGTTGTATTTTTGAAGTGTTAAGAATTTTAGAGTTTCACGTAAAAAGAAAGGAATGACGTTTTATGGAAAATCATAAAATAGTATGACTTTATTAAGTAAGGAAAGGTGTGGAGTTTTAACTTTAAGAAGAGGATAGTGAAGTTCAAAACAATTAAAGGCTATCCAGATATAGTAATCCTCACTTGAAAAAAAAAGGAAAAAAAGGGGGATTAAGAAGTTTGTAAAAGAAAAAAAAGAGGAAGACAAGAAAAGAAAAAAATGAGTGAGGAGAAGCTTGAGGAGATGCCTAATCAAACATTGGCTTCACTTGAACCAACTTAAGGAAGGAGCTTTTTTACACTTTCTAAACATATATTGAAGTATTAATAGCATTCTAAGTAAAGTTTTCATTAAGTTCTTTTTCAAATGAATGTTCTAAATCTTCTTAGCAGACAAATTGCAATTCTTCTTGAAATGAATAGAGATTCAAAAATCTTAAATTTGATTACTAGATATTCCTAGACTTGAACTTTGAACCAAAGTTATTAAACATTTTTTTCTTAATTTTTGTTATTCTATTTATTGAACTAAAGTATAGAAGTGATAAGTTAATATCTATCCTAAAGTCATATGCTCTTATGTAATGAGTGTCACTTGAGGAAATGTAACATTTTAGTTTGGGGGATTTTGATACACAAAAATAATATATTATTTTAAGTACACTTTTAAGCCAATTTTTGATGATATTGGACTTTATTAAAAGGTATTTTTGAGTTTTTTTGTAAGTATACCATATTTAGGCATTTGGAACAAAAATGGCATAAGGAGCAAAATTTGGAGCAAAAAGAGCCAATTTTGCGGTTTGGTGCATCTTGCGCCAAAATCCATAGCACTGGCAAATGATGCGCCAGATGTAATTTTTTCAAATTAAGGCATTTTAAGATGAATTTTGCACAAATTTTCAAAAAGACACTTGTTCTAAACACCTGATGAAGTGATTCAATGCATCTAGACACTTTGGAAGGTTCTAATTTGAAGGGATTTGACTCTTGGATCAAAAATACACATCTTTTGAATTTAAGGGTTTAACTTTTGAATTTTGGAGGGAAATTGAAATTCTTTTAGGGGAGGCGGCTCAAAATAAAATCAAGTTGGAGAAGGACTTCAAGGGGGGGAGATAGGTGGCGTGAGAACCAAGAGGGAGAGATAGAGAGAGAAAGTCAAGGGCTTGGAGATTGTCTTCTAAGGTTGTAAGAGGAGAGGAAAGGTGAGAGATTTCTTCTTTATTGCACTTCTAAGAGAGAATTGAGAGTGCTTGTAAAGAGTGAAAAACCTGGAGAAAACTTCTGAGGATTTTCTTAGGAAGGATTGTGAGATAAGTTGTATTTTTCATTTCTTTTGTTTTTAAACTTATTTTTATATATGAAGTCTGTTTTTTAATATAACCTTCTCATAAATTCTGAGTATTCTTCTTTATCATTCTCCCTACTTTGAAGAAATGGTTTTGTGAAGAGTTAATTTTATTTTCTACGATTTTAAATGTTGATAATTTTTTATGATTTGAACTCCAATCTTCATTTACTTTTGGATCTGACCAATTGAATTGTTAAAAACTGTTGAGAATCATAGGTTCTAAAAAGGGAATTGATTTCTACAACAAAGGTAGAATCACATTTGATTTCATAAGAGAGTATGTCATCCATGGTTTTGGGAACAAATAAATAGGGAAATTAGAATTCCCAATTTGGTTGAGTTGATTGGAAACTAATGCAAGCATGTTAGCCCTCAAGTGAGGAAGTAGTGGAAGCTCTAGAGTGACAGCGAGTATCCTCCTAGCCTAATCATGGAATTAGGGACCAAACTCTGGATTAGTCAATGTTCTTTATAGTGCTAGGAAGAGTGTAGAGAATAGGATTGCTCCTATCTGACACAAAACAGTTTTTAAATATATTTTTCAAATGATTTCAATTTCTTCACAAACCATATTTTCATTGTAAAGGGGGAGGGTGTTTACTCAAACATGAACTTTTTGTCAACAAAAACCTTAGTTTTATTTCAACAATTTTACTTTTGAAAGTTTAGCATCTAGCTTAACTTAACTGTTGTAGTTGTACATTTGAATATTTAGTAGCATTTCACTTGAGTAGTTTAACTTCAAACTTCGTACTTTAATTTATGTTCATTTTTAGTTTAATTTAAGAATAGAATATTAATAGCTAGCTTATATATATTTCCAGCTTCATTGTGGGATTGATATCTAGGACTCCATTAGAGTCCTGTATTACTTGAACGATATGTATACTTGTGTTATATGTAGAAGAGAATTAGGAGTTTAAAAGAGGTTTTAAAGATAAATTATTTTCATTAATGTTAAATTACTGTTTGGGTTACATTGCATAATTATTATTAATTTTATCCCAAGTTTTTGAGCATCAAGCATCACTGGATGGTGGTGAAGTGCCATATTCCTTGTCAATCCAGATTTTCTTTCCTTTAAGATCAACTTCTTCATTCTTATCATTGGTATTCTGAATAGTTTGTGTCACAGAAATTACCTCATACAGATCTACCTCAAGAGGAGGGAAGCCCTCATTAGATTCTAAATTAAATTATTTAAGATGTTCTATGACTTCAAAAGTAGTTTTCATCATTACAGCATGTGGCAAGCCATGAAGTACTAATTAAACTTAATGAAATCCAAAAAAAAATTTGATAAGTGACTTTTGGTAGCAAGCAGCCATATCGGTAGAAAATTTTGAATTTTGAGAGTAGGGAAAGATCAACTTCAGGGAATCCATTATAGTGGTTATGAAAATTTAAGAAGAAAAGTCGACGTTTGTTTTAGACTCGTTATGTCTTATCATTGTTAACATTTAATATTTCAAGTTTTATTTGTCATGAATAAATAAGCAGATCAAAGAGTTAATTCAAAATGGTTAAAAGATAGATTTGAAAGAGATAATCTGATCTGTTAAAAGTTGGAGTATCTCGAGAAAAAGAATAATGGAGTTAACTAGGGATGGAGAGAGAAAAAAATCCCCATCAGAGTTGCCACTCTCTTGTCACCGAGAGACTACCACTGTCATCGCTCCAAATTCTCCACTATTTTAGAAATATCATCGATTCATTGGTTATCATTATTATTGTGGATTCACCATTCTATTTATCTTATTATATTGCCTTAGTCTCCAAATAACTTATTCTCTCAGATCACGTGAATGACGTTAAGATCTTAAGAAACTTGAAGAAGGAGGGAAAGGGAAATGAAAATAGAAAATAAAAAAGTTTGAGAAGAATTTTGTTATGGTAAATATTGCATAAAGAACTCTAGAATGTTTTACTCTTGAGATTCTCATGCAAAGTAAACAACATAGAGAATTTCATAACCAGAGATTTAGGTACGATACCTACTTTAAGTCTTTCATTCTCTTATATGAGTAAGTTCTTATAGTTAATTACATCTTAAGTTATTAAAATTGCTTAAGAAGACTCTTGATTAAGGTTAACATTTATTCTTGAAGACGTTTTAAGTGTTGAAATCAATGAAAGAAACATCAGTGTTCAATCTTAAGGGTAATAAATTTCTACGAATCTTGTACTACAATAAAAGTTCTATTTTGTTTTTATTATCGTTGTCATTTATTTTTATTTTTGTTGTCATGAGATCCACCATTCAAGCATTAAAGTGTCATCCTTGGAAAATAGAGTTAACACACCTAATAACATGAAAAGTAATTCTAAAATGCAACTTGGCTTAGGTCTCGAATAATCCTGCAAATTAAAGTCAGTATAAAATTATAACTTAACTTGTTAATTTAGTTAGTTGAATTTGTAATTTTTAGACAACCCGATCAAGATGTCTATGTCTTTATCGTCACGGGGTCGTTAGGGTATTCTGATCTATTTAGTCCGCAAAGTAACTAAACCAAGACCAGAAGAATCTTATTGCAACCACTGATCGCGCTGTCCAAGAGATCTTCATAGATCTGAACACTGGGATTCAACTTGCAGTTGGTGATGCCTGTTGATTAGGGTTTCATTTAAGTTTTAGTGTCTTTCTCAGATTTTAGTGGTTGCAAAATTTTATTTTTTTTATGATTTAGTAACTGATTTTTTTTTTCATTCCGTTATTTATTTTTATTTTATTCGGAATGACACAATCAGAATCCCATGGTTCCATGGTATAGCATCATTATGTTTGAAGTTTGATTAGTCACAAGTGAATGGAAGTAAATTTGTTAGCAACCATGGGTTACCTCCTCCAAAAACTTCTTCTCAAATAATGTTTCTTTTATAGGTTCAAATTTAAATTTTAATGTCTTTTAAGGTGAACTTTAGATCATTTGTATTTTATAATGCATTTTTTATTTAGTTTTTCTTGGGTTTTATGTCAGTAAGTGTGTAGATTAAACTTAGGTTTAGGTTCAATGTAAATTGAATCCTAAGTTTTAAGTTCAATTTGAGCTGAACCTAAGAGTGGATTGTTAGATTAAATTTGGGTTTTAGGTTCAGTATAAGTTGAACTTAAGAAGGATTGGTTAAGTCTAATGTAGGTTAGAATTAGGGTTTAGGTACAATGTAGAATGAATCTAATTAAACAAATTGGTTGAGTCTAATGTAAGTTAGAATTAAGGTTTAGGTTTAGTGTAGGTTGATCATAAATAAGATTTGTGGTGACCTAAGTTTAAATTAGGTTGAACCTATAGTGTAGGTTAACTTAGGTTCACTTTAAGTTAAGCCTAAGGTTTATGTTAAGTCTAAATTACCATAGAGTTGAGAAAAAATGGTTAAATTTAAAGATTGGCATTAAGCCTAATTTGGTTATGGTTTATTTTTGATTTATGATAAATTTATTCTCTATGGATGGAGAGGGTATACTCTGTTGAGTGCAACAGGGTTTGGGGGCTCTACATTTTCTTCTCTTCTACATTTAAGCTCCCATGTGTGGGCTTAAATTGCTTCTAGAGGCCATGACCAAGCATTGGCTTGATTAGAGAAGGTAGGAGGTGGCTTAGGGAGGTTTAAAGAAGCTAAGAATATTAGATTTCAGCTGTGGATAATAGCTTCCCCATTTCCATAATGTGTTAAACATGAGCCTAAGTATGGTAATGAAGGTGGCATAGGGTAGGGCTTCCCTCCTATTAAAGGGGTTGTGAGGTGGATAAAATAGGTTGGCAATGAGCTGTCTTAGCTAGTCCACCTAGGTTCAAAGGGATATGAAGTGGAATTAAATTGAAGTGCCTTATACTCTTCCCCTCATGATGGCTTCGGACTTTAGTTAAAAATGACGGCTCTTTATATTTTAAATAGGGTTAATGGGTCAACCCTATAGTGATGGATGGCTTTGGGTCATGTGTAAACCCATTAACGATGGGCCTTAAGCTTGGGCTTCCACAGGGTTGGGTTTTGATGGATGGGATTGGGCTATGACTTTAGGGTTCAAACCTAGGCTTAAAAGGTCTTACTTTAACCCTTTTAATTAAATAAATTATTAATTAATTAAGATAATGGAAAACTGGACCATAAGACCATTGGTTGGTCATGATAATGTAGGGTAAACCACAGTGGTCTAGGGTTGGCAAATATATCGAAGTGGACCAACTGAATGTTAGGTTGAACAATTGGATCATGGATTGATCATTTGTGTAATCGCTTAACCACGTTGATCCAGTTGACCATATGGTGGCAAGGTTGGCCATAAGGTCAATAGGCTCGATGATATGGTCCAGTGTTGACTAAGGGATTCACCATGATGATAAGGTTGACCATATGGTGGTTGGGTCAACTACAGAGTCAATATGGTGACCATATGGTTCAAGGTTGACAAAATGATCAATGTGATGACCATTGGGTCTAAGGTTCGTCAAGGTAGTGACAGCTAGGTCCAAGGTTGACCAAATGGTCAATGTGGTGACCATTCAGTCAAAGGTTGACCAAATGGTCAATGTGGTGACATTGAGTCAAGGGTTGACCAAATGGTCAATCTGGTGACTATTGAGTTAAGAATTGACCAAATGGTCAATGTGGTGACCATTGAGTCATTGGTTGACAAGAAGGACAATAAGGTCAATAATGATTCTAATTAGGCCCTATGATTTTTGATTTAGCTTGTCTAAGGTGACATTCAAAGTTGTGCTCAAAAGGGGCCACATTAGAGTTTGGTCCAAAGTTTAGGGTTTGGGGATCCCTGATTGGTTTAGGGAGTCTTTGTTGGTAGACTTCTTTCTCAAGATGGATCTGATGAACATGGTGATTATTGGGCTTGTAGAAGAATCCTTGGGGTCTTGAGTTAATTTGGTTGGTTCAGGATACGTCCTGAGCATGGATGTCAATTTAGGACTGATCCTCACAAAAGAGAGGTCAACAATACCTTCTATAACAACAGTTGAAGTTGCAACGTTCCCATCAGTATTAATCTTAACCCATTGTGGTAAAGGTTTACTTCATTTCACCTACTGTATTAGTTTCTCCATTAATTTTTTTGTGTGAACATCTTAAGGCCCGTTCAGTTTTGTTTAGCTTGAAGTTTAGTAGACTACTAATTTTTACGATCTATGCCACACAATTTCTAGATATTTTCAAGTCAGAGGGTTTATTGTTGTCATGTTTTGAGTTGTTTCTAGCCAACAAATAATGATGTGAATAACTTATAATTTCTGACCTTCTCAGCCTTTCCAACACTCAACCATATCAATCCAACTAAAGCATAGTTGTCCCATGTTAAAGGTATTTAGAGTATTTTTCCATGCACCTTTAGTAGTTGTACCTGATGCAATAAGATGATTTATATCTTCTTCTTCTATCTTACATAGGTTACATCTTGAAGGGACCATCAATCCTTTAAGTTTTAGGATTTCATTAGTGGGTAGATATTTTTTTGGAAAAGTTTTTAGCTTAAAAAGGACATAGAAGTTGTTAAAAATTTGCCTCAAATGCAATTTCCCCATTCCACCTGCTACCAAGTGAAGCTAGATAAATATACTTGGGGATTGATTAATTAGATAGGTTCCAGGTGATCATTTTATCTTTTTTGATCTAGTTTATAGGAATTTGAGTGATTTTTTGTAGAGTATCTTGGGATATATCTATATTACTCCCATATATAACACAGATATAATTATACATATGTTATTAATATATGAGTTATTATATATACATATACATATTTAAATGTCTTTACATACAGACAAACACAAACTAACACACACACACATACACACTCAAACATATATACATATTGATGGCCACCACAAGGTCAAGCTCATATCGAGTGTGCACCGTCATCATTCTTAATTTTCTCATGCATTATTGTGGAGTTGCTGGTTTATCTTCCGGCGTATAGCCCTTTTACTCTAAAGAGCTCTCTTTCTGATAATGTGGATGAACTGAATGGATAAGAGATCAGAGGAATCAAATATTTATAAATTTAAATGTAGTTTTTGTGACAAATAGGAGCATACCTATTCTTTACCCTCTTACGAGCGTATAAAGAACATTAGATAAGCTAGAATTAAGTTTTTAAATCCTTGGTTATGCTCGTTATGTTCTAGCCTATCACCCTAGAGTACCCACATATGCCCTTAATTGGGGCTAACCTAGGATTAAGTTCTATACTGTAGATCAAATTGGTTAAGTTTCTAGGCGATCACCTTAGAATCACCAATTTACATCAGTCAAGTCTCATGATCAACATTCTCAATCAATCCCAATTTTGCCAAATTCTCAAACCCTTTAGCCCCAAACTTCACCAAATTATCAAGATACCCCTGAAACCTTAATTTTATCAAGTTGACCCAAAACTCTAAATTTTATCCAAAATTCATTTCAAACCATTTGAAACCACACAAATTGCTCAAAACACCCCAAACTTTCCAAAATTCCCAAATTACCTCCAAAATCGCCAAAATTACCAAAAGGCACACCCCAAAACTTCTAAACAACTCTCAAGATCTCCAAAATCACTCCAAATGTCCCCAAAACCAATTTGAACCATTCTATTCTTCTTAATTTGATGAAAATGACCAATTTTGACCAAAATCCCAATTTCACCTCTAAATGCCTGAAGTCTTCAAATCACACCCAATTTCCACAAAATTGATTTCAAAATTCTCAAATTTCAATCCTAAACTCAATTTTATCATATCTAAGACAATCTTGAACCAAATTCAACACTAAATGAACCAAATTTCAAACTGAAATTCAAACCCCAATTTTTCCCCAAAATTCAAAATCTCCTAAATTGAACTTCATGAATCCACGATTTCGGCCCAATTGATATCTAAAACTCTTCATCACAATCTCTAGGACCAACTTGAACCTTCAATTGACCCAAATCCAAATCCTAGCCTAATCCAAACCCAAACCTAGTTCAAATTCTTAAAAGTTGACCAAAACCCAAATTCCACTAAATTAAGCCTCCAATTCAATTCAAAATCACACAATTCCTTTTGAAAACTTATCATGACAATCATCCACATCAAATTGATCAATTACTTGACCAATGTCTTAGCCAAAACCCAAGCTGGGCCCAAGTTCAAACCAAAACTCCAATTTTGAACCGAAACCCCAAATTTGACCAACCCATGGTCACCACAGCCAACATTTGAACCATAAGGACCAGTCTAGATCCAACTATTCCAATCTACTTGAGCCATGGTCTTTACTAAAATTTATTAAAAAAGAAAAGATTTTCCATCACACCTAACTAAGCACAGTTAAGGCTTCCTCTCACTCCCTAGATATGTCGGCAGAGAAAAGGTGTGCATGTGTATGTCTTTAAGTTTAATATACATAAAAATTTGAAATTTTAGAACAATATTGTTTTAATCTTGAAAATATTAATATTTTAATTTTTAAAAATATAGGACTGAACTGATCCTATATAGATTGTAGTTTAAATGATCGAGCACAACAACACAAGCAATATACCTATCCCGAAGAATAGATACACTACTTACTGTTGAACGCTCCGTTCAACAAACTAAAGAATTATGCATCTTTTTGGTCTGCAAATCATTTTGTTATGTGCCAACAAATTCTACTATCTAATATAGAAGATTAGATAAGTTTTATATTAAGCTGTGTTCGTAAAGTTTCCTATGAAGGCAAGCACCTATATTTAATTACATCTTAATTGAACAAAGTTCACTTAAGAAAACTCTAAATTTGGATCATTAAATCATGCCTTCAAGAATTTCAAAAGGTAGGAATTTTCAAATGTATGACAAAGAGGTGTGAAATAAGAAAGGCTCAAATCTGGAACATTTTATTCTGGAATCAAAAGGAGGAAAGACTAGGGGATGCCATGGAGCTTGGAACCTCGCTGACTTCCCAACCAATCCCATAGTTTGGCTTCAATTTTGGTGAGAACATATTAAATGTTTCATCCTAGTAATTTTTATTATTTGGGGCTTGCATTTGCATGACATAATCATACAAATAGCTTGGAAGATGGGAAAGTTTACGTCACAACAAGTGAAAACCTCAAAAATTAAGGCAAGTTAAGGCTTAAATTGCACAACCTGATTGTGCAAAGGTCTAAAGATAAAGTTGATGATTTATGTTGTACTAGGAAGACAACCTTAAAGTCTTATGGATTATGTTGTTTAATTTTAAGGAAAGATTTACTATTTTAGATGTCGTGTTGTTGTAGATTTGTTTGCTCTCTTGAAGTTGTTCTTCTGTGCATCCTTGTTGTATTTCCCATTTTGATGGCTCCAAGCTCCTCAGTGAAGTACCAACCCTAAAGTCTACGGTTTAAAGGTTTAAATGGAACGTTTCGGTTCAATCATGGGGTGTTTAAAGTTAATTAGAGGGACATCGGTTAGAATCTCACGGTTCCTTGATTCCCATACCACTATTTTCTTTTGAATTAACTTAGATTAAATGAGTTTTAGGCTCATTTAAACTAGGGAGATCTCGTTAGTAGTTGTGGGTTACCTCATCCAAGGGACTCCGATAAATTCAAAAGAACTTATTTTGATATGTTGTTTTTGTTTTAATTTTTGAAAATATTATTTAATTTTGAAAAAAATTATTGGTTTTGGAAAGTTTGTTTTTTTCTTATTTTGAAGGTAAAGTAAGGTTTGCAACCAAGCATGCATAAATTTTAAAGCAAGAATAAATTGTAGTAAGTAAAATGACCGAAATTAAATAAAATTGTTAAAGCGTACCTGCCATCTTCTCGCAGCTCCCGCTGAAAGATTAGTCTTTTGCAACATGTATGATTTCACAGAAATTTAAATAAAACTGGAGGAAAGGAAAATAAGGAAGAAAGTTTATACCATCCCTTCTAAGATCTATGTCGCAGCTTGAAGGTTCCATGTAAGTTTAAATGTTTGATTTTCTTGAGTAAAGTATAATAGGTTCATTCTTCCTTCAAAATAATCAAAAGATTGTAAAGGAATTCGGAGCTTGGCCCCAAACAGCCTTTAGAATCCCTTGAAACATTCCGAGTTCGTTTGAACTTATTATATTATCCAAGTAATCATCTAAAGTTAAAATTAGGGTTTGATTGATCAAAATACTTTATGCCCTAATGTTTTAATTATCTCCTAAGAAAGGTACTCAGTTAATCATTTAATTTTTCATTTAAAAGTTAAATAAATGGGTACCCTTGAGGGCAAGATTATGTTATTAAGAATCTTATGCCCATAATTAAGGTTGGGCTTGTAGTGTTTGCAAAATATTCATAATTAGTTATATTTCCTAAACTTCATTAATCAAATTCAAATAAAGTTGAGTTCACTACTAAGCCATTAAGACTTATATGTGGATAAATTCAGGACTTTTTAGGGATATTAAATTATGTGGCATTTTCAATCCTCATCAATGATTATAATATCACTCAAACATTAACTAGGGGTTTTTAAATTAGTGAATTTTCATCTAATCCCTCACCAAAGGATTATTTAATCTAATTAAATCCCGAATTATAATAATTGAAAGAAATTACAATTAAACTTATACTTTACAAAAGTGAGGTATTGGCTTCTACCATTTAATCCCGTGTTTCAATCATCCAAAAGAGTGCTTAATATGATTATAATTACTCATTTATCCTTTAATTAACCCTAAAATTTAATTAAGGCATAAAAATACAAAATTACCATTTTGCCCTAATAGTTTCCCTCTTTATAACTTATTAAATATGACTCAAATGTCTTTGAAATTTTTAGAGTACCACACTCATGAGACAAATAAAAAATTAGAGAAGAAAATGTGATTTTCTAAAACTTAATTTAATTTAAATAATTATTTTATTCAAAAATAAGTGTTGACCTCACTTTTGGTTAAGGTTTAGTTTTCCCTCATTAGTAGCTCAAGGTCTAGCCATAGGATTTTTCTGCTAACTATCCTTAGAAAACTAGAAAAAGAACCCTCACCTTTAAGAAACTCTGAACTCTTTTGTGCTCAACTTGAAGTTCCATATGCTAGTCCTAACCTCTAGCACTTAGTAGGTGCGGCCAATATAATGGAAGCTCAAGAGGAGTCCACACAGGATTACTTGGTCTTAAGGTTCACCCTGGGTGTTGGTCTAGAGCTAGTTAAGTCACTTGCACCCACTTTCACTCACAACCCTAAAACTCAGATTTGTTGACTTTGATCCTGTGATCTTTTAAGAAACTCATGTAGATGGTCCCCTAGACTTATTGGCCCTACACTAGGGTTTAGCTAAGACAAGTACATAGAGGACACAAATAGGGAATTCATTGTTCCATACCTCGTATAAGGTGGTTGGCACCCCAATTCTTCCAAATTATTCAACTTGGCATTTTGCCCCCAAATCCACCCAAATTACTTAAATGCGCTTGAAACCTTAAATTTGACAAAAATTCCCAAATTTATCCAAAGCACCTAAACTTATTCAAAAATCATTTCAAACCATTTGAAACTACCCAAATTGCCCAAAACATCCAAAAAAATTCTAAAATTACCAAAATACCCTCAAATTTGCCTAAATTACAAAAATACCTTCGGTAGCCCAAAATTTCCCAAAACCCTAAAAAATCATTTCAAGTGTCTCTAAAACCAATCTGAATCATTTAATTGAGCCCAATTTGGCCAATTTGACCACTTGGACCAAAAAGGTCCAAATTGCATTTAAAGGCCCAATTTCTCCAAAATCACCTCACATACCCAACAATTTAGCCTCAATCCTCCAAAATTTTGATTATGAACTCAAATTAATCTTTTATATGATCAATTCAAACCAAATCCAAGCCAAATTGACCCATGCTTTGAGCTCAATTTTGATCCAAATTAAAACCCTATGACTTACTCTTACCTAATTGAACCATATGATCCACTCAATTGCCCCAATTTTATTCTTAATTTCTTCCTAACAATCATAAACACCAATTTGGACCCTGAATTGGCCTTTTTGAAGCCTCAATTTCACTTAATTTCAACCTACTTTTAAAATCCCCAAATTTGCCCCAAATTGGCTATGTCTCGAAATTCCACCAAATTGAATTTCCTAACTCCAAAATTGACACCCAATTTATGTTGGAAACTCTTTACGACATTCCTCTAGACCATTTTGAACCAAAAATTTTGATCTAACCCAACCTTAGCCTAACCTAAGCCCAAGTTTAACCCAACACCCCCAAATTGACCAAATGAAAAATCCTCCAAATCAATTCAAAATCACTCCAAATATTTTCTAAACTTCTCATGACAATCATCTGCACAATATTGATTAATAAATTTAGCTTAATGTCATGTCTATCCTAACCCAAACCCAACTTTTATCCATTTTGACCCAAATTGAACCCTTTCACCTAAATTGACTTAATCAAACTAAATTAGAAAACCAAGGACCCCCCACAGCTCCTAAGCTCCTCCTTTGGACCAGGACGAACCACCCTAAATCCTCCCAGGGAGCTATGGATCAATGGGTCCCTAAATTAAGGGATTTAATCCTATTTTTGGGCCTTAACAAAGCAATCTCTTCCATCATCACTAACTGTTAAGGCTAAATCATAATTAACCCTCTCCCTGGCACACCTGACCACCTCCCCTACTTTTGTCAGCCACCCTAATCATCGAAAAATGCCAAAACGGTGAGACACCACCCCTAAATCAAACCAAATTTCAACCCTAAAGGTCAGGTCATCCTAATTGCTCTTCAGAGCTTGTTAGCGCTCCACCGAAGCAGCTCTTTGCACCCATTAATTGGCCCTGGTGGCCAGCCTAAGCCCTTCTATTTAATAAGTCCCCTTTATGGCCAAATGTGAGGTCTTCAAAATCCTAGGGGAAACTCTGCCAAAATCTTACCAGACTCAAAGCATTCCTAAGCTCAAGCCAACCATTTTCTCCCTCTGGTTCCCTCTGTGAGAGTTCAATTTTGAGCTCAAAATCATGCCAAAACTAGGACATTCTTCTCCGCAACTCCATAATGAACCAAACTTAAATTAATTGTGCACACACCATCTCCACAGTGAAAAGAGTTGATACCCCACAAAAGGCCCCTCTCAAACAACCTCCAACTTAGCTCTACACCAACACCTGAAATCGAGTTTGATCAAAATCATACTTAGACAATTCACCAGGGCACATGACTTCATCTAAATGTTTGATGAACTTAACCAAAGCTACTACAACCATCTGATTGAGCCCTCCCCTCTCAGACAAAGGTATTGCGCTCTAACACTAACCCAAGCTTATTTTAACTCTCCAAGTGAAATGGGTTGATTTCATACTTTATTAACCATATAAATGTGTTTGTATTGAGTAGATGAAGGTCTAGAATAAACCTCATGTGATTTGGTTGAGTTTAAGTGAAGATCTTATTATTTTAGTGTGAGTGGTTCTCGTGCTAAGTCATTTGAGGATGATAATGGGGAGTTGTCCGATCGCGCGTTTATTTAATCAACGGAGGAGATCGAGCCTGACGAATCTTTAGAGTGAAAAGGTGGGCCAGTGGGAAACTAAGGTAGATGGCAACTTCGAATGGCGGAGCACCGCGTGTGAGCTTGTAGCCGTCGTAGAATGAGGTGGTGCGGTGTGGTTAAGTAGAAAAATATGGATTTTTTTAATTATTCAAAATGCCTAAGCATCAAAAATCCATATCTTTCTCTAGAAAAAACACTAGAATAAAAGAAAAACACCCTCTTGCTCAGTGTCAGAGGATAATAATGTGGACTAAAAATAAAAATTATTTTTTATTACCTGATTTTTAATGAATTAAATATCCTCTGAAGTAATTTAATTCATTATGATCAAATATTTCTCACCATGGCTTGAAATTGTGAGGGTTTATTCCTTATGACAAAGATTATGTCCTCTTAGTTTTCCAAGCTCAGAAAATATCTTTATGCGTCTAACCTTAATTTTCAAGCTAAGGTGGGCTTTTTCACTTATTTTAATTATATTAAAATAAAACATCACCTGAAAATTATGGGAATAATTTTAGTAGGTTTCCTATGGTCAGAAAAGTCTATATGAAGTTTTCAATTACTTTGTACATTTCTATATTTAGTCAAATGTATACACCTTGTTTTAATTTATGTAAATTGTGTACTTATCAAAAATTGACAAAACTAATTCCACATTGTGCATAAAAATCATATTTACTTATTGTAAAAATTAAGGTTTACCCTAGGTGTTGGTCTGAAACTATTTCATTTACTTGCACAAACATGCACCCACTTTCACTCACAACCCTACAACCCAGATTTGTTGACTTTGATCTCATGATCTCTTGGGAAACTCATGTAGATGGTCCCCTAGACTCACTGCCCTACGCTGGGGTTTAGCTAAGACCAATACATAAAGGACCCAAATGAGGAATTCGTTGGTCCATAGCTCATATAAGGTGGTTGGTGATCTTGATATTCTTTTTTATATGTAGAATTTAAGAAGTTGACACCACTACTTGAAGATTTTAATCCCCGATAATGACACCAAAAACTTGATCCCAAGTAAAGTAAGATTTCAATTATATTTCTAATAATTCTACGAAAGTATACGTATCATAATCAAGTAATATTGGGCTTTCTGATTAAGCCTCGAATATCGATCCCACGGAGATCAAGGTTAATCACGGCGACTTTCAAGAGAAGTTCTAGTCTAGAATAGTTTGGAAGGTTGATAAAGGTTTGGTTTTGATTATATCCTACAATTATCACCATAATGCTACTTCTACTTCTAAATTAAAATACTTAGTGAAAATCAGAAAGTGGGGTGGTTTTTAATATATTAAAAGTACTCTTCCTCATGCAACTAAACTAGTGGCATGTGTAAAGGTTAAACAAGTAGTGAGAGAGATTGTGAGAAATAGGAGAAATTATACTCTTTACCCTTACTAGAGATGTTATAAATAATATTGGTTAATCTAAAGTTTGAATAGTTTTGAAGATGGGTTAGGCAGGGAAGTTACTTGCTCTCACTCTAGAGTTCCCTCTTATCCCTCCACCTGGATGCTAACATCTCGCATCAAAACCTAAAATAATAGATCAAATTAGGGGCTTTAGCCTGTCACTCTAAAGTCCTCTAATTCTACACTCTTTAATATATGCACTTAAATATATGGAATACATTCTCATCCGTACAATCTCATGTGATTCTACCACAGTTGGTTGAGACAATACCATCCCAGAGCTTACATGTTCTCACAACAGATTTTAACATGTAAGTTGATCAAATTGACATATAAATGAAGAGGAAAGTAAAAAAAATCACAATATTTTCTCACTCTACTTGATTGTATATCCTACACATGCATACTAATTCATTACAAGAGTTAAAAGTAAGGAAAACTACTCACTACATATGGAGAAACAACAAGAGCTTCTCATTGAACAAGACTTTAAAAACATACAAACAAAGTACTAAATTCAAATCAAAATATAATGAAAATACTTATCTCTGATAGAAAATTAAACTCTCCTTGTATGGAAAAAGCAATCTCCTTACAATCCTCTCCAAGAATAAAGTGAAAAGAAAAAAAGAAATCTCTCACTCTCTCTCTTTCTCTCTCACCTTGCCGCCCTGCTTGGGGCTCACGTCGAAGCCTTCTTCTCCTCTTATCCAAGTCTTCTCCTCCTATTTTAATTAATTCAAGAGTCTAAGAGTTTTTTTAAAAATATTTCCAAGCCTTTTTTTATAATTGCTCAAGAGATGCTTAAGTGTCTCTTAAAAACTGTCCAGATTCAATGAATCTTCCAAATGGTGTCTGAAGTGCCTCTTCAAAACTATATATAACCACCCTAAATTCTTCTAAAAAGTCCCTTTTCTCATTTTCAAAGAATTCCCTAAGATATGCATGAAGCACCGCTTTAAAAATCGTCCAAATCAGACGTATATTCTAGAAGATATGATGAAACTGTCACAAACGTCTAAGTGCCATTTTTTGGGTGCCCACTCTGTCAGGTGGCAGCTAAGCACCATCTTCGGTGCTTAAGCATGGGCACAAGCACTTAAGTGTCTATTTTAGGTTCCCTTGGCTATGGTGTGCTCCAGTTTGACCTGATTTGCTCTGGTTTGCTCCATTTTGGTTCATTTTTGTTCCTTTTGCTCCAATCACTCCAAATTCTTCAATTTGATGTGCCTACAACCAAAAACACAAGAAACCATACCTTTAATGTACAATATCATTATAAAATGAAGCATGAAAAATAGTACATTTTTAAGCGTATTAAAATCCCCCAAACTTAAAAATTACTTGTCCTCAAGTAATACTACATTTTAAAAATAATTTATGTAGATTAGAGTGAATGGGTCATCCATTCAAATTCTTAAAAATTTGTTCTAAAAATGTGGTAGTTCAAATTAAAATAACTTCTAGTGAGTCAGACTAGCCCATGGTCTAAAATATTTATCATCAAATTTGGAAATTTGCTTTCCTATCTAGTTCAGAAATATATGCATATTTTTCAAACTTCGGATCCTATGAACTTTACTTTCTAGACTTAAGAACTCTCTTAAAAATATTTTTTACTAATATAAGTATAAAAAGCAAGCTTATGATTGTTCTAAGCTCTTTACTCTAGAAAGGCTCAAGTGAAACCACTTTTTGATTAGGACTTCTCCTCAAGCTTCTCTTCAATTTATTCTTTTTTTTTTTTTGAGATCTTTTTGATCCATTATTATTATTTCTTTTCTTTTATTTTTTTTATGTGAAGATTACTATATCTAGAGAAGTCCTTAAATAATTTTGAATTCCACTATCCTCCTCTAAGATTAAAACTTATTAATTTCATTCACTTGAAAAGATGTATATATATATTTTTTATATACTTTCTAAGAGAGTCTTAAATGTATGCAAATAAGAATTCTAAGAATGCTTAATTTTTAAAATAATATAATTATTCTTACTAAAGATAGTTATTCATTTTCCCAAGTTCTAAACTAAATATCATTAACTCTAGGTTCACCCTTTTAACTAAAAATATCAACTAAGTTTTCCTACTCCATTTCTATATTTAAAATTTTAACATCCTTAAGATGATTCCACATAACAATAATAATTAGAAATAAAATAATTTTTTTTTTAATAATTTTGAAAATAAGCAAGGTTTAAATTTAAAACATCTCCCCCCTCCCGCCAAACTTAAGCTCAAAAATGTGTATTAATGAAGTACAAAAATATGTTGCAGGGAAAGATCACTTTTACAATTTACTACAAAACTATCAACAAATAACACATGGTGGAATATTGCAGTAGAAAGTAAATCTAGCCTAAACATGCTTGACATAACACTATAAAGGAATTTTAAATAGTAGAATAGGTACAAACTGAAGATTAAACAGTAACACATTTTAAACTTCATAACGGAATTGTTGGATGCTAACAAGTTTTAAACATTGAGATAAGTTTTGTCATCTATAACGACTCATTTAACTTGACTAACAAACATAGACACACAAACTGCAATACATAGACTAACTGATTCATAACAGACAATGACTAAGGTTAATTTGATCTTCCTTCTACTCATATTTCCCCTCCTTACTTTCAATTTCTAACAAAGGAAAATACACTAATAAAGTGGGTGTATTATAAAACCTTGTATCATTATCACTTATGGACTAGAATTACTTCATGTGTTACAAATTTTATGATTACTCTAGATCTAAAGCATACACGATATGGTAAATATAGTGCAGTTCATCCAGATGTTGTTCACTAAGTAAGTTCATTACCTTACCTGGTGAAGACAAAGTCAGATAAAAGAACTAATAGAGTTTACATGAAGTGTCTTAAGTCCAACCACTACATGATTCAAGGTAATGCTTAGCTCCGGTTAAGAACTAAGTCATAACAGACTCGTCAACTTGCTACTTCCAGAAATCATATACAAATTTATTCATGACAAAGGAATTACCTCACAACATTTATCCAATACACTCTTACACATCAAACATAGATCAAAGTCCAACATCTCCCTATTATCCAATCCAACATAACAACAAATGCAATAAATAAATAACAAAGATAGCCATGGGTTGCCTCCTACAAAGCGCTTGGTATAACATCAACGACCTGATGTATCCCCTTTTTACTCTTGTTGCCCCAGCATCAAAATCTCATTCCTTTTTTTCATGTACCACGAAATATGCCATTTAGTGATTTTGAATAACTCTTTCTTAGGAGATATTTTACTGATTTCATAATTCAATTTAGGTTCTTCTGATTGAGTCAAAGTTGAAGATATAAAAACTAGTGGTGTAGAAGAATTCCCTAAATAGGAAGGCCTTAAAATTGTATGGGGTACATTCGTCTTAAGTTCATGAGATTTTTCAATAGATAAAATTAAAAGTTTACTATTTTTGGTAACATCCGTTATTTCACACCTCTCCTGAACATACATACAGTCTTCTTTAAATAACGTTATGAACTCATCATGAAGGTCCATTTCAATCTCATATGTTAACTTACTCTCAAAATATTCTTGGAAATGGTCTTTACTTAGATAATCAATTTCATCCATCCAAAAACAATCATCAACTATTCTCTCAGCTGGATATTTCATAGTTTTCAACACATCAAAAGTTGTTTCATGGTCATTAATATTCATAGTTAGCTCTCCTTTTTGCACATCTATCATAGCTTGTCCAGTAACAAGAAAAGGTCTCCCCAAAATAATTAGATTTTCTTTATCTTCCTCCACATCTAATGAAATAAAGTCCATAGGAAAGATAAATTTATCCACTTTAACAAGCACATCTTTTATAACCCCTTGTGGATTAATGATAGATCGATCAGCTAACTGAAGCGTTACATTAGTGGGAGAAAAATCAGCGAAACCTAACCTTCTAAATATAAATAGAGGTATCACATTAATGCTCGATCCTAAATTGCTTAAAGCTTTTCCGCATAATCTTTCTCCAATTACACAAGGAATTGTTAAGCTAGAATGATCTTTAAGTTTCTTAGGAAGCTTTTTCTGAAATATAGAGCTGCACTCCTCACTTAGTGCAACTGTCTCGTAATCCCCAAATTTCCTTTTCTTATTTAATATCTCCTTCATAAATTTTACATAACTTGGCATATGTTCCAAAACTTCGGCAAAAGGAATATTTATCGTTAACTTCTTAAGTACTTCCATGAACTTTGAAAATTGTTTATCCAACTCATGTTATCTAAATCTTTGTGGAAATAGAGGTGGTTGTCTTTCTAAATTTATTCTAGTTGGAGATATTAATTTTTCCAAATCCTTAGAAGCATGTTCTGTAAGTCTTTTAGTTTCCTTTATTTCTCTCACAACTTTGCTCTCTTTTCTAACCACATGCTTTATCTCTCTTCCACTTCTTAATTGGATAGCATGTATATGTTCATCATTTTTCTCTTTAGGGTTGATCTCAATGTTGCTAGGAAGTGTTCCTTGGGCTCTATTGCTAAGTGAATTGGCAATTTTTCCCAGTTGATTCTCTATGTTTCTAATTGCAGCATTTTGACCTTGCAACTGATTTTCCATTTGCAATACCACTTCTTCTATTAACATCTTCTTATCCTTAAATTTTTTAAATTTGTTAGAGTTTGGTGGATATGAAGGTCTATAGTTTGTGTTCCCCTGATTACTCCAACTTCCATTAGGATTTACATGATTATTTTCCCATTGTTGGTTTCCACTCCAAATAGTATGGTACCAGTTAAAATTAGGATGGTTATTCTAACCTGAGTTGTAAAAGTTAGAATACAAGTTGTTTATGGTATTTAAAGTCTCATATGATAAGTTAGAATCAATCATATGTCTTAATGAACTTTCCTGACTTACTGAGCTGAATTGAGACTGGTTCATTCCAAGTTGGTCCAACTTCTTTGATATTGTAGTAACCTGAGATGCAAGAATTGCAAACGCATCTGTATCATGAACATTGGCTACCTATTTAGTATTTCCCTTTGTAGAGGGCCATTGAAATTCATTTGTATCCATTTCTTCAATTAACGCATATGCAACATCAAATGGTTTTGACATTAATGATCCACCAGCGACAGGATCAATTGTAGACCTAAGGGAATCTACTAATCCATTGTAAAAAGTTTAAATGATTAACCAATCGGGAAGAGCATGGTGTGGACACTTTCTTAAGGGTTCCTTAAATCTTTCCCGGGTTTTGTATATTGATTCTATTTATACTGACAAAATGAAATAATATCGTTTCTAAGTTTAGTAGTCCTTGAAGGTGGAAAATACTTAGCTAAAACTTTCTGAGTTAACTCCTCCCAATTTATTAAAGAGCCAGGTGCTAAAGAGTATAACCACTTTTTAGCCTTATCCCTTAGTGAGAAAGGAAAAAGCATTAGTCTAACAACATCGTCTGACATGTCTTTTTAACAAAATGTAGCAAAAGTTCTAGAAAACTTGATAAGTGTAAATAGGGATCCTCTGAAGGAGTTTCTGCAAACTGGTTGTTCTGGACTAGTTGGATAATTAATGGATTTAAGTCAAATGAGTTAGCTTCTACGACAAGAGTTTGTATACTTGAGTGAATTTCATCTATCGTAGGATTTACATAATCCCTTAATGATTTATGATGGTTTTCTACGTTATTATTTTGAATGTATTCCATTTCCATTTTTAGTTTTTTTAAGTTCTTTTTGTTTTTTTTTTCCTCTTTTCTAACTCAAGATCATAAGACACAAGTCTTACAGATCCTTTATTTTGCATATGCTACACAACAAAAAATTCATTAATAATTAAAAAAATAAAACAAAAAATATATTCAAGACTATAAAACATTTTCACAAACACCATGTTTTTCACATTCATACAAAAACACTTTTCACAGAAATATAGTTCTTACGACACTACAGTTTCTAATTCTAAGCCTAATTACTTCAACTAAAATTCTCGTAAAAATCAAGATCAATCGTTGCGATCCCCGACAATGGAGCCAAAAACTTGATCCCGATATTCCTTTTTATATGTAGAATTTAAGAAGTTGACACCACTACTTGAAGATTTTAATCCCCGGTAATGACACAAAAAACATGATCCCAAGCAAAGTAAGATTTCATTTATATTTCTAGGGATTCTATACAAGTATACATATCATTATCAAGTAATATAGGACATTTTAATTAAGTCCTGAATATCGATCCCATGAAGATTGAGGTTAATCACGGCGACTTTCAAGAGAAGTTCTAGTCTAGAATAACATGCCCTAGCTTGGAAGGTCCATAAAAGTTTGGTTTTGATTATATCCTACAATTATCACTACAAAGATACTTTTACTTCTAAATGAAAATACATAGTGAAAATTTGAAAGTGGAGTTTTTAATATATTAAAAGTACTCTTCCTTATGCAATGAAAGTAATGACATGGGTAAAAGTAAAACAAGCAGTGATAGGAATTGTGAGAAATAGGAGCAATTATATTTTTTACCCTTACTAGAGATGTTATAAAAAACATTGGTTAATCTAAAGTTTGAATAATTTTTAAGACAGGCTAGGTAGGGAAGATACTAGCTCTCACTCTAGAGTTCCCTCTTCTCGCTCCACCTGGAGAGTAACATCTCGCATCAAAACATAAAATAATAGACCAAATTAGAGGCTTTAGCCTACCACTCTAAAGTCCTTTAATTATACCACCTTTAAAGATTATTTTCCTCTTTATTTTTACTTAACTATATGGACTACATTCTCATCCATACAATCTCATGTGATTCTACCACAGTTGATTGAGACAATACCATCACGGATCTTATATGTTCTCACAACTAATTTTAACTTGCAAGTTAATCAAGTTTAAATGTAAATGAAGAACAAAGTAAAATCATCACAACATATTCTCGCTCTACTCGATTCTATATCCTACACATGCATACTAATTAATTACAAGAGGGAAGAGTAATGAAAACTACCCACTACACATGTAGAAACAACAAGAACTTTTCATCGAATAAGACTTTGAAAACGTACAAACAAAGTACTGAATTCAAATAAAAATATAATTAAAATACTTATCCCTAATAGAAATCAAACTCTCATTTTATAGCAAAAGCAATCTCCTTACAATCCTCTCCAAGAACAAAGTGAAAAGGAAAGAAGAAATCTCTCACTCTCTCTCTTTCTCTCTCACCTTGCTGCCCCGTTTGGGGCTCACGTTCAAGCCTTATTCTCTTATTATCCAAGTCTTCTTCTCCTCTTTAAATTAATTTAAAAGTCTAAGAGTTGTTTTAAAAACATTTCCAAGCTTTTTTTTATAATTTCCCAAGAGATGCTTAAGTGTTTCTTCAAAACTGTCCAAATTCAACGAATCTTTCAAATGGCATCTGAAGTGCCTCTTAAAAATTCCATATAACAACCCAAAATTCTTCTATAAAGTCCCTTTTCTCATTTCCAAGGAATTACCCAAGTGATGAACGAAGCACCACTTCAGAAATTGTCCAAATTGGACGTATATTCTAGAAGATTTATTGAAAACTGCCACCGGCGCCTAAGCGCTATTTTTTGGGTGCATAAGCGCCCCCCCCTCTATCTGGTGGCGCCTAAGGGCCATCATGGGTGCTTAAGTGCTGGGCACAGGCACAAGTGTCTGGTTTCGGTTCCCTTGGCTATGGTGTGTTCCGGCTTAACCTGATTTGCTCTGGTTTGCTCTGTTTGTGTCCATTTTTGTTCCTTTAGCTTTAATCACTCCAAATTCTTCAATTTGATGTACCTACAACCAAAAACACAAGAAAAATTACCTTTAAAGTGCAATATAATTATAAAATGAACCATGAAAAAATAATACATTTTTAGGCGTATCAGTTGGCACCCCAATTCTACCAAATTATGCAACTTGGCATTTTGCCCCCCAAATCCACCCAAATTACCTAAATGCTCTTGAATCCCCAAATTTGACCAAAATTCTCAAATTTATCCAAAATATACAAACTTATTCATAAATCATTTCAAACCATTTGAAACTACCCAAAAATTCCAAAATTACCAAAATACCCTCAAATTTGCCTAAATTACAAAAATTCCCTTTGGTAGCCCAAAATTTCCTGAAAACATAAAAAATCATTTCAAGTGCCCCCAAAACCAATTTGGACTCTTTAATTGAGCCCAATTTGTCAAATTTTCCCAAAGAGCCCCAAATTGCCTTTAAAGGCCTACTTTCTCCAAATTCACCTCATATACCCAACAATTTGGCCCCAATCCTCCCCAATTTTAAGTCTAAACTCAAATTAATCTTTCATATGATCAATTAAAACCAAATCCAAGCCTAATTGATCCATTCTATGAGCTCAATTTTTATCCAAATTAAACACCCAATTTTGACTCTGTGAATTAATCTCACCTAATTAAACCATATGATCCAATCAATTGCCCCAATTTGAATCATAATTTCTTCCTAAAAATCATAAACACCAAATTGGATCCTCAATTGGCCTTTTTCAAGCCTCAATTTCACTCAATTTCAACCTACATTAAATATCCCCAAATTTGCCCCAAATTGGCTATGTCTCGAAACTCCACCAAATTGAATGGCCTAACCCCAAAATTGACACCCAATTTATGTTAAAAAATATTTATGACATTCTTCTAGACCATTTTGAACCATAAATTTTGACCTAACCCAACCTTAGCCTAACCTAAACCCAAGTTTAACCCAACACCACGAAATTGATGAAATGCAAAAATCCTCCAAATTCAACCTCCAAACCAATTCAAAATCACTCCAAATCTTTTATAAAAACATCACGACAATCATGTACACAATATTGATTAATCAATTTAGCTTAATGTCTTGTCTAGCCTAAGCCAA
Organism: Phalaenopsis hybrid cultivar; assembly: GCA_002079205.1. Classification (NCBI taxonomy): domain Eukaryota; kingdom Viridiplantae; phylum Streptophyta; class Magnoliopsida; order Asparagales; family Orchidaceae; genus Phalaenopsis; species Phalaenopsis hybrid cultivar. The sequence continues at coordinate 656,182 of JXCR01148408.1, forward strand.
ACCCAACTTTTAGCCATTTTTACCTAAATTGAACCCCTTCACCAAAATTGACTTAATCAAAAAAAATTGATCAACCAAGGACCCCCACAGCACCTAAGCTCCTCCATTGGACCAGGATGAACCACCCTAAATCCTCCCAAGTGAACCATGGACCAATGGGTCCCTAAAATAGGGGATTTCTTCCAATTTTTAGGCCTTAACCAAGAAATCTCTTCCATCATCACTAACCATTAAGGGTAAATCATAATTAACCCTCTCTCTGGCTCACCTGACCACCTTCCGTACTCTGGCTAGTCGCTCTACTCATCAAAAAATGCTAAAACCGTTTCCCACCACCCGTAAATCAAAACCAATTTCAACCCTAAAGGTCAGCTCATCCTAATTGCTCTTCAAAGCTTCTCAAGCCTCCACCTATGCAGCTCTTTGCACCCATCAATTTGTCCTGGTGGCCAACCCAAGCCCTTCTATTTATTAAGCCCCCTTCATGGCTAAAAGAGAGGTCTTCAAAATCCTAGGGGAAACTCTGCCAAAATCTCACCAAAGACTCTCGAAGCATTCCTTAGCTCAAGCCAACCATCTTCCCCCTCTGGTTCCCTCTGTGAGAGTTCAATTTTGAGCTCAAAGTCAAGCCCAAACTAGGACATTTTTCTCCGCAACTCCACCGTGAACCAAAAAAAAATTAATTGTGCACACACCATCTCCACAATGAAAATAGTTGATCCCCCACAAGAGCCCCCTCTCAAACAGCCTCTGACCTAGCTCTGGACCAACATCTGAAATTGAGTTTGATCAAAATCATACCTATACAATTCACCAGGGCACAAGAATTCATCTAAAGGTTTATCGGACTTAACCAAAGCTATTACAACCATCTGATTGAGGCCTCCCCTCTCAGAAAAGGGTATTGAGCTCTAACGCTAACCCGAGCTTATTTTAACTCTCATGTGCAATAGGTTGATTTCATACTTGATTAACAATATAGATGTGTTTGTCTTGAGTAGATGAAGGTTTAGAAATAAACTCCGTGTGATTTGGTTGAGTTTAGGCGAAGATCTTATGGTTTTAGTGTGAGTGGTTCTCGAGCTAAGTCATTTGGGGATGATAACTGGGAGCTGTCCGATCGCGCGTTTATTTAATCAATAGAGGAGATCGAGCCGGACGAATCTATAGAGCAAAAAGGTGGGCCACGTGGCAATTAAGGTGGATTGCGACATCGAATGGCGGAGTGCCGTGTGTGAGCTCGAAGCTGTCGTAGGATGAGGTGGCGTCGTGTGGATAAGTAGAAACATATGGATTTTTTGAATTATTTTAAATATCTGACTTAAAAAATCTATATCTTTCTCTTAAAAAACAGTAAAATAAAATAAAAACACCCTCTTCCTCAGTGAACAGAGGATAATAATGTTGACTAAAAATAAAAATTATTTTCTTTTTACCTGATTTTTAATGAATTAAATACCCTTTGGAGTATTTTAATTCATTACGATCAAATATTGCTCACCATGGCTTGAAATTTTGAGGGTTTGTTCCTCATGATAGGGACTATGTCCTCTTAGTTTTCCAAGGTTAGAAAGTATCTCTATGCTTCAAACCTTAATTTTCAAGCTAAGGTGGCCATTTTGGCTTATTTTAATTATATAAAATAAAAGATCACCAGAAAACTATGGGAATAATTTTAGTAGTTTTCTTGTAGTCAGAAAAGTCTAGGAAAAATTTTATGATGTTTTGAATTATTTTGTACATTTTTATATTTAATCAAATGTATACACCTTGTGTTAATTTATGTAACTTATGTACTTATCAAAAATTAACATAATCAATTTTAAATTATGCATAAAGTCATATTTACTTACTGTAAAAATTCAAAAATTATTTGGCTTAGTTTAAGTACTAAAATTGATTTTAAAGACATTTTGTACTTTTTTCTACAAAAATAATTATACAAAGTTAAATAGACTTTGAAAAATCATGAAAAATAGTTTTCTCAATTCTTTGTGATCAGGGGCATTTAATAAAAATAAAATATATTTTTGTGAAAATTTGACATCTTCAAAGTTTATTTTGAATTAAAATTATTAAGAAAATCAAAATTTTTAAAAATACAAAAAATGGTTCAAAATGTGTACAAATTTTCGTTGGTTACCTAGAATTCATTAGGACAGTTTTCCCAGTTTTCCTAAGTTAAAAATAATTTTTAAGAGCTTAAAAGAGAATTTTCCTTATTTTCTCATTAAAAAAAATTATAATAAATTAATTAAAAATCATAAACTTACAAAAATTGATTCTATGAGTTTTCTGAACTCACATAAGTCTAGTAAAACTATATAAACAATTTTGATAATTAAAACACTATTTTCTATTTAATTAAATCATTGAAATTGATTAAAAATTAAATAATAATGATGAAAATTTAACTCAAAAAATCATGAAATTTTGCTAAGTGTTTCTCTGACCTAAGGAAACCTTTGATAATTTTCTCATAAATAAAAACTTTATTTTGGATAATTAAATAAATCAAATTTGAAAACTCTATTTCTTGAATTTAAATAATTAATTAAATGAAATTAAATAAAAAAAACAACAAAACAAAGAAAAACCACATTATCCTCTTCTGATGTTTCAGTTGACTCATGGATATGCCACTTAGAATGCTCAATTCCTTTGAGTTGTGTTTAATGAGTTATGAGGTAAAGTACCCAAAGGGAAAAATAGCCATTTTTTTATTTTGGTTCTTAATTAAAATTTAGGATTAACTAAGGGAAAAAAATGGAAAATTGTGATCTTAATTAACATGATTGGATCATTGAAATACAATGGGACTAAAAGGTAGAAACTCACTCACCACCTTTGCACAACATCAACAAGATCATAATTTTCCTAATCTTCATGTCTTGAAAGTCAATTAAGATCAAATGATTCTTAAGTGATGGACTTAAGATAGATAAGATGATAATTTACTTATCTTAAGCATAAGATTGATGATGATGTGATCTTTCAATAAGAATACGTATCACATTAATCAAAATTTTGATACTTACCATTCTACATATCATGATTATTAAAGGCCTAGTAGTGACATAAACTCGATGTCTACACTCAATTGATAGGATTTAGAAGATAACATGATTGGAAATTAACATCTTTAAACACTAAAAGCCTGAACTTAATTGCGGGCACCAATATCTTAAATGACTTAAACTTGGCTTAGGGGCACCCACTCACATAACCATTAAACAAAATATCAATTGATTAACTGGGTATCTTATCCTCGGGATTATTAAACAGTCAACTTTTACTGAGCAATGGAGTAGTCACACTTCAACCTCGGAAGAATAATGGAACAATATGATAAGTTCAAAATGAGCTGGAAATATTTCAAGAGATCTTCAAAGTTTTCCAGGGTCATGCCTTGAGCATTTTGAAATCTATAGGATATTCTGAAGGGAAAATTGGAGTTGCCATATTTTTGTTTTGAAACCATCCACTACGATCTTCTAAGATTCAATAAAGTCTTAAATCGGGATTTGGTAGCTAAGCCTTCATCTACTCCTGCAATTTAAATTCCCTACAAAATTTTGTACATGTCTTGCAACTACTAACCTTTTAGGTGGGGGAATGAGAAGAATCAATAGGTACGCTTTTAATTTATTGCATTTACCTTTTTGTACTTCTTGCCTCGGGCTTGCATGTTAAACAATGATGTCAGTCTGCATGAAAACCAAAACTGCTAGGATAACCATAGAACCAAAACCAAAACTAAAAAAATAAACAAGATAAAATTCACTACCATAACATTCAAAATATAAGACAACTAATAATTTAATCATAAACATCATAACACAAAAATTGCAACTAAATTAAAATGTGTCTATTGGATGACCGAGAATCCCTTAGAGGAGGTAACCTATGGTTGCTAACAAGATTTCCCATGGTCTAAAAGAAAATATGGAACTTATTAAGTTAAGTTTAGTAAATTCATTTTAACTAAGTGAATCCAAAAGAAAATAGTGGTGCCAAAAAGAGGGGACCGTAGGATCCTAATCGGTGTCGCTCTAAGCAACTTTAAAATGGCCCATGACATTTAAATAACCATGACCCTTAAGGATATCTGATTTGACATTATAAATTGGCACATTATAAAAAATAAACTTACCAAGATGAGGAGCTTAGATCTAGCATTGTGGGCAGCACAATGATTTTCAAAAGCAGGACATGTCTACGTTTGCTAAACCAATCTTTCTTTAGACCTAATTAACCAAGCCATAGAACATTGAGGTAGTTTGCTTATGCAACATAAATCCTCAACTTTTCTTTAGGCTTTTGTATAGCTTCGTTGTACAATTTAAGCCCTAAATCTTCTTAGCATTCCGAATTTATCGTTTGTTACAACCTAAATCGTCACATCTTCTATGTTATTCGGGTGATCGTTTTACATGAATGTAAATCTTAGTTAATAAAATTGGTAGGATGAAACATTTAATATTTCATTCCAAAACTGAAACCAAACTATAGGGTAGCTTGGGAAGTAATCAAGGTCCTCCTTTGGGTCTCTCACATCCCCTAGTTATTCCTCCTTTGGATTCTAAAATAAATGTTTCAAATTTGAGTCATTCCCCTTTCACACCTCTTTATCTGATCTTGTTGAAAAGCTAAATCCTTCTGACCTCTTTGAAGATAATATTTCTAAATTTTTATCGAGAGTTTTTTTAGGTGACTTCGATTATCTAAGATGTAATTAACTATAAGGGTTTACCCTTATAGGAAGTTTTTCTGAACCTAGCTTAATATAAACCCTATTTAATTCTTTCTATTAAATAGGAGAACTTGTCGGCTTATAAATAAAATGGTTTTCACAGACCAAACAGATATCATATATTTCTATGTTTATTTGATTGAGTTTCACCCTCAAGTTTTGTGTTTATCTTTCGGGATAGATACATGGCTTGAGATGTAGTGCTTTTTCATTAAAACTATGAAAGATATGAGATAAGTTTGATTACATATTTTTCTAAACTTATATATATATATATATATATATATATATATATATATATATATATATATATATATATATATATATATATATATATATATATATATATATATATATATATCTCTCT
>JXCR01148408.1:662247-677198 GCA_002079205.1 Phalaenopsis hybrid cultivar
GCGGATGGCTTGGAGTTTGCTCTGCTAGGTTTCCATGGACTTCTCGAGGTTTATGGTGGCTTTTGGCTCTCGACTGATTATTTTTTTCTCCTTCCTTTGGTTGCTTTCCTTTCTTTTGAAGGTTCTGGCTAGGTTTTCTGGAGTTTTCTGTTTCCCGGGAAACCCAATTTTGAATTTGACACTGCTCCATTGAGGCTGTGCTGTTATGGCTAACATAACAATTTGGATTTATCCAAAAACATTCAATGGGCTAAGGCCACATTTGCTGATGTTGTAGGAAAAGGAGTTGATAACATTAAAGACTTTGATGATCTTGTATTCCTCCAAAGTTAACATGAGGTTGTTGATCTGATTATTAAGCCTTTGAGCAGGAAGAATGGGAAAGTGGCCATCATTTATAATGATATGGACATCCAAAATCTGATCGAGGTCTGTAAATTTACTCTTATAGGTAAATTTCAGGTGGGACACCCTAAAATGGAAGCTATAAGGAAATATTTTGATGGCATTAAACCCAAAGGTGCATGGAGGGTTGGCCTTATTGATGGTAGGCACATCTTAATTAACCTCTCAAGAGAGGATGATTATGCTAGAATCTTCTCCAAACAGCTCTTACAGATTGAAGGCAACACTATGAAGATCTTGAAGTGGTCCACTGAATTTAACCCTAGTAAGGAGCTCCCTATAGTTCCTATTTGGTTCAAACTTCCAGGGTTAAAGCTGTATTTATTCAACCATAAAGTTCTATTTAATATTGGCCAAGCATTGGGTAAACCTATGAAATTAGATGTTTCTACTTATAACCTTTCAAGACCTTCAGTTGCTAGAATTTTAGTAGAAAGGGGTATCACCCTCTCAGCAGTTGAGGAAATCTAGCTGGGGACTGAGCATAATGGCTATTGGCAAAAGATAGTTGATGAACAAAAGCCCTATTATTGTCTCCATTGCACCATGTTTGGGAATAATGAAAATAAATGTTTTAAACTTCATCCCCATCTCAGAAAGTTTACTTGTGGGGTCCGTAATGTGGCTGATCTATTTCGTGTGGTACCCTTGGATGGTCAGTTGAGGGAAGGGGCAACTGACATTCCAGCAGAAAGCCATCATATTAGCAAATTCTTTAAGGATGTTTGCCCTCAAGGAACAAACCAGGTCCCTGAAGTTGATCATGGAACTGATGATCAGCATGATCCCAACACTCCTTGGAGCAATGCCAATACTGAAGAAGGCCTTCCAATTCTCCTCCAGAATCCAACAGATGCAATAACTACTGATTTTGCTAGTGCTGAAACTGATAATGAAACAACCACTCCTGTTTTTCAAACAAATCAAAATGAAGGGGAAGAGGTGATCCCTATGGATCATTTTATTGATACTACAATAGTTGAGGTTCTGCAGATAGCATTGGATGATGAATGGCTTGTCCAAAAATCCAAAGAAAAAGAAGAAGGGATACCAGGCATTGAATACTATCAAGGAGGGAGCTTACTCCCTTAGGGATAGGAACTCCCACATAGAAACTAAGGAGGATAAGGCCAAAGCCGAAGGAGGGGAAAATCTATCTCATTTGGATGATGAATCTTCTTTGCTATAATGTTAGGGGATTGGCACATGCTAAATCCCTTAACAGCCTGATTTTTTTGAATAGGATGTATAAATTTTGTTTTATGGCTATTTTGGAGCCTGTGGTCTCCAAAAACTCCCAGGGAATGATTAATAAATTTCCTGGCTTCATACATCAATCTAATCTGAATAACAAAATTTAGGTGTTTCATATGAAGGAGTTGTTATGCAACATTCAGTCGGGTCACCAACAATTTCTCCATATTAAGTTTCAGTTTGGGTGTCAGGAAGGTCTGGCAACTTTTGTATATGCAGGGTGCTCTTCTAATGCTAGAAAGGAGCTTTGGGATAGTGTTATTGCTATAAGCAGCTCTTGTAACTCTTTTTGGATGGTTGGTGGGGATTTTAATTGCATTTATGTTCCCTCTGAAAAGTTGGGTGGCAAGCCTCCTGATATTAATCAGATGAATTACTTCAATGATAAAAATAGCATGGCTGGCCTTTATGACCTTGGTTTTACTGGCCCAAGGTTTACCTGGAGGAGCGGTCCTCTTTGGGAAAGGTTAGACAAAATATTTGTGCACTCCCTTTGGCTTAGTGAGTTTTTACATACCTCATTTCAACATCTTACCATGACAGGCTCTGATCATTGACCACTGCTTTTGACCATTTCTGCCACTCATGTCAAGCACAAGTCAAGCATTAGATACCTTAATATGTGGTCTTCTCACAATGATTTTTTGAATCAAGTCATAATGGTTTGGAGGGACTGCCATCACTCTAACCCTCTGATTAAGTTGTGCTTGCTGCAACAAAAGTTAGGAAAGTATTTGTCAAATTGGAATTGGACTACAGTGGGAGACATTAACTTGAAAGTGCTCGAGGTTGAAAAGGATGTTGTTCATTTAGAGGCTTGTTTAGAGGCTAATCCAGAGTTGGAAAAGGACTTACTGTTAGCTAATGAAAAATTGATCACTGCCATCTGCATGCAGGAGTTTTATGCCCAAAAAGTTGCTAATACCATATTTTGTGAGGGAGATAGAAATTCTAAATATTTTCATGCTTGTATTAATTACAAAAGAAAATGTAACACTATACACAAGATTCAGGATCCAGCTGGGTAGTGCCTCCATTCTGATGACCAAATTGCTGGTAGTGCTATCAATTACTACCAAACACTATTTACCCAACCTACCGTCTCTAGCCAACCAATTCAGCATGAATTTTTCTACATGGATAAGAACTATACTAGAAAGTTGGAAGTCGCTTCCATTCTTGGGGAAGAGGAAATATGGTCTACCCTGGCTTCCATTGACAGCTCCAAAGTGGCAGGTCCTGATGGCTTTTCTATTGACTTCTATAAGAAATCCTGGAGGATCATTAAAGATAATATAATTAAGGTTGTGCAAGGTTTTTTTAGAGGATTGGATCTTCCTAACTACTTTAAATGCTCTACCATAACTTTAATTCCCAAAACCTCTTCTACATTTTCTTGGAATCAATTCAGACCTATCAACCTTACCAATGTCTTGTCTAAGATTATTAGTAAGGTGATCTCTAACAGACTCCAACCTCACCTACCTCACCTTATTAGTGAGAATCAGTCAGCTTTCATCAAAGGGAGAAGCATAGTGGAGAATGTTTTGTTGGGTCAAGAATTAGTGATGGATCTGGATAAGCAATGCAGCGGTGAGAATCTAATCTTTAAATTCGACATTAGAAAGGCATATGACACCGTACATTGGTAGTTCATTGAGGAAGTGTTATCTGCAAGGGGCTTCACTCATCAATTTATTTATTGATAAAAACATGGCTAAGAAGCAATTATCAATTCTTGTTTATTAATGGTAATTCTCATGGTTTCTTCACTTCATCAAGAGGAATCAAGCAAGGAGACCCCTTATCTCCTACTATATTTATTATTTCATTTGATTACCTTTCCAAATTATTGAATCAGCTTATGGCTACATCCCCTCACACACTATATAGTCATAGATCTAGCCTTGTTGTGAATCACTTAGCATTTTCTGATGATGTAATTATCTTTGCCAAAGAAACTAAGCCAGCTTTAAAATTGGTTTTTCAATGCCTGGAGAAGTTTCAAGATTGTTCAAGAATGCAATTCCACACTAAGACTGCTTTAAAAAGGCTAAAAATAAAGTTTTTATTTTAAATACCATTTTATTATTCGAAAACAACACTGATCATAGAGAACTCAAAAAATAAGTTTTTTATAATTTTTTTAGTTATATTTTTATTTTTTAAAATTATTTAAGTGCCAAAAAAGAGATATTTATCTTTAAAAATCAACTTAATTTACCAAATGAACTCAAAATGCTTTGAAATTTTTAATGTGAGTTCTATGGATCCTATACAATAGTGAAGATAAAAAATCAAGTCATTTTGATGTTTGTATTTTCTAAAATTAATTATCTTAGTGATTTAGGGTTTGTAAGGATTAGGTACATTTTAAATGACTTGACTCATGAGAAATTTTGTTCGTGGTTCCGTGGTCATAGTAAACCTTCCAAAATTCTTTTGGGTTTTTCTAAGAAAAAAGCTAATTATTATGATTAATTTAAGCAAATAATGTGCATAAATTTGAAGAATATGGATCTCTATCTAGAGGCCTCCTCTAACTTTAGAAAAATAAGGGAATGTTTCGCTTGACAGAGGCTACAACATGCCAAAAATTCAAGCCATGGTGAAATGCCTATATTCATGGAGAATCAAAGGACTGAAAAGAGTGTTTAATTAATTTAAAAAAAAAATTTGCATCAAATGGCCTTCAAATTATTTCCACATTATTCTCTTCTGTTCACTGAGCTAGAGGGTATTTTTATTTTATTTTTTTGATTTTTATACACCAAGATATGGATTTTTGAAGTTAAGATTCATTTTCTGAATTATTTAAATCCCTAGTTATGTATTTAAACGCACGACGCAACATCATCTTAGGCCGCTCTGAAGCTCCACACGGCACGCTTCCTCTCGACACCACCATCTACTTCAGCGCTGACTCGGCCAGCGATTTATGTGTTGAAGCGCTGTCCGGCTTTATCTTGACCGTCCATCCGATACACGCTTGATCGAACGGCGCTCCGACATCATCCCAGATAGCCTAGCCTGAGAACCGTACATCTTTCAAGCATGGTATCTCCCTCTTTTATTAACTAAATTGAATAAATTTTTTTTCAAAATGCTCATCTAGACTATAAGAACATATCTAAACGGTTAAGATGCCAACAAAATCAAGCCCAAGAAAATGGAGAATCAAAAGAGGCTCGGGATGAGGAGGAGTTTTATACCTTTGCTCTGAGAAGAGAAGCTTCAATTAGAGATCCTTGGCATGTTCGTTGGAGTTCAAGGAGGCTAGGTATTGAGCCTCTGGTCTTGGTTTATGGCCTAGGTATGATTTCGATCAAGCCTGATTTCAGGTGTTGGTCTAGTGCTATGTCAGGGGCTCTTTCAGAGGGGGATTTTATGGGGCTTCTCTTACTGTTGTGAATGTGTGGGCTCAATTAATTGGATTTTGGGGGAGGTTTAACGGATGTTCTATTTCTGCCGAAATTTTTTCGCTCAAAATTAGGGTTACACAGGAGGAATTAGAGCAGTGAAGTGATTGGATTTCACTGTGGAGATCTCAAAGAAGCTCTGTGAGAAGTTTGGGGGGCTCTCTCTAAGAAAATTTCAACACACCTCCCATGGCCATGGAGGTGATTTTTTATAAAAATGGCTAAGGGGTGTCTCTCAGGGCCAATGTAAGGGTGTATTGTGATGCTTAGGTGGAAGGTAGAGGAGCTCTATCATTTGATTTGAGTGAGATGGCCTCTGGGTTTGATTTGGGTGAAATTTAAGAGGGGGTGTCCCTCAATTTTGGCTTCTCCGATGACTAGGCCGGCTGGCCATGGCAGGGGGAGGTGGGTAGGAGCTCAGGGAACCCAAGGGAATATGTCACAGCAATTTAATGGGCTGAGGTTTAGTTTTGACAAAAAGATCTTAAGCCTAAGCAAATATGGAAAACAAATCCTTTAAGTTAGGGGACCATTGGTTTATGGCTCACTTAGCTTGAGTTAGGTGAGTTTTGCCTCAGTCTTAGGGTCCAACTAATGGCTGTGGTGAAGTTAACTTGATGGCTTTGGGGTGGTTAGGCTACATTTAATGCATGGGTCCAAGTGGTGCAAATGACCAAAATTTGAGTTTCGGCTAGGCTAGACATGATAATTGGCCAAAATAAATGTTTCATTTGGTGTATATGATCATACAGAACAACTTTGGTGAAGGATGAAAGTGGTTTTGAGTTCAATTGGATGGTCAATTTGGAGGAATTTTGAAATTTGATTTTTTTGGGCATATTGGGCTAGGTTTGGGTCAAGGTTGGGCTAGCCTTAGGTCAGGTCCAAATTGATTGTTGTAAATGGTCAATAGATATCTCATGAAGAGTTTTCAACATAAATTGGGTGCTAATTTTGGGGTTAAGGTATTCAATTTGATGAGATTATGTCATGTGGCCAAAATTGGGGCTTTGATCTAAATCAAAATTGGGCTCAAATGATGGACAAATTTGGCTTGGATTTGGTCTAGATTGGTCATATCAAGGGTGAATTTGAGTTTAGAATGGAAATTCATGGAAATTGAGGCCAATTTGATAGACACTTGAAGTACATTTGGGGAAAAATGCGTCGTTAAAAGAAAATTTGGGGGTTTTGGTCAAAGATGGTTAAATTGGCCAAATTGGGTCATGTGGTAGTTGAAGAAAATGTAATTGAAAATCTTTGGGAGGATTTGGGAATTTTTGGGATTTTTTTTGAATTTTTGGCTAAGAAGGGATATCTTGGTAATTTGGCAAATTTTGGTGATTTTGGGTAGTTTGGGAGTTTTCAAGGTGTTTCAAATGATTTTTGAACCAATTTGGGTATTTTAGGTAAATTTGGAAATTTTAGCCAAATTTGGGGTACGAAGGGTATCTAGGTAATTTGGGGGAGTTTAGGGGCAAAAGGCTAGGTTGGGTATCTCGGTAGAGTTGGAGTTCCAACCACCATCAATAAGCCATGGACCAATGGAAACCCCATTTTGGGTCCTCTATGTAGTGGGTCTTAGCTAAACCCTAGCCAAGGGCTAATGGATTTAAGGGAGCACCTACGATAGTCTCCCAAAAGTATCAAGGGACCAAAGCCTAGAAGTTTAAGTTTAGGATTGTGAGTGATTGTGAGTGCAAGTATGTACCTTAAAACCTAGACCAACACCCAAGGTCAACCCTAAGGTCTAGCAGTCCTAAGGGTGGCTCATCTTGGGGTTCCCCCATGATGACCCCACCTACTAAGTGCTAGAGGTTAGGATCAATATGTGGAACTTCAAGTTGAGTAGAGAAGAGGGTAGAATTTCTAATGGTGAGAGTTTTTTTTCTAGTCTTTTAAGATTAGTCAATATGAAAGTCTTATGGCTAGACCTTAGGCTACTAAAGCGGAAAAACTAAACCTCAACCAAAAGTGACGTCAACAAATGGACCCCCAATAGGTGGGGTGTGCTGGGCAAGTACACCGCACGTATTGAAGTCGACCGACATGATCAACAAAAACCAATACAAACTCCTAAGTCAACAGACTCGAAAGTATGTGTAGAGTTGTGTGTGTGATTTGTTTCCACTAGGGAAATTAGCGGGTGCATATTTGATCAAGTTAAGAAGTAGGGACTCTCACTAGGGATTGGAGAGTAGATTTTGAGTAAAAAAATTTTAGAAATTTTCAGAGGATGGGAATCAATATGTAAGTGCCGAACCGAGCTAGGAATTCAAATTTAGATATCAATCCTAAAAAGAAAGGGAGGGCCAGAATTTGGGTACCAACCTCCAAAGATAGGAATCAGAGTTTAGTGACTGATTACAAAACGGTGAATTAAAATTTAGGTGTCAATTTCAGGAAAGGAGAGTCGGAATGTTGGTACCGATCTTGAAAAATGATAATCAGAATTTAGGTACTGATTTAAAAATGAGAATTAAAATATGGGTACAACTCTCAAAAGAGAGTGTCTGAATTTAGGCACCGACCTCAAATATAGTGAATCAGATATTAGGAACTGATTCGAACATGTGAGAATTGAAATATAGAGACAATTCTCAAAAGAGAGTGTCAGAATTTAAGTACCGACCTCGAATACAGTGAATCAAAATTTAGGTACTGATTCAAAAATGTGAGAATTGAGATGCAGAGACAATTTTTAAAAGAGAGTGTTGGAATTTAGGTAACGACCTTAAATATAGTGAATTAGAATTTAAGTTCTGACTCGAACATGTGAGAATTTAAATATATGGACAATTCTCAGAAGAGTGTCAGAATTTAGGTTCTGACCTCAAATATGGGGAATCAGAATTTAGGTACTAATTCGAAGATGTGAGAATTGAAATATAGGAACAATTCTCGAAAGAGAGTGTCAAAATTTAGGGGCCGACCTCGAATATAGTGAATCAGAAATATAGGACTGATTCGAAAATGAGAATTAAAATATAGGGACAATTCTCAAAAGAGAGTGTCAGAATTATGTACCGGCCTCAAATATAAGGAATCAGAATTTAGATACTGATTCGAAAAAGTGATAATTGAGATATACGAACGATTCTCAAAACAGAGTGTCAGAATTTAGATACTGACCTTGAATATAATGAATCAGAATTTAGGTACTGACTCAAAGATGTGAGAATTGAAATATAAGGAAAATTCTCAAACGAGAGTGTCGGAATTTAACTACCGACCTCAAATATAGTGAATCAGAAATATAAGACTGATTCAAAAATGAGAATTGAAATATAGGGACAACTCTCAAAAGAGAGTGTCGGAGATTAGGTACCGACCTCGAATATAGTGAATCAAAATTTAGGTACATATTCAAAAATGTGAGAATTGAGATATCGGGACAATTCTCAAAATAGAGTGTGAGAATTTAGGTACTGACCTCAAATATAGTGAGTAAGAATTTTGGTACTGACTCGAAGATGTGAGAATTGAAATATAGGGACAATTCTCAGAAGAGAGTGTCAGAATTTATTTACCGACCTCGAATATAGTGAATCAGAAACATAGGTACTAATTCAAAGATGTGAGAATTGAAATATAGGGACAATTCTCAAAAGAGAGTGCCGGAATTTAGGTACTGAACTCGAATATAGTGAATTAGAAATATAGCTTCTCATTCGAAGATGTGAGAATTAAAATATAGGGATAATTCTCAAAAGAGAGTGTCATAATTTAGGTACCTCCTCAAATATAGTGAATCAGAATTTGGGTACTGACTCAAAGATGTGAGAATTGAAATATATAAAAAATTCTCAAAAGAGAGTGTCAGAATTTAGGTACTGACCTCGAATATGGTGAATCAGAATTTAGGTACTGGTTCAAAATTGAGAATGGAAGTATAGGTTCAATTCTCAAAAGAGAGTGTCGAAATTTAAGTACCTACCTCGAATATAGTGAATCAAAAATATAGCTACTGATTCGAAGATGTGAGAATTGAAATATTGGGAGAATTCTCAAAATAGAGTGTCGGAATTTAGGTACCGACCTCGAATATAGTGAATTATAATTTAAGTACTGACTCGAAGATGTGAGAATTGAAATATAAGGATTATTTATAGAAGAGAGTGTCAGAATTGAGGTACCGACCTTGAATATGATGAATCAGAATTTATGTGCTGATTCAAAGATGTGAGAATTGAAATATGGGGACAATTCTCAGAAGAGAGTGTTGGAATTTAGGGACCGACCTCGAATATAGTGAATCAGAAATAAAGGTACTGGTTTGAAGATGTGAGAATTGAAATATAGGGACAATTCTCAAAAGAGAGTGCCAGCATTTAGGTACCGAACTCAAATATGGTGAATTAGAAATATAGGTACTAATTTGATGATGTGAGAATTGAAATATAAAGACAATTCTCAAAAGAGAGTGTCGGAATTTAGGTACTGACCTCAAATATAGTGAATCAGAATTTAGGTACTTACTCGAAGATGTGAGAATTGAAATATAGGAACATTTCTTAAAAGAGAGTGTCAGAATTTACGTACCAACCTCAAATATGGTGAATCAGAATTTAGGTACTGATTCAAAAAATGAGAATTGAAATATACGTACAATTCTTAAAAGAGAGTGTCGGAATTTAGATACCGACTTAGAATATAGTGGATTAGAAATATAGGTACTGATTTGAAGATGCGAGAATTGAAATATAGAGACAATTCTCAAAATAGAGTGTCGAAATTTAGGTACCGACCTCGAATATAGTGCATCAGAAATTTGGTACTGACTCGAAGATGTGAGAATTGAAATATATGGATAATTTATAGAAGAGAGTGTCGGAATTTAGGTATCGACCTTGAATATGGTGAATCAAAATTTATGTGCTGATTCGAAGATGTGAGAATTGAAATATAGGGACTATTCTCAAAAGAGAGTTTTGGAATTTAGGTACCGACCTCAAATATAGTGAATCAAAATTTAGGTACTTATTTGAAGATGTGAGAATTGAAATATTGTGACAATTCTCAAAAGAGAGTGTCAGAATTTGGGTACCGACCTCGAATATAGTGAATCATAATTTAGGTAGTGATTCGAAGATGTGAGAATTGAAATATAGAAATAATTCTCAAAAGAGAGTGTCAGAATTTAAGTAGCGACCTCCAATATAGTGTTTAAAATATCGGCACTCATTTGAAAATGAGAATTAAAATATAGGTGCAATCCTCAGAAGAGAGTGTCGAATTTAGCTACCAACCTCGAATATAGCGAATCAGAATTTAGGTACTCATTCAAAAATGTGGGAATTGAAATATATGGACAATTCTCAAAAGAGAGTTTGTTGTGTTGAATTTGTAGAAATGTGTCATGTGAAAAGGTTGATTTTGTTGAAGAAAATTTGTAGGGGATGTAAAGAGAGTTAATGCAGATAAAGATGGTTGTTCTGCACGCACAAAGAGTAAGAATCTCCGAAACCGAGAGAATCCACTCAACAGAATCATTTTCTTTTCTTATTATTTTTATCACATTTAATTTTTCAAAATATGTCTTTAAAATTTTAATTTTAGCTTGTTGATTTTCAAAAAAAATTTGTTTTGTTGCTTAATCATTTGTGATTATTTTTATTTAAGTTTTATTTTATTGTTGAAGGTTCGTTGTTTCGTTCTTCGTTCATTGAAATTCTGAACCAGCACATGGTTCGTGGCTTCCATCCACCGCACAAAAAGGAAATTTATAAAAAATCACATTTCTGAGAGAAATCTTCATTAATATGCTCCAATCAAGATGTCACAAATCAAACAAAGCCTAACGCCTCAAAAAGATACAATATATAGTCCATATCAAAGTACATCCAAAACATCTCATGCCAAGTATACATTTTAGGTTGAGTATGTTAGATACATATCATGTCGCTGTAAAAAATAAGTGAACTCTCTGAACATCTGTATCAGGTATGACGAGCTTTTGTTTGAGCAAACCTTCTAAGACATTCTCCAGAACTAGAGTTCCCTTCGCATGTACTTAGAAGTACAACCCTCTCATAGCTTATACGGTAGTAGTTCTTCTAGTTCTTGATTTGGCTGAAATCCATATGGTGCTTTACTGTCATCCATCCTATAGAAAATTACGGACACCCTAAAGTGTCGCACCCCTGGGATGCAGTGCTTGGTGACATCTACCCCGTTTCCTTTCAAGACCAAAACTGAACCAACTGGCAGCGGAATCTTTATAACTCCAGGGCCTCACAAAATCATGGTGATCTATATCGGGACAGATGCAATCACCCTCGTCATAGTTGTTGATGATGCAACTATTCAAGATGCAGGTAGCTGGCAGTATGTTCCATCTGACGATCCTCTTGATCATCCACTTTATTATAGGAGGTAGATGAGGATCCCTGATGGATTTCCTTGTCTGTCATTTGTAAAATTATAATAGCAGCAACATTAAATGGTGATTCTTCTTTTTCCTCTCATCCATTCTTTAGCTCAGAGTATGTTCTTTCCATGAGAAGGCATGCTCGACCTCTATCCCTCAAGTTAAAGATGCAGTCCAGAAAGCTTCTTTCATCTCTTTTGGGAAGACCCTATATATAGCTCTAGGCCTTCCAGTATGTTGATGAATCTTCCTTTGACTTCCTCATAGAATTCAAATTCTCTTTTATTCACCTTGCTCATTTTATAGTACTCAATCATTTTAGGAGTCGGCAACTATCACGGGCATTCCTCCATCTGGACATCGGCAAGAACCTAAACTGGCGCTGGCTCATCTATTACATGTGACTCAACATCTAAAGGGATGTACAACCCTGGACTTCATGGTATTTACTCATCTGTCCCCAGTGGATCGCAGGGCTCATCCATCAAAAAATCTGTGATTTGAGACCCATTGGTGGTGGAAGTATACACCTCCAATGTACTGTACCATTGTAGATGTAGGACATTGCAGTTCAGGCATTCTACAAATACCCCTTTGGCTGATGTCGCTGTATGTATCTCGACGTTGCACGTCCGGCAACTCATGCATAAGGCATCTGAAGCTAAAGGTGTCTCTGGCTCTGTGATGAACCCTGGTTCTTCATCTGTGGTGGGTAGGCTGGAACAAGTATCTTTCATGTCTAGATCATAAATATTCCCCTCAGGAATAGGGGTGAGTAAGTTATTTTCTTCCTTCTAACGTCTGCGTTCTTCCAATAGAAAAGCCCTCTACTTTTCTATGGCTGACATTTCTGCGTTGAGTCATGCTAAGCAAAGCGTCTGGCAGTCATTCATAGTTGGTGGCTACTAGGCCTTTGGCTGGTGTAGGTATCAGAGATGACAGATGACTGGGCTCCTCCCTCGTGTCTTGCTCTATCATCACGTTCTTTCCTTTATGTGATGTATTGTCTTTGGCGGCCACCCTCAACAGTGAAGACAATCCCTCCTTTTCTCGGCAGCTGACTAAATTCATCAGAGGACCTTCGTAGTCCATATCGACTTGGTTAAAGTCCATGTTGAAGTCTATGGTGCCACCCTACAGTGCCATTTCCTCATTTAGTGTGAGGCTCCAGCCATCTTTGAAAGCAAATATCAGCCTCTGTCCCGACATTTTTCTACAGGCGACAGGAATAATGTCGGTGGCCCGAAACTTGACATGAATGAGAACAGAACAAAGAATTTATTAAAGTAAAATTTTGTTTATTTTAGTTAAAAGAATTGTTTATTTTATGTATGAATTTTGTTTAATTTAGTGGATATTAAGTTCAAAAGTAGAAAGGAGAAAATTTGAAGTTTAAAATTTTTCTCAAAATTTTCATTATATTGAGGTTAATTACAAAATTTGGACCCGGTCATAGCTTCTCAAAATTTTCAATTATATATGAGATTAATTTAAAATTTGGGAACTCGGTTCATAGACATCTCCACATAGATAACCTTAAAACAATCAAAGTTTCAAAGCAAGAGAAGGCAAGCGGCATTAGGTGATGTAATAGGTTTTCAGGTATCATCCATTTATTGGTAACATGGGTCTTTCACCCTGGAAGTCCATTAACTGGTAGGCTCCTCCTGTGTAGACCTTTTCAACTACAAATGGTCCCTCCCAAGTTAGCTCAAATTTTCCACCTATTTTGCGGCATGCAAAAATAGGCCTTTTAAGTACAAGTACGAGGTCACCCAATTTGAATGTCCTTGGGTGGACCAATTTTTCATGGGCTTATACCATCTTCACTTGGTAAAACTACAAGTGTTGTTGTGCTTCTAGTTGTTTTCCCACAAGACTTTCCAGTTCTTCAAATCTGAGTTTTGAACTTTCTCCTATTGTGAGTTGGTTGGCAACAACAACTCTAAGAGACGGTGTCTGGATTTCTAGCGGTAGCACGGTCTCGGACTCATACACTAGCATATATGGTGTACACTGAGTGGGAGTCCTGAAAGTTGTCCAGTAGGCCCACAAAGCTTCTAATAGTTTATTATGCCAATCCCTTTTGATTTCATCCAGTGTTTTCTTCAAAATCAGTACCAATATTTTGTTGAAGGCTTTAGCCAGAACATTTTCTCTGGGAAAATAAATCGTACAATATCTCCAATCTATCCTGTGTCTTTTGACAAAATTATTGATTTTGGTGCTTTTAAAAGTTGTCCCATTGTCAGAAATTATTCTTTGCGGTACTCCGAAATGGTAGACAATTTTGCTTTTGAAGAATTGAAGGATGAGTTGTGTCATAACTTCACGCAACGGTACTGCCTCTACTCGTTTGGAGAAGAAATTTGTAGCGGCAAGTATAAACCTGTGTCCTTTGGAAGATGGAAGGTTTATCGGACCTATTATGTCCGTTCCCCAACACTCGAATGGCCACAAGACATTAGTTGGGTGTAGTACATTTGGAGGCTGGTGTAGGACCACCCCATGCACTTTGCATTGGTGACATTTTCTGGCTGTATTTATGCAATCAGACATCATTGTTGGCCAATAATATCTGAGTTTTTTATCTTAATTTCCATTTTTGGCCCTGACTAATGAGTGCCACACAGTCTGACATGTACTTCTCTGACAATATTCTGTGCTTCGGCTTTGTTCAACCACCGTAGCGACATCTGGTAGAATGATCTTCTATAGAGAACTTTTCCCACCAGAGCGTAAGACATGGCCATTCTTGAGATATGATGTGCTTCAGATTTATCTTATGGCAACTTTCCAGTATGCAAATAATCTATTAACGGCCTGCGCCAATCTTCATTAATGTTTGTAACTGTATTTATTTCTTCTTCTTATATGAGCTTGTGTAAAGTTTCAAGGTATATTTGAGACAAGACATATCTTCCTTGTATTGTGATTTCAATGGAATCCTCCGGGGACATGCCATTTCCTTAGCGAGTTTTGCTAGAGCGTCAGCATGGGCATTATCTCCCTAAGGAATCTGGTAGAAAGTTACATCGGGGATCTGCTCCAGCAGCTGCATTATGTATTGATGGTACTCTGCTAATCTTGGTTTCAAAATTTTGTATTGTCCAATGACTTGCTAGATGATGAGTTGAGAGTCCCCATAAATGACAATGTTTGTTATATCCATTGAGATTGCCACTTCAAACTCGGTGATCAAAGCTTCATTTTGGTGCATGACTCTGTCTGGTGGTATAAGAACTTCAACATACCCTTATCTGGCGTGATAAAGATCAAACGGATCCCTGCTTTGCCTGGTATAACTGTGTCTGATCCTTTGTCTTTTCTGGCTGATGAAGCGCCATCGAAGTACATTTCCCAGCACTGCGCATTGGAGAATTCCATTTGTAGTATTTTCTCATCTGGTAACTCGTCACTAAGAGAGGACCCAGCTGGCAGTGGGTGTGCAGAGAGAAAGTCTACTAGTATCTGTTCCTTGATAGCACGGGGGGGGGGGGGGG
>JXCR01148411.1:8212-48208 GCA_002079205.1 Phalaenopsis hybrid cultivar
AGAGTCTTCGTTCTCTCGTGACGAATTATTGGATTTAACATTGTCAAAGTTCAACTTTTGGCCACCATTAGATAATACCTCTTGAGCCTCCGCTATCACACCAGCATTTTTCTCACTCAATTGCTTCATAAGACCAAGAGCATCATAGCTTCTTTCACCAGGGCTCATAAAATATCTGAAATCCTGAAAATCCAACTTCTGTGAATAAGCCAATTTTTAACAAAAAGATTGAGGGGATTTACAAGGCCTTAATATTGTAAGACAAAAACGTAAAAGCCTGCAGGATACAATGTTTTTTTGATTTGAAATATGAAGGAAAATTACATGCATACCACATAATACTTATGTATTTACATATCTAACAACAAAACTTTTATATTTACATTTATAGCATTTTTTGTGTCATAAACTAATACTATGCATGGTAAGTAGTATTTCACTTTAAAAAACTAAGTAAAAGTGATGGTTTTGATGTGACATTGAAGATTTGAGTGCTGCGCATGTAAATATGAAAGTTTAGGTGTTAGATATGCAAATACATAAATGCCCCCAATATAAAATGTAAAATCGAAACACAATGTCCATCCATTCTATCAAGAAAAAAAAACCATTGCTTTATACAGTTGGTATCTTATAATATAATATATATATCACATAAAAAGCTTAATAAAGTAATTGTCTCTAATATAAAATTGTGTGACGTGCAAAGAAAATGCCCCTAATATTAAATGCAAAATCAATGTCCATCCATTCTATAAAAAAAACATTGCTTTATATAGTATAACACAATATATATCACAGAAAATGTTTAAAAATCAACAGAAGAAAAAGTGAAGTTGATTTAGTTGAAAATGTTTTTGTCAGTGCATCTTATTATCAGTTACAAGCTGACATTAGCATTAATCATTAGACATGAATATATAGTTGTGAACAATGAAGAGAATCAGGGAAGGAAAAAAGAGAAGCAAAAACAGGAAAGGAAATGTTAGCTTGGTCGAGCTACCTCGCATGTAAAGTCTGCTCCTGCAAGAAATGAGTTAAGGAACAAGGGCGACTTCCATGATGAAGGAGAGTCTAAACCTTTTTTGATGCCAGGAGTATCAGCAAAGCTAAAAGGAGAAAGAAAACAAGATTATAAAACTTCAAAAAAGCATGTTGAAATAATCTCCTGACTGTTTTAATGAGGACATTTTAGTTCCAAAATCTATAAAAGTACCAAATTAGTCCTTAGATCTTTAAATTGTTGCTGAAACTCCATACGGAAATTTTTAGCCCATATTAAAAAAGTCTGACAACTAAATGGATACTTGTGTAAACTCTGGGACTAAAATGACCAAAGAATCATGGGACTATTTCGACACTTTTCTCATAAACATTCACTTTACTATCTCAAACTTTAGACACACAAGGCTTAAGAATATAAGTGGTCAAAATAAACGACAGAAGGGTAGCCAGCTAAAAGGCAAATCATGAAGCTTCAAGGAATACAATAAAGGGGCATTTACATACATAGCACCCAATTCCTATGTAATTACATAACTAACACCTAAAATTTACATTTTACATTTAGAACACCCAAATTGTTCATATCACATAAAAAATACCGCTTTTCATACATGGATAAGGCGGCATGTATATAAAAATCAAAGTTTAGGTGCTAGATATGTAAATAAATATGAACTGAGGGGTATTTATGTAAATCTTCCTACAGTAAAATAGGACGGGATTTGTAAAAAATGTAGTATGTAGATTAATAGAACTAAACAAAAGTAATAATAGGGAAAAAATAAAGAATCATACAATTGCTATACCTTCATAACTTACATATTAAAAATTTCATGGTCAGCATCAATGGATGGAGCAAACTTCTCAACAGCAATTTGTGGCTTCTTAGACGATGGCGGATATTGTAAAGATGTAAGCGTTACGGAACATTCAGCATGTTTTGTTCCACATGCACCAGGGGAAATAAAGGTAGAGCAAGCAGATAGAGATTCCAAATTACTACTAATACGCTCTGCTAATACTGCATTACATTGCTGCAAGAAAACCATGGAACGTTCCACAAAGTTACAAACAAATGAATTCTCCCAGAAATAAGTTAAAAGAGGAAATGAATTCTAAAAGAAATAAACAGCAAAGAGAAAAAATTTTGACAAGAACACGTATCTCGTATAATCATTGCAAAGTTTCTGTAAAAGTAATATCTTTTGTACTGTGTATGCATACAGGCATTACACTATTTTAATTTGAGTCCGCATTAGTCACTGAAAAATATAGTCGAACATGCAAGCGATGCTGGCGTAACGATGCAATAACGTCAAAAAAATCCGATGCTGCTTAGCGTCGACTAGGACCGACACTAACTAACATCAGCCATATCTGACGCTAATTAGCGTCAGGTTTTTCGACTTTATTGCATCGTTTTAGCGGCGACTTGTATCGTTGGCTGATTGTAGGGTGTTAACTTGTAAGAAACAAAAAATACAACAAAACAATTATACATAACAAACAATCAAAATAATATAATATTTATCTATCATCATAACTCATAAAAGAAATCTCCAGAATACACATAATGATATCAAATCAGATTAAATATAAACGGATTAAAGTGCTCAGAATTCACAAGGCAAGAAACTGAAAGTTCGTACAATACAAAAATGAAAAAAACTTAATGTCAACCCCTATGCCGGGGAACATCATCAAACACAGAAAAAACCTAATCTTCATCCTACTTCTCCTCGGCCGGACACATGTGCCACTTGCTCTAGCGATCAAAACTCTCCGTAAAGCGTGCTAGGCTATCTGCAACGAGCTACTGGCCTTCACGCACATGCCGGAGCTCTTCATTCATCATCTTCACACGTCTGCCAAGCTCTTCATGCTGAGCCTGTAATGAGCTAGGGCCACCCCGAGCTGCTCGAGAACGCTCGGCCTCAAATGCTATCCCTTTTGCTTCGAGACCGTACACTCTCCCCTTCTTCTTCCCCGGTGTCCGCGTCCACAACTCATAATCGGACAACAAAGTGGTAGATTGACTATCACTGAACCTACACATCACACCAAAATTTTCCTATTTACATACATAACACACATTTCTTATGTATTTACGTATCTCACACAAAAATTTTCAACCCTAAATACATAGCACAAATTTCTTATCTATTTACATATCTCACTCCAAAATATTTACATATCACGAAATTTCTTATACATTAACATATCTCATACCTAAATTTCATATTTAAATACATACCCCAATTTTCTTATACATTCACATATCTCGCTCCTAAATTTCATATTTACATGCATACCACAATTTTCTTATGCATTCACATATCTCACACCCAAATTTCATATTTACATACATACTACAATTTTCTTATACGTTTACATATCCTCACACCAAAATTTTCATACATAGCACAAATTTCTTATGTATTTACATATATCACACCTAAACTTAAAGAAAACAGTGAAATATATATGCATTGCGTACCTAACAATGAAATACGAAAAAAAACTTGAGCAAAACCTATGTACTTTTGGATCTAACACCTATGCAAGGAAAAAAAAAAAAGAAAACTTAAACTAAACCAAAGCTTAGAGGCATGGAAGAAGATTTCTCACCTTGGATAGGGTTGGAGCGATGAATCAGACCCGAAATCACCAGAGAAGCTCGGAGGAAAGCCAAAGGAAATGAATGCGAAGTAGAGTTGCAGTTCACGGGAGGGCTATTTTAGGCATTAGCGTCGGCCATGGCTAACACTAATAAGTGAGATTAGCGTCGGCCATAGTCGATGCTAATCAAACGTTGTAGCATCGTCAATGCGTCGACTCGACGCAAATTTTCTGCGTCGATTTTTTGGAAGAGGAACAATGCGACGACACTAAATCGACGCTAATCGGTCGCTAATTTTGCATCAGAAATAAGTCCGATGCTAATTCAAACCCAAATTCACAGTTTTCTTGTAGTGTATGTGTGAATATGAATGTTTAGGTGTGAAATATGTAAATGCAAAAGATTTGTGTGCTATTTATGTAATTTACTGAATTTTTCCTATTTACCAGCCACTATTGGCAGCAATGTAGTAATGGAAGATGTATCAATAAGTGAGAAAAAAATGCACTTTTGATGACTTTAAGCTAGCATGGGTGGATGGACTAGCAGAGTTTAAGGAATTCATTCAGACTGAAGACATAAAATATTAGGTCTAGGGATTAAAAATGTTGTAACCAAAGTTAAAGTTCAAAAAGAGTTACATGTGGAGAAAATAAAAGATCACAAAAGAAACGTAAAACAACATATTAACTTTTTTTAAAAAGTGGTGAAAATGTAAAACAACAATATTTTTTTAAAAAAGCAACATTTATTAATCTGATGATGATAGTAGCACATCAATGGCATTTATCAAGAACAACCAGAGCAAAAAGAGAAATATAATATGATAGAGAATACTACAAAGTTCTATTTGGATTATCTAGTTTGAAGAATAGCAAAAATAGGAGAGTGGCCATAAATTTTCTTTTGATTTTGAAGAGGAATTCAAATAGGGTTTAATATTGAAGAATGTAAATCTTAAAGAAGGTCCATCTATGTAAAGAAGGGAGCAAAACAATGGTTTTTACATGGAATATTATAAGGAGAGACCACACATAACCAACCACAAATGATATCAATGATTTAAATATTGAGTTATTTATAGAGAACAGGACGATAAAACAAGATAAAACTTTAAAAAATTTCTTCTAGTTGGAAAAATAGAAGGAATGTTGGGAATTAAATACCTATTTTTATCAATTTGGAGAGAATTTTTACAACAAAAAATACTTAAAATCAAAACAAGCTTCAAGAATTCAAATCATAAAGACTAGTGAGGGTACAATAAAAACTATTTTTGTTGAAGCAATAATATTTTTGCAATGCCGGAAATGGTGGAAAATAGAGTTATGGCGGACAATTTAAAACAAATATTTATTTTTTGGTAAGATAATGTTTGTATCATTATAGCGATTCATGACATCGCAACAATGAATTAAAAAAGAGTTTGAGTCATTTGATTGGTGTTTAAAGTGGAATCTTGAGTTCTAAAATGAATATATCATATGAATCAGAATATTTTAAAATTTATAACCGTCTAAAGAAACTCTAAAAGACTTTCTTCTTCTATGTAGATAATCCAGGAACACAATAAGGGCGAGGGCAACAAATATTTTCACCCCGTAGAGTGATCACAAAGATTCTCAACTTAAAATCTAGACAATTTTCAAGATATTCATAGCATTAAAGTTCAAAAAATTCATGAGAAATAACATCAATTATTTTTTTCAAAGTTGAGGTTATATTTCCACAAAAGAAGAGATTAATACAAAATAAAGATTATGGTGCATACCACAATTCTTATGTATTGACATATCTAACACCCAAAATTTTATATTTACATTTATAACATTTCGATATTAAAAATGAATGCATGAAAAAGATGTACGTTACTTTTAAGATTTTAGTGCGAGTAATATTTTGATGTTATGTCAAAGATTTGAGTGATATGTATGAAAACATGAAAGTTTAGGTTTTAGATGTGTAAAAATATAAGAATTTTGCGGTATACTTGTAAATACTCCATTTAGAAAAAATATTTATTTTTGATAAGATAGTGTGTGTATCATTCTAATAGTTCATGGGACTAAATAAGTAAATTAAAAAAAAAATTGAGTAATTTGATTGCTAGAGTGGGATCTCAAGTTCTAAAATAAAAAAAGAAATACAATGAATTAGAAACTACTAAGATTTGTAGCTATTTTATAGAATTCAAGAAAATTTTCTTGTCAACTATAGTTATTCTAAGAGTACAATTACTGTGTGGGCAAAAAATATTTTTCCTCGCTCAAGAGATTCCAAGATTTCTCAACCTGAAATCTCACCCTGATTTTTAGAATTCAAACGATCTTTGAGATTTTATATTGTTAAAATAAAGACTCTTAGTTTTGTGGAAGACAAACAATTGCTTTTGTTGAAATTTGAAGTTGAGTTTTTTCAAACGAAACATATTTTGGTGAAAATTTGAAAATATATTTATTTTTAGAAAGATGTTGCATGTACTATTGTAGCATGTTATTCAACTACAATAATGGTTTCTAGTCATAAAGACTAAGAGTAAATCTTCAAAGATCCCAATTCTTTTTACTCATATCTTCATTATAGAACTTCAAATTTAGATTTGAAGTTGAGAATTCTTAGAATCACTATAGGTGGAATAAGAATTAACAAGAACATATCAACCTAGATTTTTGGGGGACAATGGATTCTAAGAATTCATAGTGCTATATATCCCCCCTAGAGTGATTCCAAGAACTCTCAACTTGAAATATAAATTTTAATTTTTTAACTTAGGCCAATATTTGAGATTTCATAGTGCTATAGACCAATAGATTTGTGGGGGACAACATTAACTTTCTTTTTTTGTGAAAGTCTTTGTTTAAGTTTTCTCAAATGAGGGGATCAAGGAAGACTAAGAATTACGGTGCAAAATTTAGCAATGTTTGCATTAGTATAGGATCAACATTTAATTTAAAAAAAATTAAGTAATTTGATTATTATCTAGAGTGGAATCTCAAATTCTGACATGAAAATCTAAAATAAAATTAATCAGCATCTTCTAAGATTTATATCCAGCTTTATAGAACTCAAGAAGACGTTCTTTAATAAAGGAAGTCCAAGAACACTATAAGGGTGAGGGCAACAAATATTTTCGCCCTAGAGTAATTTCAAGAATTTTTGACTTGAAATCTCATCCTTGCTTTCTAAAATCAAGACGTTCTTCAGGATTTTCAATGTCGAAGACCATAGATTGTGGGAAAATAGATTATTTTTTTTAAAAGCTTGATGTTAAGTTCTTCCAAATGATGGTATTGATTATGTTGCCAAATTTAGAAAATATCTTTTATTTCCAATAAGATAATGTTTTTGTAGAATTGATATAATTGCAACCCTGAATAAAAAAAGATTTTGAGTCATTTGATAGCTAATTAAAATAAAATCTCAGATTCTAAAATAAAAATATGAGTAGAACGAATCATGATCTTTTAAGATTTGTAGCCATCTTTGTAAAATTCAAAAATACTTTATTCTTCCATTTGGATATTCCAAGAAAATATAAGTGTGGGGAAAAGATAATTTTCCTCAGAAGGGTGACTAAAAATTAGAAACTTAAAATCTCATCCATTATTTTTAAAATCAAGGCAATCTTCAAGTTTTTCATTGTCAAGGTTCAATTGAATCGTGGGGAATAACAAATACTTTTGTTGAACCTTAAGGTTAAGTTTTTCCTAATGAGGGGAATAATGGAGAGTAAGAATTATAGCACAAATTTCAGAAATAAAATTTATTTTATGAATGGTAATATTTATATCACTATAGTATTTCATGCCACTGCAACAAATAATAATAAAGTATGAGTCATTTGATTACTATATGAAGAAGAAATTTTCATTATAAAATAAAGGAATGAGTACAAAAAATCATGATATTTTATTTTTTTAATGAAAATATTCTAACTATAAGGGTAAATAAATACTTTTCTCTCTAAAGTGACTCCAAAAGTTCTGAACTTAAAATCACATCTAAAATTTTTAAAATTAATTCGATATTAAAAATTTTTAGTGTCAAAGAACGACATATTCATGGACAATTATGGTGCAAAATTTAGAAAAAAAATTAATATTTTTTTATGATAATGACCGTATTACTATAGCAATTCATGCAACTATAGCAATGAAGTAAAAAAGTTTGGAGTTATTTGATTGATATTTAAAGCGTAATCACATGTTCTAAAATGAAGACATGAGTATAATAAATTAGGGTCTTTTAATATTCACGATCATCTTTGTGAAGCTCAAGAAATATTAAAAGGATAAAGGTAAAAGATATTTTTACTTCCTAGAGTGATTCCAAGAATTCTCAACCTAAAATTTGAACCATTTCTTCAAGATTTTAATTATTAGAGACTAATAGATTAAAGGGGATGAAACAAATTATTTTTGTTGAATCCTAAGATAGAAGTTTTCCAAATGAGGGAAACGATGAAGAATTAAACAAAGGTACAAATTTCAAAAAAATATTTATATTTATTTTTAGTATAGTAAAGTTTTTATCACCATAGCAATTTATTTGACTGTAACAGTGAATTAAAAAATTTTATCATTTGCTATTTAGAGCAAAATCTTATGTTAAAAAATGAAGATATAAGTACAATGAATAAGGATATTTTCAAATTTAACACCCTCTTTGCAAAACTCAAAAAGAATTTCTTCTTTCATAATATTCTAATAATGCTATAAAGGTCAGGGAAATAATATCATTCCTCACTAGAGATTCCAAGAATTCTCAACTTGAAATCTCATCCTCAATTTTAAAAATCAAGATAATATTCAAGAATTTTAGTGCCAAAGGCCAATAAATTGATGAGGAATAACAACCAACTAATTTTGTTGAAGCATGAGGATAATTTTTTCCTAATGATTCGACAATAAAGAATAAAATTGGGATGCAATTTTTTTTTTAAATATTTTTTTTTTTGATATGGTAATTCATGCAACTGTAGCAGTGAATTAAAAAGGTTTGAGTCAAGTATATTCTAATGTCATACAATACATCTAGATCTATTAAGATATATGATAGTCTTTGCGAAACTTAAGAAACACTACAAGTGCAAGTGATACTGTTCTAGGACTCCTAGAAAATATTTGGAAAGCAAATTTAGCGAGGAGGTGAATGTGGAATAGCAAGGGATAAGATCAGGGGCGGTCAACTGCATTTGAAGTGAGAAAACCGACGCTCTGTTGTAGTCCATACTGAAAACAACAAAGATAGTGTCGAAACAATGATGCAGTGTTGAGGAGGTTCACCACCTATTCCAGTCACACCACTTGCAAAAGAAAAGTACACAACACTCCCTTAGAGTATAAATCAGGGATACAATCTTTAAAACACACAAGAAAATTCTCTAAAAAAAACAAAGCATATAAGTATTTCTTTCTCAAAAACCCCAATTCTAATTAAAGACAATATTAAATATGGGCCTCCCAGGGCTTGCTGCTGAAGTAGGCGAGAAAGCCCCGCCACCCTGTGTTAGCAGGATCGTGCGATCCGCAGAACAATGAAATTGAGATCGCAACATCCCACGTCATTCTCCTCTGTAGGAGAGGTTTCACTTTCTTCTCTGAAAGCTTCTAGAATTGATCTACCAACACCATAACAAAGTCCTGACATTGCTTTGGCTTTGGGAGCCCCAATACAAAGTCTATGCTCATGTTCACCCAAGATAACTTTGAAGCACTTAAGTCTTTCCAAAGTCTGTTTTGATAGAATAAATAATTACTATTCTTTGGTACAATCAGGGTTGGAGCTACAACTTGGATAGTACTCTCACGAACCAAACCACTGCACATCAAATGTGTAGCCTACTTCTTTCAGACCTCATACTCGGCTGGGCATATTCATAGACAAGTAGGTCTAGAGAAACTAACTTTGAAGAGCTGGAGTTACATCTTGCTAGTAATCTCATGAACCAAACCTCTAACCATCAAAGGTGTAGTCTGCTTCTCTCAATCCTCATACTTGGCTGGGCGTATCGATAAACAAGTAGGTCTAGAGGTACTAGCTTTGGAATGAAATCTATAACAATCTGGACCACTCTCAATGATAACCACTCAAGAAGTAAATTGTCAGTCCATACATCTACAACTCAAATAGGGACTACTTTTTTGGTATCAACTCCTCAGACTCACTGCCATCTAAGATGACCAATGTTAATCCAACTAGAGATTTTCTGATGGGCTTAGCTTGAATCACAAGTATCTTTTTCTCGTCGACTGCAAGTTGAGATTCTCATGTGTTACTGTCCTTTTCTTCAACTGCTCCCTATTCGATGAAAGAAATCACGCTTCTGTTCATGCAGTAAGGCGTCATATGCCAAAACCATAGCACTTGAAGCATTTTACTAACAGGGATGGATTTGGAAGTATTGATGGGCTCTAGCTTTTCTTCAACTCATCCAATAGAGACTACCTCTTTTTTAGTATAAACTCCTTGGACTCACTACCATCCAAGACGACCAATGTTAATCCGACTAGAGATTTCCTGATGGGCTTAGCTTGAATCACAAGTATCTCTTTCATGTCGGCTGAAAGTTGAGATTCTCACGCGTCACTGTCTATTTCTTCAACTGCTCCCTACTCAATGAAATAAATCACTCTTCTATTCAGGCAATAAGGTGTCATATGGCCAAAACCATAACACTTGAAGCATTTACTAGTAGGGATGGATTTAGGAGTATTGACGGGCTCCAACTTTTCTTCACTCTTTATGGGTGCATCCTTTGGTTGGGTCGGCTTGGTGCTCCACTAGGTGCACTCTTGTTGCTTGATTTGATGGTTAAACTCAATTTGGAGGGTGGTGTGAACCTGATATTGCTGTGTTATCTCTCCACTTTCAAAGCTAGGGTTTGGACATTTTATAATATCCAATATGGCTATAACTGTACCACATTGCCATTAAACCATCTCAATTCCCTAAGATATTGAGCTATGGTGTTTTCTAGGACTCCATAGTCAGCAATTCAACATAAATTGCTTGAATTCAGATGTGTACTTCACAAAAGAATCTCTCTGGCGCAAGTGATAGTCTTATGAACATATGCTATTGAATGTAGGAGAAGGCATTTGCGTTGCATCTCTTATTTCAATTTGGATCAAGTAGTAGCTTTACCCTTCCCTTCTCGCTATCATAGGTGTATCAAAATTTTCCACCAGAGAGAAAAAATTTATGGTAGCTACATTTACCATTATGCCTGGTGGAGTATCCTTATATTAAAATACCAGCTCCATTATCTAGAGCCACTCGATAAATTCGTCTGAACTCAAGCAACTATCAAAATCTGGCAAATCAATCTTCACTCCAAAATCATGGCTTCTCTGCAAATATGACATGCCAAATTGTCAGAGTATTGGTTCATTGTAATTGCAATTTTTTTGGTGCAAGATATTGACTTTCCCCTCTCAATAATGGCGAGTCACTGTTGTGATTATCTCCTCTCAAAGGGCAAGCATCTGTTGTAGTTGAAGAATTTTCCATCGCATATCTTCTATAAAAAGTTGTTGGGCAACACACTAAGGGTTTCCCCATGGCGGCATAGTGTCCTTTTCTCTTGATCAAATTTTCGGCCAATGTAGAAATGCAAATCAAGGTTTGATAGAAGGCTTAGATTTGGATGGTAGTAGGTGCCAGGGTGAAATTTTAGTGGAGGTGAAAAAATTGAATTTTAAAATTTTAGGGTCGAGGGTATGAATTGTGTAGGAATGAGTTGTGTATGGCGGGAAATTTTTTATTTTATTTTTGGATTTGGATAAGAAATACAAAATCCTAAAAAATACAGGGTTTACCAGACTATGGTATTAGATGACGCTGTTCTAAGGCCTCCTAGAAGGTATTTGGGAAGCGGATTTAGTAGGGAGATGATCGTGGATAGCAAAGGATAACAATTGGGGTAGTTAACAGTATTTGGAGGGAGCTAAACGATATCGGCCAGCTGCTCAGGCTGAAATCAACAAAATAGGGTTGAAACGATGAGGTACGAGTGCCGAGAAGGTTCATCACATGTTTATGCACAAACTACAGACACACCACTTAAAGATGAAACAAACAACGCTCCATTAGAGTAGAAATCAAATATACAATCTCTAAAACACAAACAAAATAGAATTTTTCTCAAAATAGGAAAACAAAACATATAAATAATTCACTCTAAAAAACCCTAATTATAATTAAAGAAAATATTATATGTCCCATGGGGCGGGCGGCTACAACATGCAGGAGAGTCCTATGGTAGGACTTCACGGGGTGGAAATCTCGCATTTCGCTTTAGCGGGATTGTGCGATCTGCGGAGCCATGAAATTTCGCGCACGTCAGTAAAGGCAACCAAAATTTGTATTCCCTAGAATGATTCTGAGAATTCTCAACTTGAAATCTAAAACATTTCTTCAAAATTTTCAGTGTCAAAAACCAGCAAAGTTTGACTCATTTGATGGCTATTTAGATTGGAATCTCATTTTATAAAATGAAGAAAGTAGTACAAAAAATCAGATTTTTTAAAGATTTATATCCATCTTTGCATAAGCCAGGAAGATTTTCTTTCATTAAGATATTTCAATAACACTATAAGAGTGAGGGAAATAAATATTTTTTTTTTTTGCAAGAGTGATTCTAAAAATTTTTCACTTGAAATATCATTAACTTTTAAAATCAAGACAGTGTTCATGATTTTCAAGTGTCAGTAGAGAGAGATTATATTTTTGTTGAAGTTTGAGATTAAGTTTCTCTTCGGGAGAATGGTGGAGAATAAGAATTATGGTGTAAAATTTAGAACGATTATTTATTTTTAGTATGATAATGATTGTATAACTTAACAGTTGATATGACTGTGGCAGTGAATTAAAAACATTTGAGTCATTTAATTACTATTTATAGTAGAATCTCATTTTCTTAAATGATGATATGTGAGTACAATGAATGAGGGTTTTTTAAAATTTTTAGCCTTCGGTGCAAAAATTAAGAATACTTTCTTCTACCATGAAGAAATTCTAAGAAAACTTAGGATAAGGGCAACAAATATTTTTGTTCTCAGGAGATTAGAAAAAATCACAACCTGAAATCTCATACATTCTTCATCCCTCCCACCTAAACCAGCAGGAAAAACAGACTATAATTAGGTCTCTATTTGATGTATATATACTTTGTTGATTACAAAAAAACAAATCTAGCACACACAGACACGGCAGTATATGCTGAAATGGGTTTGTGAACTGTAAATTTACAGTTATAGTTCTTTGTTGATTATAATTAGGTCTCCCACCTAAACCAGCAGGAAAAACAGACTATAATTAGGTCTCTATTTGATGTATATATACTTTGTTGATTACAAAAAACAAATCTAGCACACACAGACACGGCAGTATATGCTGAAATGGTTTTGTGAACTGTAAATTTACAGTTATAGTTCTTTGTTGATTATAATTAGGTCTCCCACCTAAACCAGCAGGAAAAACAGACTATATTTAGGTCTCTATTTGATGTATATATACTTTGTTGATTACAAAAAACAAATCTAGCACACACAGACACGGCAGTATATGCTGAAATGGGTTTGTGAACTGTAAATTTACAGTTATAGTTCTTCCCAAACAATAAGAAAAATGCATTTTGGCTAAAGTGGTGGCAATATTCGTATTAAAACAGTAGCCATAAGTTGGAAGTGAGCAAATATGTATTTTGAGTTCCCTCTGTTGATTACAAACAACAATTCTAGCGCACAAAGACATGGCAATAATGTTGAAATGGGTTTGTGAACTAAATTACAGTTATTGTTCTTTCCAAACTATGAGAAAACTGAATTTTACTTGAAGTGATGGCAATATTTGTATTGCAGCAGTAGCCAAAAGTTGGAAGTGAGCAAATAGAAACATATATTTTGAGTTCCCTCAATACACCGCTCAAGTACAAGCCGGTCATTTTGAACAAGTTCTGTTGGAACTTAGATTAAAAGCAGCTTCAAGTAATTAAGTCAAAATCAAATACTTTAAAGCAAGCATGAAATCATCAAGAAATATCAGTTGTGCTCTAAAGAACTTACAGTTTCTTTTGAATTAGATTAAAAGCAGCTTCAAGTAATTAAGTCAAAATCAAATACTTTAAAGCAAGCAAGAAATCAACAAGAAATATCAGTTATGCTCTAAAGAACTTACAGCTTCTTTTGCATCTGAATCAACATCAGAAGACACTTTAGTTCCATATCTCCAGTCCTCTATATTCTGTTTAAGTTTGCTAGCCCTGGAGGACTTACTGCAGGTACTCTTTTGAGTAAGTTTGGCACCCAGATTCTCATTTTGCTTAGTAATCGTCACATGTTTGTCCTTCAAATCAGATGAAGAATCATGAACATCATTTACTAAAGACAAAAAAACGTTCTCAGGATCAACTTCTCCTATCATATCTTCAATATATGCCTCATCCCCCTTCATTAAAGGCACAAAAAATGACCCTCGGTTCATATCTGTACCATATTTCTTATCAGATCTCCTTTCCTGCAAAGGAGACAATAGTTCACGCTGTCTTTTCTTCATGATAGATGGAGTACATATAAAACTTTTGGCAGCATGTTTTAAAATTCCATCTGGACTATCATCACGAGAAGGAGAGTCCCATAAGTTGCAGGAAGCTGAGGACATCATCAGCTGCCTGATACCCAGTGGACTATAGGCTTGCTGAAGGTCACTAGACACAATGTCACAGCAAACAAATGGAAATTCCAAGCTCTGAATGCGTGGAGGTTCATAAAATAAAGATCCAGAATCCAAGAAATTTTCAGATTGAATTTCTTTCATCTTCTCTGCAGGAGAGACAGTTCCAGGTTCCAAAACGTTTTCTTGCTCTACTTTCTCCTCATTAATAAGAGAGAGATTCCTGCTCACATTGTCACAACAATCTGTCGCTGTTAGAGTTTCCTCTATACTTAGTTTCTCCTGCTCCTGGACTACACTCTCTATTTGCTGGTCTATAGTCTCATGAATTAAAGAACTCGCTTCAGGAACAAGAGCAGCAGGGCAACCAGATTTAGGAACACCAATGAATAAGCCTGCAACAGCTCCAGAATTTTGCAGCCTCCAAGATGTATCCTGGATCTCAACACTAGCACTTGGGCAAATGAAAGATGGGGGAACAGTTGTCAAATTTTGAAAACACGGAATTCCATAAACATGCGATGTATTTACTGGAAAGATGGGGTATGAAAAAGGAACAAAATTCATAGAAGTTCCAGATCTGTGAATAGCAGATTTGTAACTCAAAGCAGCAGCACAGTCCAAATTCTCCATACCCAAGGTCGTTACAGAATCAAAAAGGTTTGAACTGCACCCATTATGTAGAGAGATCCAGGTTTTATCCTTATTCTCAAATCCTGATCCAGCGCCAGAGGTAGAGGTCTCCAATGGTGTTGGTTTATGGAACAAAATATCTTTATCCTCATGGTCGTTGTCATTAGAATCAGTCTCGGAAGGTTTCTTAATCTCAGTTGCAGATCCTTCATCTTTTGGTAACAAATTTCCAGTTGAATGGACTTCAGAAGGCACGTCATCACAGATCATTTTTTCAACTGAGCCATAATATTCACTGGAGCAAACTGGTAAATGTGAATCCATGGCCTCCTCTTTGATGGCATCCTCCCCTACAACTGGTTTTGCCATTTCACATTCAGATTGGGAAGAAGCTACCAAAGCCGAACTGCTACATTCAGAGGAATCTTCCATGTCAGGTCTTTCTTTTAAGCCACCATCATGATTCTTCTTCCGGATTCTTGAAGTAGAGGAGTTCACATTGGTTAAACCTGGGTACCTTCCAATCAGACCTTGAACCATGTATGATTCCAATTTTTTCTTGACTGAACTGTTCCAGTGGTTTTTTATTGAATTGTCACTCCTGATGGTACAGAAAGCAAAAGTAATCAGAAGCTGTCTTAGCAACAGCTGTAAATAGTTTAGAATAGAAATTGAAGGTAAAAATTTAGTCAAGAACTTGAAGAGAATATAAATAAACCATGAGGGTGAGCAAAAGCTAAGTAGACTTAATGAAATATGCATTTTAATCCTTGAGATTTACAAAATAAAGTTACTGGACGACACCCACAAAGAACCTGATCACAATAGAAATAAATCAAAAATCTGAACCAAAGTTGAGGAGACTGCAATGGATAGGCTGAGTAGACTTGATGGAAGTAAATTCATTTTCCATACTTAAGATTGATAAAAATGAGTAACTAAACAACTGAATATATGTGTACATAAAAATAACAACAACAAGCCTTTATCTTACCAAGTAGGGTGGGCTACATGAATCCTTTTTCTCTATTGTGTCCTGTTAAGTGTTATATTTTAGTTTAATTCTAATAAATTAAGATCATTTTTTACACAACAGGCCCAAATCTTTTTAGGTCCACCTTTATCTTTCGTAACATAAGTAGAATCTAAAACATCTGCTCTCCTAACCGGATTACCAGATGGTTGATGTTTAAAGTAACCAAACCATTCAAGCTGACTCTCTCAAATCTTGTCTATCACCAGAGGCAGAACAAGCCTTTCGTGGATATACTCATTTTGCATTTGTCTCTAAGTGTAAAGCCACTCATCCAACCTAAGCATTCTCATCTCAACAACACTAAATATAACAATTTAAGTACAGTGAATCAAAATATTTTACAGCTTGTATACATCTTTATAGAACTCAAAACTTTTTTCTTCCATGTAGACATTCCTAGAAAATTAAAGGGAAAGAACAACGATTATTTTTCCACACCAAGAAGAGTAATTCCAAAAGTTTTCAACTTGAAAAATCGTCCTAAATTTTTAAAATCAAGACGATCTTCAAGATTTTCAGTGTTAAAGACCATTGAATTTGTGGAGGACGACATCAATTGTTTTTGTTGATGCTTGAAGTTGAGTTTTTCCAAATGAAATGAATGAGAGTATTCGTTCACTAGTATCTTATACGATTGTAGCAAAGGTTTCAGTAATTTGATTGCGATTTAGAGTAGAATCTCATGTTCCAAAATGAAGATAAGAGTACATTGAATGAAGAACTTAGAAGGCCGCACGGGGGGAGGGGGAATCCTATTTTGTTAGGTTTGATTGGGATTATTTTGTTTATTTTTTAAATGATAAATAATGTCTACAAAATGAGTCGCATAATTCGTTGTTTCTGGTGCATCTCAAAATGCATATCACTGCCTTGTGAACATACAAAATTTCATGTTTTGACTTTGTGAGAAGACTTATGAAATATGAGGGTCCAACTAAGATATTTTCAACATTACAAATGTACTGGCATATTTCATTTTACAAATGAGCGACAAATTAAGGGATTTCAGCCACAGAGTCAAGAAAGAGGAACTTTAACTCGATTTGCGTGATGTTGCATTTGTAAACCATGTTCATCGCACTTAATCAAATTAATTGTGGAGGATTTTCTGATTTTTTCTACATTCTTGACACGTGCAATTTTTATTATGAACTTAACTGATAATGGAGTTAATCCAAATTATAATAAAAAATAAATATTATTACTTAAAGCAAATAGGTGGTCACAATCAAACACACTTAAAAAAAAATTACAACAACACAACATGACACAAATAATCAAATTAAGGTGGGATCTCGAAGTAGTGGTGGTGGTCGGTCATGGTCTAGAAGTTGTTGGTAAGGTGATAGCGCGGAGCAAGTGGGGCAGATATGACAACAGAACAACAGGTAAACTTAGGTTTCCTGAAAGGTGTGCATTTTGTATTAAATAAAAAAGGAAAACGTATATATAGATCAACGACCTCAAAAATAACAAAAAAAGCTATTCTAAAGCGGAACAATCATCCCTTAGTAAAGACACAAGAAAAGGGAGCAATCCAAACTATTCCACTCAAAGGAGCTCGATAAGACTGTCTTGCACAAAAAATGGGCAACCTTATTGAGCTCTCGAGGAACAAAACAAAACAAAACTTGTTTGAACAAAGTCAAAAAACTCAAATCCTCCTCATGCATGGCCACCTCTCGCCATATTTCCTCCTTCGTGTTTTGTTGGCAAGCTTCAATTATATTTATGTTGTCCCCTTCGATAATGATACCTTTGAACTCAAACATCTAGGGGCTTAAACAGTCTTTGATTGTTGCGATCGCTTCCAACTCAATGTGAGAATAGTCCTAATGTAGAAGCTTTCGACCACCAGGTCTAACAAGTTGACCTTGATGATCACGACAGATTACTCCAATGCCCGCTCATACTTAGATAAATAAGCACTATCATCATTGAACTTAATCCAGCCTCGAGTTGTGGGACACCACAAGGAAATATAAGTTAGCCTATCCGGCCGAAGGGTGCACCATGGCTTCGTAATGGGACAGTTAAAAGTTTTGGCGAGTGGCTCAAGAATTGAAGCGACAATAGCTGTTGGCGTACGAAACGAATGCCCGTGTTTCTTAGCATTTCTATTCCTCCAACTTTGATATACCACAATACAATACAGATGGACTTGAAGAGAACACGCCTTCGACAGAGAAGAAAAGAACTCAAACACCTTGCTGCTCCAACAAAAAACTGGCAAATTGAATCCCCATCTTTTCAAATTACTAAGTATTTCACGCAGCAATAAGCAGCTCGCTACTAAATGTGACGTGTTCTCCTCAACGGTACAACCCCATGGGCGCAACAATTCATCCCCAATATTATGCCTACATAACCAAGCATTTGTCAGGATGACATTGCGAGTAATACACCACCATAAAACTTTTCGCGCGGATGAAGATTAAACTTTCCCAGCCACAAATATTCATCAGGACAGGCTTCTAAAACTTTTTTGCATAGACATTTTTTGTAATTGTATTACCTGAGAAAGCCCAAATTAGTGTTGCTTTATCACTAATTAATCTGCCAAGCAGCCACACCTACTAAATAAAAAAACTAGCTCGATCCCGAAAAAAATTTTGCATTGCCTCCTCGTCCCATGAGCCATTGCTAAAAACATTCGCGACAAGATCATCATCCCCACATTGACATTAATAAAAATTGGCCACTTCAAGATGGAAAAAATCCAAGATCTATATGTGTTTCCAAATATTATTCATGAGTTCATTCTCAACTTCCAATCTAATGTTGTCACAAAACTTTGACAAGCGCACTCATCAATATATGCTAGGCTGATGAGACTGCCCGACAACTATTTGGGATCCATGAGTTATCCCCATATTTTTCTGCAATGCATCGATAAGCTAATTGGTCCACCCTGTTAAGAAAGTCCCCAACAATTCTGGCATTGAGAGGGGCATGAGTCCATTCCCAACTTCCCATGTCACAAAACTTTGACAATCACTCATCAATATAAGCCAGGCTGATGAAACCGCCCGACAACTATTTGGGATCCATGAGTTATCCCTATATTTTTCTGCAATGCACCGGTAAGCTAACTTGTCCACCCTGTTAAGAAAGTCCCAAGAAAGTCTGGCACTGAGAGGGGCAACCCATTCCTCTAACGAGTGTAGGCCCAATCTACCAGCAGCTTTTGGGACGACAAATGTCCTCCCACTTGGGTTCCTGACAAATTTAACAACTATGTGGTAAGGAGGCAGTGCAAAAAGTTTGGGACAACAATTAGGTGGTAGGGAAGTGATCTGGGATGACTGGACAACACCTATTGGGAAGGAGAAAGGATTTAATGTGGTTGGACAGTGATGGGAGCAAACGGGAGCAGCTGAATTGCAGGGAACGTGGACTGAAATGTAGAAACTACATGAAGAAAAACATCGACAGTTGTTCCGAAAGGATGCAATAGGGAATGGCGATGGGAAGAGTTGTGTGGAGGATGCAAAAAGGGAATAAAGAAAGACGATTACCATATTGAGAGAGAGATACAACCAGAGCACCACTCAGTCCCTTGGATACAACCCTCGAATAGAGAAACAGACGCCGACATTTGTCTTAAACAAAACACTAGAAAAGAAATGAAAACCCCAAAACAAAGGAATCACATAAATAAGCCCTAGTTACTTAGGATTGGATCCTCCTATGAAATGGAGGAGCCAAATCACCGTGGGAGAGCCAGTCGGCCCTTTCAAGTTAGGACCAGTTCGATCTAGGAGAGAGAAATCGCGGAATTGGTTACCATAGTTTTTTTTACACCTGCATTACTGTAGATTGAATTGCAAAATTGCACCCACATTAATGTAACTTGAGTAGCGGAGAGAAGCTCACACATTAGTCCCTTGGGGTTGGAAGAGCTTTGAACTCATACGTCGAAGCTTCTATCTCCTCGTAGTGGTTAGGGCGGCCTTGTTGAAAATATCAGAAATAACATAATCTTCTGGCAAGTAAGTCTTGTAGGTGTGGACATTCCAAAAACACATCTTGATAGAATAAAGATTCATTCTCTTTTGGCACAATCTGAGCTAAAGCAGCATAAAAAATTTAGGTTTTCACAAGCCACATCCCCAACAAGTAAATATATAATATGCCTCTACCACTCTTGTGTTTGGCTGGGTATGTCTGATAAACAAGGCTATTAGGAGGGGCCAACTCTGGAATGACATCTCTAGAATGCTCGACAACTCTCACTAGTGGTTTGATAGGACCTGAATCTCATTGAGAATTCTATTCCCTATTAAGCTCCTAAGAAAATTTTCAAAGCTCAATTCAACCCTCATGTCTGGACATCTGATGGTAGGTACACTGTTGAACTGAATCTAACATCCGAATAACTTCATATAATCTTCCAAAGATAACTCAAAATTTTCTAACCTTAGACAAGTTGGACCTCCCTCAGTTGGGGCAATTCAGGAGGAAGGTTATATATTTGTAAAGTTTGCAATCCTTTTATATGAAGCTGTTGTTTGCTTGTTGTCAGTTCCTCAAAATTAGGACCATCTTGAACCACCAATGTGAATTCTGTTGGCCCCCGCTATGGCCATAGTTTGAAATAAATGCATTTTTCCCTCATCAGTTGGAATCAAATCATTCTCCTTCAAATCAAATCATCTCTAGAATGCTCGACAACTCTCACTAGCAGTCTGACAGAACCTGAATCTCATTGAGGAACTCTCTTCCCTATTAAGCTCCTAAGAAAATTTTCAATGCTGTGGTTCATCCCTCATGTTTGGACATCTGCTAGTGGGTACACTGCTGAACTGAATCTAATATGTGAATAACTTCATATAATCTTTCAGAGATAACTCAAAATTTTCTCATCTTAGAAAAGTTGGACCTCCCTCAGTTGGAGTAATTCAGGATGTAGGTTATATATTGAAAAGTTTGAAATCATCTTATATAAAACCTGTTGGGTGTTTGGTGTTAATTCCTCTTGGACCACCAATGTGAATTTCGTTTGGCCCCCTTATGGCCTTAGCTTGAACTACATGCTTTTTTCTCTCATCAGTTGGAATCAAATCATTCTCCTTTGTTCTCCAGAGTCTATTGTGTCATTTGCTCAGTGAAATATATTATCCCTTTGATTGTCGAATCTGCTTCAATATGCCCAAATCT
Organism: Phalaenopsis hybrid cultivar; assembly: GCA_002079205.1. NCBI lineage: Eukaryota > Viridiplantae > Streptophyta > Magnoliopsida > Asparagales > Orchidaceae > Phalaenopsis > Phalaenopsis hybrid cultivar. Next base: position 29,341 of record JXCR01148411.1, read on the forward strand.
GACACTGAAACACTTCCTGACTAGGAAGAAATTGGGAATGAAGATTGGTGCCCTTTATTTTTCACTCTGAACTAGTGTCCCACAGGTGGGGTCAACTTGGATGATTCCTTAGGTATACTCTGGTTGTAAGATCCTTTAGCTTTTCGTTGACTATTTAGGATTCTCAAGACTTCATGATCTATGATAGGGTGAACTCGCAAGCAGGTAGTGACTAAGTTCACACAAGGGCTTCAAACTATTTGTCAAAGGTAGAATTAAAGGTGTCAAAAATTGACCCCGACCAATCAACTCAACCTGAAGACTTGAAAAATTCATGTTCGAGTTGACACTAAAAAATTTATGGGTTAAGCATATTAATATGTTTAATTATTTGGGTTGAGTTCAAGATGATCCGTCAACTTAAAATTGGCATGAATCTAACCTGCTAATTTGAAATTGACTCAAAATCAACCCGCTAATTCAAATATGACCCAAATAGCTATTATGCCTTATGTTAAATAAGCTATTTGTGTTGGGTTCGAGTTTGATTTGGGTTGGCGGGTTTAAGGCGAGCTTGATTCAATTTGTACTTTTTGAACCATTAAATATTTGAATAATTTTAGGTTGGGTCAATTTTCGGTCAGACCTGAACCAGTTGGCACCAAAGTAAAATACTTTCTCACAAAATTATTCAATTTTTCGCAAAAGAAAGCAATAGGTGCCCTCCTTAATTTAGTACAACTACAATCCCTATATTGAAGATGTTTCACTTCACCTCGAATAACTTACTAAATTTTGGAAGAGTAAGGACCAAGGCTAGTGCATTATCTGATCAAGTGTAACTTTTAAAATATGTTCGTCCATAAAACTACTATGCCTAAATAAATAATCGCGGGTTTGGTCAATCCACAAAAACCTCAATCTTCACTGGATCCATCTCAATGCCACAAGCTGAAGTAACTCTAAGATGTATGTCAACGGTATAAGAAAATGACACTTCTTCTAGTGACCATACAACTACTTTGCTTGAAGAACTTCAATAACCTACCACAGATGTTGCAAATGCTTATCTTCTGAATGGTTGCATGCTAAAATGGCATCAAAGTCCAAAATTTTGTTTTAAGACTACTCAAATAAATTGGTCTATCAGTCACATGATAGTGCTCGGAGCATTGGATAGATCAAATAACATGACTATCCACTCATACAATACATCTCATGTCTTGCAAGTTATCTTCCTCTCATCTGCTGGTCTCATCCTGAAATGAAGATGATCACTTCGCAAATCAATCTTCGAACAGACACAAACTCTGTGTAACTGATCTAGCAAATTATCCAGCAGATACATGATGGTGATTTGTTTCACAGCTCGGCTATCAATACATACATACAAGAGTCATCATTTTTGGCACAATAAGAGATGGAACATCACACAAACTAATGCTCTCATGGGACAAGCCTCTAACCATCAAGTCAGTAACCTGTTCCTATAACTCTACATACTAGGTTGAGTATATCTAATAGACGTGTTAGTTTGGAAGGATAGACCTTAGGATGAAATCCATGAAATGTTGAATCTTCCTCAATGATGGCAACACAGACGGTAGACTATTAGTTAGGACATCCTAAAACTCTCTCAATGGAGCCTAAATTATGTGACGCGGGGGCTAAAAAAAGGTTTTGGACCGGTTCGATCTAGGTTGAGGGAGGGTAGGCCCTCTGTAGGCATATGACTTGTGTTAAGAAAGGCAGAGGTAGACCTAGAAAGACCTGGGCTTATTGTATTAAAAAAGATCTTAATTTACTAGAACTAAATGAAAATATGACACTAAATAGGATGCAATGGAGAGAAAAGATTCATGTAGCCGACCCCACGTAGTGGGATTAAGGCTTTGTTGTTGTTGTTGTTGATTGAATCTCTCTAGTACATGCTATGGAGTTTTAGAAATGTTTGTAGATAGTGAGGGAAGAGATATTTGTGTTGCATCTCCATTTTACCTTTACACAAGTTGGTGATCTTATTCTTTTTTTCTAGCTGTAGAAGTTGGGCGAGCATATTCTCCCACCACAAGGAAGAATTTTTTTCCGGGTTAGATGACTATCAATTTAACACTAGTCCTGGCGAACGTTCTTAATACAAAAATTCATTTCAATATTTGGAGTCGCTCAATGAATCCACATATTCAACAAAATCCAACAAGTCAATTTTTATCCTAAATTCATTCTCTCCTCTAATGCAAAGCCAAATTGTCGAGATACTGGTTCTTCATCACTGAAAACTTCTTGGTGACGAGATTAACCTTCTCATCTCGATTTTGTGAGTCACCATTATAACTATGGGTGACATGTCTAAGTTATCTCCATTCAAATGGGATAAGCCTATGTTATTGTTGGAGGATCTCTCTACACATATCTTCTATTGTAAGCTTCTAGTAGGTGTCTCTTTCCTAATTAGGGTTTCATCCTAGATAGCGACTGTTCAACAAATTCCTAAATATTTATATGCCTTTATGTGAATTATGCTTGATATGAATTAAGCAAGCATATGTTATAGATAAATTAGGTTATTTGAATTTTAAGTTGAGTGATGAAAATAAATTTCAAAAATTTTCGGGTTTGTTAGACTTTCATACCAAATGACATCGATCTAGGGCTATTATGGTGTGGTAAAGTCAGGATATGGGTTATGAGGGTTGCATGATGAAAATAGAGGGGAAATGATGCCAACAAATGAGGATTGATGAAAAGTGCTATTGGTCAGCAAGCCATAAGCAAAAATAATAGATCCACACCAAGTGAAGCAACTAAGAAGCTGCAATTTATTAAAAACAACTGTGAAACGGCTGAAGAATAATCTGATGTTTAAAAAACTGAGGTGGTTATTATAAGTTTCTTTTTTTTTAAAGTCAAACCATAGTTAGAAACTATCACAACACCTACCAATGACCAGTGGGAAAACACAGATTTCAACGACAGTTTTTTGAAAAAACAACCAAAACGCAATTTACTCGAACAAATAAAACTGTGGTGCGGTGTCACATCGCTACCGCACTGCCACCCAAAAAGACCCTAAGAGACCTTCTGGAATTCGAAAGAGTTCACCACCAAGATCCAATGAAGTTACAAACACACCACGTCACCACCTAAGAGAAAAATTGGTCTTTAATATATAACGTGTCCAAATAGAAAAACTAATGTATTTAAAAATTTCCAAGCAAATAACACTAATTAATAGCAAATAAAAAATGTCTAAATAAAAAAAAATGTATTTAAATGGCCCCAATCGAATAACCTTAATTAATAGCCAGCCAACCCTAGACCCCCTGCAAAATTTGAATCGGTCCACTCAATTTGATTGATACTCTTGATTATAGAAGTTATGCTCGCTTGTGTCTCGATTGGTGTGCACTTTAGGTGGGACGACCCTAGACCTCTTGGAAAAGCTGAACTAGTCGACTCAATTGGACTGATGCACTCGTTATAGAAGTTTTGTTTGTCCTACTTCCCGCCTGGCATAGATGCCCACATCAACTGTCCTCTTACCCTTTTCCTTTTGTTGCTCTAATTCTTCCATTGGATCAAAATTTGAGATGAATACTTACATGTGCAACCTGTTTCAAGGAATCAACAGTTTAGATGTCCCAAGGATAGCTTCTTTTCCTTATTCTATTTCACTAGATTCCTATTAGAACAACAATTACAATAACTACTCTAGATCAAAATACCCTAATTATTCTTTAATGGTACATTTTGCAACACTACGAAAACGAAAACATATATAACAGCCACCCACAAATAATTTAATAAGGAAGCTTTGAGCATAAGACCATCAAAGCATCAAACAAATATTATGAATAAGATAACAAATCGATTATCACCTGCCAGGTAAAAACTTTGTCAATTCTGCCCACTTGTTTCCATAAATTTGATGAGCTTGAATGAGGGCTATCTCCTCTTCTTGGGTCCATGCATCCTTGTTTATCGTAGGATTAAGATGGTTGTGCCACCTGTACAAATCCGTTATTGGCAATTTGCAAAATTAATTAGCTATTGCTCTTTGATATAAACCATAGCGTTATTTTTTTTCCATTCGTTTCCAAAAAATGCATCAACATCAACGCCTAAAACATATATGGAGTAAAAAGTAAATTAAAGTTAACATATCGGTTTTCTATAAAACAAAATCGGTTTTCTATAAAACAAAATCGGTTTTCTATAAAAGAAGCTAGTATTGAAAGCTTACTTTCCATAAAGATTTTTTATTCAAAGAGAAGAAAGCCAATGTAAAGCAGCTAACAAAAGGTGCTCCCTAGCATGCAGTTAGAAAACTAAGAAAAAAGTACACCTGTCATTAAATAATCATGATGATAGATAAATCTTACAACTTCATATGAATCAAGGGTGTAATTATGCGGGCTAGCTACAAGGACAAGAATAATTTGTGGATCATGCTTGTATACCCAAATATTCTACAAGTAACCATTACAGGTTAGGAAATTATTATTTGTGGATCATGCTTGAATAATAATTTGCGGGCTAGCTACAAGGACTAGAATGATGAGGGATGAACTTACCCCAGAACTCAATATGAATGTGAAATTGTAAGGAAATTATGGGTATGCCAAGATTTTGACAAATTTTCTAGGAATTCACTATAATGGCTCAATGATTTGCCCATTCTGCATATCTAACCATAAAAGCTACTTGCCCAAATCATAGTTCAACTTGCCTGGGCCACTTACATAGCATGCAAAGTCAATCAACCAACCTACAGGTTCACTCGTCAGGGCTACTCATTCAACCTATAGGCCCATTCATTGGGGACACTCGCCCAACGTAAACGTCCACCTATTACGACCAGCTTACAGGTCTACTCATTAGGGACACTGACCAAGCCTGTAGGTCCACTCGCCAATACTACTCGCCTATCCTGTATTTTATTTGTCAAGAGCACTTTCTCAGAGTGTAAGTCCGCTAATTAAGGCTTTCCCAACCTGCAGAGCCACTTGTCAAACTATTTGCTCAACCTACAAGGCTACTTGCCAGAGTCACCTACCCCAATAAGCAGGAGGCACTTGCCTCAGCATACTCACAGTCGGAGACTTCTCTAAGTCATCTTACATGTTTGACAACCAAAAGTCATATCTACAAGATCAACAACTTTTCATATTCACTCTCCTAAAGAGCTAATCATGTCTATTCATCAATGTTCTAACTTCGTATCTCATGTCTATTCATCAATTTATCTAAATTCGTAGCTACATGTCTGTTCATCAATTTATCTAAATTCGTATCTACATGTCTGTAATTATTATTTATTGGGGTAGCACTCTTGTAACTCTCAAAACATATAAATATAGGGTAAAAATGCCATTTCAATAGAGAGATTCTACGATGCTTAAATTTATTATAGTAAATTTCTTTTATTGCTTCACTTACAAATTACTATAAACCCATTTAATCAATGAATATACAAAATTGGCGGTTAAAACTAAGAGATTTTGCATCAAACAGTAGCCTAATTATAATGTAAATATTTAATGATGCTTACAGGTTTGTTTCCATGTTCCACTATTTACATGTCTACTTCCTTTAAAAAAAATATGCTCATCACTTAAAATGGCATAACAAATTTCTTTTATTACTTCACTTGTCTATTAAAAGTACATTCATTTTCTCACCAACTATGCAAAATTGCCAGTTAAAACAAAGGGTTAAGGGAGCAGTAAAATAAAGGAAAAATAATTTAAAGAGGTACAAAAAGTTCCCTCCACATCCTTAAAGTAATACCTCTCTCTACATTGCTTCCCAATGCGTCCAGGCAGAGCTTGCGAAATAGTTGACCATTTCTTCGGTCCATGTTTCTTCACCATTTCAACAATAATTTCATCTTCCTGTTAAAGGATTAAGCCAACAAAGTCTCTTTATTAATAACTTCTACGCAGTTAGAAGAAGAGCATCAAGGTTGTTTCATCAATATTAAGATACCTCTTTGGACCAAGGTCCCTTAACAAGCGAAGGATTTAAAACCTTCTGCCATCTATGCAGACATTGCACATCAGTCCTATCTGGGAAGCATTCCGCTGCAAAACAGAATTTACAAAGTAGTCAAACCATAATAGTTTTGCGCAAAAATGTTCAAGAATTTAGATCAAGAAATAAAACTAATAGAATCTTCAGAAATAACGAGATGAGTAGAAGATTGCCTCCTGAAGTGAAAGCTCTAACAAAAAGAAAGGTATCTTCACAAATGCTAACATATTTCTTCATTTAATTCTTACGTAGAACGGGCATTCCTACATGCCTATGTTGTTGATATTCATTTCCTATGTATAACAACTCTCCAGACCACAAAATATTTCCTATCAACTTTATAATAGATGAAAAATGTTATTGCCTTGCTCAACCCCATAGATTTTACTAGATTAACAATTCATCAAAATAATTGATTTTATCTTAATAAAATGAAATTTCTTGGAGATCATGCATGTACATTATAAAAACTCCTATAACTTGCATCTCCAATTTAAAAAAACCTAAAAAACTATGACCCCCATCAAATATGAAAATATTATGTTAACTCCCTAGTGGGCTATAAAAATGCCAAAAAATATATTCTATTTTTTTTTTTCCATAGACACGAGGAATGTTAATTCAAGCATCCAAATCATGCCTCCCACTAATTATAGCGATTTACAATGCAGTATTGACATGCTAATATGTTCTAACAGGAATCATGCACTAGCAGGGAGTTACAAGCTATTTGCAACAATTTAAAGATGTAGATAAGATGACTTAGTAGGTGAGATGCAGGCAAAAATTGAAATTCAAACTCCATTAATATGGTAATAATAAACTTAATGATGATTCTGATCGATCATGAGGGTGGCAATATAGTAATATTTCTGAAAAATTGCGCTTAAGTAAAAATTAAAATAAATAAAGATATACAATAGGCGTAGAATTATTTTAGTAAACCTCCTAAAGAGTTTGTAAGCATGCTATAAGTTCTTCAATCAGGTAAGTGAATTTTATATATTCTTAGGTATTCCGGCATTTAGAAAATATGAAAGTGTCAACATTTTACCAGATTACGACACACCTTGGTTGATATAAGTTTCCATAAGAGTACATATTTTTTTTGCTCCCACTACCTCTCAAAATTCCACGCATTCTTCTTCCTCCAGAAGGTTTCCCATACCAACTTCTAATCATCTATAAGCTCTCTCTCAATTCATCAACCACCATCCAAAACAAAACCTACAACCACATGATAAAATTTGATGGAGCATCTCACTGCAACTGAGCTAAATCTTGATTGAGCATCTCACTGCAAATGAGCCCTTTGTTCAATATTTACACATTTCCATGCGTAAAGATGAAAGGCAATGAACAACTAACTTATCATTCACTCTCATGTCAATTGATTATTATCTTCTCCCTTTAGCAAATTTACATTATCCCTATCATTAGTCTACGTTTCCATAACATATCAAGAAGCACTACAAAATCCTTTTTGAAAACAAGCTCAGAATATTAAACAAGCACTACAAAATGATATTCCCCCTCTTTAAAATTAAATTTAACGGTGTTCACAAACAGATTTCATCCCCTTGACTCAATTAATATAAAGCTTGGTTGGTCACAAAAAGATTCACATGAGTCTATGAGATAAATTATTTTGACGCAACATTTGTATTTGTTGGACATATTGTGATGATATAAATATCAATAGTGCCCTTATAGTGATTGTAATGGCCAGTCAAACCAAGAGATCTATAAAATGACTACTCTTTTAGAGGTTAAAGGAGCCCATTAGGTATGGGGTGAATTAACTCCATCAGAGCGGCTGCTTTTTGGGGGGATCAGTGGACTCTTCTAGCAGGGCCAATGAAACTCCATCGGGTTATAAAGTGGCCAACTTTCCTTCTATTGTAAAGTATTAGTAGTGAAATCAAACATAATCAATTACTCTAAATAGTCATTTATGGATACAAAAAAAGGGCATGGATGCTTTAGCATTTGTAGGCATTGATTGCCATTCTTCAAATGATTAGTCATGAACTTTAAAGATGAAGTTTTTAGTGTTGACTTCATTTTTAATAATTATTGAAATAAAAGAATAACCTATGTTAATATAATGATTATTAATATAACTTGCATTTTAATCATGCCATTTTACACATTTTATACCTTACATCTTGCATTTAAGCTTTACACCCATTATAATAATTGATTGCAAGAACACAAATGCCTCAATTTTTATGATTTTTATAATATTAATTTTATAGCTTTGAGGAAATAATTTCTAAATTCATGTTTATGCATCATGAAATAGCAACAACAACAAGTCTTTATCTTACCAAGTGGGGTTGGGTTGGCTACATGAATCCTTTTTTTCTATTGTGTCCTATTGAGTGTTATATTTTCATTTAAGTCTAATAAATTAAAATCATTTTTTTATACAGTATGCCCAAGCCTTTTTAGTTCTACCTCAGTCTTTCTTAACAAAATTCGAATCTAAAACATCTACTCTCCTAACTAAATTATCAAATGGTCGACGTTTAATGTGACCAAACCATCTAAGATGACTCTCTCTAATCTTGTCTGTCACTGGAGCTATATCAACTCTTTCACGGATACATTCACTTCACATTTTTTTTCTGTGTCAAGTCAATCATCCACCTAAGCATTCTCATCTTATCAACACTTAGTTTTATGCTTCTCTTTTAAAGGCCAGCATTCTGCGCCACAGTATTGCAGGTTTCGCCACCATCTTATAAATTTTTTATGATTCTTATAATATTAATTGTATAGCTTTGACGACAAAATTTCTAAATTCATGTTTAGGCATCATGAAACAACAACAACAAGTCTTTATCTTACCAAGTAGGGTTGGGGTTGGCTACATGAATCCTTTTCTCTATTGTATTCTATTGAGTGTTATATTTTCATTTAAGTCTAATAAATTAAGATCAATTTTTTATACAGTATGCCCAAGTCTTTTTAGGTCTGGCTCAGTCTTTCTTAACAAAAGTCAAATCTAAAACATCTACTCTCCTAATTGAATTATCAGATGGTCAATGTTCAATGTGACCAAACCATCTAAGATGACTCTCTAATCTTGCCTTTCACTGGAGCTACACCAACTCTTTCACGGATATATTCACTTCACATTTTTTCTGTGTCAAGTCAATCATTCACCTAAGCATTCTCATCTTATCAACACTTGGTTTTATGCTTCTCTTTTAAAGGCCAACATTCTGCGCCGCAAAGTATTGCGGGTCTCGCCACCATCTTATAAAAATTTCCTTTAATTCTAAGCAGTACATTTCTATCACATAATAGGCTCGATGCATTCCTCGACTAAATCAACCAACTTGACTTTTACTAATAACATCACATCTATATCACCATCATTTTGAACAATAGACCCGATATATCTAAAATGTTCGCACCTTTTAATGATTTGATCGCCCATAATTACAACTCTGTTACTAGATCTACTAATACTCAAATTACATTCCATGTATTCGACTTTAGATCTACTCAAATAAAGGCCTTTAGATTCCAATTGTAAAACTTCATAATTCAAGTTTTTCCTAAACTCTTTCTTTAGTCCTATCCATAAGAAGGATATATTCAGCAAAAAGCATACAACAGGGTAAATCCTCCTTTAAATGTCCAGTGAGAGCATCCATAACTAAAGCAAAAAGATATAGGTCTAAAGTCGATTCCTAATGTAATCCAACTGAAATAGCAAAATACTTGGTCAATCCTCCTTCTGTTAGAACACATAAAACAACTTTAGTATACATATCTTTAATGACTTGGATATAAGTCATAACATCACCATTATTTTCTAGAACTCTCCAAAGAACTTCTCTTGAAATCTTACTGTAAGCTTTTACTAAATCAATAAAAATCATATGTAGATCCCCCTTACTCTCTCTATACTTCTCCATCAAACCTCTCAATAAATGTGTAGCTTCCATAAAAGACTTATCAGACATAAATCCAAACTGACTATGAGAAATTTTGGTATCACGTCTTCAACTATGTTCAATTACTCTCCCACATAATTTTAATGTATGATACATTAACTTAATTCCTCTATAATTTGCACATTCTTGTTCATCACCTTTATTCTTAAAGATGGGACCAAAAAACTCTTCCTTCACTCCTCAGACATATTTCTAGTTTTTAAAATAATATTAAAGAGTTTAGTAAGCTAAGAAACTCCAAAATCTACTAAATATTTTCATACTTCAATTGGGATATCATCAAGTCCTACAGATTTTGCACCATTAGGTTTCTTTAAAGCTTCCTTAACTTCCTTTTAGCAAATGTGATGGTAAAAATAAAAAGTTTTATTATTTTTAACAGTACTAAGATCGCTAAGGTCGATCGTACTTTCAGAAACTTCATCGAAAAATTTATCGAAATATCTCCTTATGTTGAATATCTTCCTTTAAGAAAAACTCTTTTTTATTTTCATCTTTAGTATATTTTACTTGAATTATAAATCTTTACCTTTTTTTTCTCTTTGTTTGGCAGGTTTATATATACGTTTTTCATCACCTTTAGTATATAATCTATTATAAAAATCACTAAAAGCAGAATTCTTAGTGATATAAATAATTCTCTTAGACTCCTTATCACCATCAATTACTTTTATTTATAAAACCTTTTCTTTTGAATTTCCCAAGCACATTATAATGTTTCATTGTATTTTTAAGATTACAATTTATCATCTTAAAATCCAGAACTAATAATCAATTTTGGTAATTAAATTTTCACTTGGAATGACTTCAAAATCTTTTAAATTCTTGACGATCTCTTTTTCTTATAAGAAAATAATTAGTTTGTGTCTTATTAGATCAATTCTTATAAGNTCTTGACGATCTCTTTTTCTTATAAGAAAATAATTAGTTTGTGTCTTATTAGATCAATTCTTATAAGTAATATTATGCTCAGATCTTTTCTTAAATAAAAATTTAGCAATAAGAAAAATCATAAACTAAAATAACATCTAATATGGTTCTACATTCTTTGTAGTCACCATGAATATTACTAAAATATTCTACCACTACTAATATATATATATTTAAATCTCCTCAAATAAAATTCTTCATTTGCATTAATTCTTCTAGGCCATTTTTTTTTTTTGAACCTATATCTAAACCTACTTGAGGAGCATAAACACATAAAATTAAAAAATTTAGTATCAACAATAATCTTTAGGACTCTAATTCTATCTTCAATCTATTAGTTTTTACAACATTATCTTTCAAACACTTAACTATAATTATGCATATATCATTTTCAGTACGACTCTTACTTGAATACCAGAGTTTAAAACCTAAGCTATCAATATTCTAAACATTTTTTATAACACATTTAGTGTTTTTTGAATGCATAAGAAATTTCTTTTCATATGAATCATAATATCTACTAATTCCATTAATTTACCTATGAGAGTACCAATATTCTAAAATATTATCCTAAAATTAATTTCATGGATTAACTTCTTTGCCAACATCCCATCTATAATGTGAGAACCCTTGCTTATTTGAACTACACTCAAGCACCAGTGTAGCGGCCCTTGCACACTTTTCACTGTATTCTGGCTATAAAGAATGTTGTTTTTAGGGAACATCATAGCATTTACATTATAATTTAAATGATTCATGTCATAATTTTTCAACAAAAAATTTACGTTGGTTGCCGATTATCTAACACGACTCTCTACTTTTCGTATAAGGGGATTGGGACCCAGCAATAACATTATCGAAGATATCTTTAGGCATCATTACAAGAAAATCAGAATTATAAAGCTATTTATTTGATTTAAGAATTTATACATCTTTTTAAATTAATTTTTGTACTAGCTAGTTTCAAATAAAATTTTGATGGATAAATTACTTTAATATGCTTAGATTTTAAATGGCTTGGCTTTAATAATTTAACTTTAATTTTATCAATTATGCCATCATAATTTTTGTTATTAGTTATGGGATGCCCACAAAGGATATCCAAAGGGAAATGCTTATTATACCTTATAGATGACATATTTTAACGAGTACGACATACACTAAAATAAGTGCAGAGATAAAATAAGGGAAAAAATATTTAGAATATCATGCCTAGAATTAGTAAAAATAAGACCAAGTACAAGGTTTTGTAGATGTGAGATAACAATAATTATTAACTAATATTTTAATTTTTGATGATTAAGTTTACTCAAGCCTTTTATGTTTAAATAAGCTTGGTATGATAAACAAAAGAATAAAAAAATATATAAGTATATAATTTATAGATTAAGGCTCAGTAGTTAAAAAAAAATTGCCTTTGGCATATGTAGGATAAGAGGATTTGATAGAGATTAAAATATATAGCTAATTAAAACATAATAAAAATGAGAATGCTAAGATGTATTTATAATAAAACTAGAGAATATGAATAAACTAATTGAACTATCAAGATCGCTAAAAGCATGCTTGGAAGCACTCCTTTGAACTGAAGCATTGTGTGTGGGTTGATTCACTTTGAATTGTAATGATATGCAAAAGCACAACCAATGAGCACATTTCATAGTGTTATTTCCAATGTTACAGGATGCACTAAATGCACGTCTAGTTTATTTGGTGTTTCTTCTAGTCCAAAATTAACTACTGCAAGCTTACATCCGAGTCATACTTTCCCACGTTCTATTAAAGATACCATGATGTTAGGATATGGGCAAAGCTTCTTTGCCTAAAATTTTCAATACAGAAAAGCATTGTAATCTCAGGCTATCCTTACTTCAACTCTAGATCTCTCACTTTATTCAATATCAATACATAACATCCTTGGTTCAACCACAATACGACGTCTCAATAGACAAGTCTGATGCATAATGGAGCGGCTCCTCAACATCTCTAGTTCATCCCTCTCAACCAAGACGCAAACACACAATATTTCCTCTATTGACCATTTTTCTTTCTAGTCTTTCTTATGTATAGTAATCTTCCTCTCAACAAAAACCCTAATAACGTCTTTATTTGAATTTTTTATTTTCTTAAGATTTAACTTTAAATTAGAGATTCAATAGTTGTTATTGTTATAATCCATTTATTTATTGAAAATTATTATTTGATTTGGATTATGTTTGACTATTTAAATGGTTATTAGATGTAAATAACATATGCCTACATGATATACAAGTCATGATTGATTTAGCTAATAAAAGTGTCGGTTCACTTTGTGCTTTATATATTGGAGAAAAAACTAGTGTGCATTGCATTAAATTTAGTACTTTTAAAAACACGAGTATATTAAAGCAATTGTATGTAGCATATATTGAAGATAAAGTGAATGAAAATAAACAAATAGCCTACAATATACAACAAGCAGGTAGATAAAATTAGCATCAAAAGTAAGGAATGAAAAGGGAGCTAGATCTAATGCAACATGGATATTTGTTGTTTAAAAAGATTGTTGAAAAAAAAAAAAAAAACTAACCTTTCATATAGCGCTCAAAAGAAAAAAATGAACAATAAGCATTAAAGAAATCAACTTCAAATAGTAGAGATAAACTTAATAAAGTTAAGGATGAATAATGAGTGTCAAAAAGCCAACCCTAAATAGTAAAGATAAACTTAATAATGTTGACAATAAATATTTTATATTTTAATGAAGGGAAATAAAATGAAATAAACTTTATTGAATTTGATTTCAAGGTAGCAATCATGCATTTAAGATAATTTAAAAACAAAGGACAACTAAACTTAAGATGGGAAAACAAAAGAAAAGATTGATCAAAATAACGAGAAATGGAGCAAGGCTCATTTTTGAATAAATAGATCAGCTCCATGGAAGATTTTTAGGTTTCACACCTAATCCAAGGACCACATCTAATGATAGATGAAGTTTTAAACATAATTCAAAATGCATAATTTCAACCCAATGATTCCTATTTATAAAGTAAGATCCTAAATAACAAACCAAAAAATGACATTAACTCTAAGCTTGTCTAACACCATCACCGTTCATCAAATATGGTAAAAGATATAAACTTGGCATGTCTTCGATTTTTTTCTTTGATCTTCTACAAGTTTACAATGTTAATTTGACATTTTTTTAGCATGGTTTAAACATGTTTCGGGCACATATGTATAGTGCCTAATATTTTTTCCACGTTTTATTTATTAAAATAGCACTGCTGTGTCATGTTCATGCTTCACAGTACATCTTTTCCCACTGCCTTTTTATTCATAAGCAATTATTAGTGTGAACCCTTGCTTTGTTGGATGATTAAAGAAAGATATGAAAGGTAAAAAAGAGATCAGATTATGGAAATAACAATTATTTCCGCAACAATTTAAACATGCTTAGAAATTTGGATAATTTTTTCCTACAGATTATATGTCCCTAAACAAAAACATGGATGAACATAGCAATCATACAGAAAGAAATTTCAAATCTAGGTAATTACATAATGCAAGGATGATAAGCAAAGCAATACCAATGCAAAATCATGGCATTCAACTAGGGAAATATCGCAAGCAGAAAAACTGATATATGATCCATGCATCAAATATAAAAATTTCATGAGTGAATAAATTAAACTTGCGGAGTACTATGTATAACTACGATAGTGGCACAAAATGCATTCAAGTAAATAAACATAAACTTACAATCATAAAATAAAGAATGAAAGAAAACACTTATAAGTATCTAACTTGTTTAGCAGTTGTGGCAAATTTAGTAGAGTAATCCGTATTGCTTGTAAACATACCTATCTTTTTCCAATTTTTTCCATGAAAATGATGCACAGCATTGCATAGAATTTCATCCTGAAAACAAAAAATTGATAGCCACGCAAGTTAGCAAGACAAACACATCTAAGGACGAGTAACAAAATTATAGCACCATTTGCTGTCAAGCTACTAAGAATAGGTTAATAGCAATTTAAACTTATAATAACTTCGTAAGTAATGCAAAAATAGTAACAAAAAGATCTAGAATAATAGAAATGCCAATTAAAAAAATTAATATACGTGTGTGTGTGAGTGTGTGTGTGAGTGTGTGTGTGTGTGTGTGTGTGTGTGTGTGTGTGATTTTCTTAACTTCAAATGTAATCTTTTTTATTATAGATGTGAACTGCTGAAGAGCCTACACTTCTGGGATAACATATAAAACATGAAATATCAATATAAAAAGCTGATGGCTAACAAGTAATTTTGTTATTATTTAAGTTCGGTCCATGTGAGATGACAAAAAAAGCTCAGTCTTGGGCTCTGATAGTATCATTGATGAAGCCTCCCACAATATATTAAACCTAACATATATAAATTCCCGAGCATAACCTTCAAAATTATTTTATCTATTTACATTAAGCCGACACTAGAATGTATCCAGTCAATTTCATGGTTAACTTCAACAATCTCCCAAATGAAAAAGAAAAAGAAAATCAGCCCAAAGTACTGGCATTCTTTTCCTATTTATTAAATCACCTCTTCAGGAGTCCACTGCCCTTTAGTTGATCTCCTTTTTGGGCCAGTTATCCTTCTACACAATCATCAGATCCTAATATCAGCATTGAAAACCTCCAAGAAAGAAACTGAAAGAAGAATTATGACAATCCAAACAAAGCTGTCTCTTTGGATTAAAGAATGATAACCATACCCATGCAGAGCCTGTTGTTGCCTTAGAAAGTCACAATCACTCCCATCTAAGAGTGAGGTAGAACTTGAAGCTTCACCCATTCCATCTGGAGTCGCTGCGGAAGAACTCCCAACTCTACCATCTTGGACGGTGGCAGAAGGGCCAGTTTCGGCTCTCGCTGCACTCTTTCTCTTCACACTTCCCATCAATCACTGATCGGTGAAGATAAGCGCTGGACCAGATCTCCCCACGCTTGTGATTCCGACGCATCATATAGAAAAGGCCAGAATGGAGAGATATAACGTTACTCCAAGAACCCCAATATCAAATCCTAATCGAGAAGCCGACGAAAAGTAAGTAATCAAAGAGAGAAGAAATGCTCAAAAATACAAAAAAGATAAGTAGCCGTCACGAGAAAAAGCTCAATTCGAATCCCAGTGAGCAAAATCCCTATGTTCGCTTCGACATCAAGATCGCAGATCAGGAAAGGTCTCACCTTTCCGACCAGGGAGATCTGGGCGATCAGATAAACTGACGTGAGAGACCAAGATCGCTTGCTCCCAGGAAAAGTTTCAAATCGGTGATAGAGAGGGAGAGAGAGAGAAGGAAGAGAGAAGAGAAGGGGGGGTTTCTATTAGATTTATTGCACAGCATCTCTCTCTCATAGTTCAAGTCTTAGAAGGGCGAGGTCGAGAACTCCCAACGCCAGTCTTTAAATGTCGTGCGGCGGCTCTGAGATCGGACGGAGGATGGATGGCCAGTGTCGAAGAGGAGATCTCGGCCGTCCGTTTATACGAAGGGGGCCGTGGTCTGTCCGCTTCATAAATTTGAATCCCAACGGCTGGTTACTGGGAAATGCCGGTCAATAGTTTCCAAGGTGACCGGCTGTACNTGAAGAGGAGATCTCGGCCGTCCGTTTTTACTAAGGGGGCCGTGGTCTGTCCGCCTCATAAATTTGAATCCCAACGGCTGGTTACTGGGAAATGCCGGTCAATAGTTTCCAAGGTGACCGGCTGTACTGGCTTTAAGTTGGTTGATTTGGGGATAGATTGACCGGCAAATAACCTAATGTACACCAGTTTAACCTAGTGAGAGGCAGGTACGGCAAACCTAACAAATATGTGTTTTCTTATGAGTGCAGTGGTTCAAAAGGCCAATAATTTAAGACCAACATGCAAAAGAGTAGATTGTAAATGAACCAATGAATGTGATGAACAATTCAATTTCGGCTCGATTAAAATAAACAGAATAACGTGTAATCTATCTTATAACAAAAATGAGTTTTTTGAATTCATCTTAGTGTAAATTTTGCCGAGCTTTTTGTCTATGTTGTATGATTAATTTCCAGTGTCATTCAACCATATTGGTTTGGAAGAGTATGAGGGGACAAACCCAATTATTATCCCACCCATTCCTTTCTTTCGACTTTTCGTTGTTAGTCATCACCTCTGATGGGTTGTAATATGTTAGACTTGTGCAGATCTTGTCGTTGCTCTCACGGAGGTAATCCTGCAGACTCGTCAATAGGTTACAATTGTAAACTGTGCTCACTAATGAATAAACTGTGATCACCAATGAATAATCACAAAACTTGTGGATTTAAAAAGCTGATCTGTTGTAAGTTATGTTTAACATATAAAGTACCTGTGGATTTGTTAACATTCAACTAAAATTGCAAACCGTGCCCACCAATGAATAATCACAAGTTAGAATATCTATTATTTCCATCAACATAATTGCATTGTGAATTATTTGTGTGGATTTGCATTAGTTGCATGCTTATTTAGATTTAATCAATTATCTATATATTATTATTACACATATTCATAAAATAAAATCTCTTGCTTGTTTGATAGTGTTGATGAATCATGGATGTTTCCATAAACATCGATATATTTAAGCTAAGTATTTAGTCAAACCAAAATGAACTAAATAAGCAAAAGTATGTTACAATTTAATTTTTAGTATAATATAATCATTTGAAAATTTGGGATTCTAGAACCAAAATCAAATTGATTTAATAAAATCATCAAATCAATTTATTTTAATGGCTAGAATGCATGGTCCTATAATTACGTCTACATGGTGAGGTTTGCCTCACCTCACCTCTCTCAGAGTTTGATGTTTCTTTAAGAGGTCTTTGGCTCTTATCATTTCGTTGGCATGTCAACTTATTTTTATTGTGAGCAATAAAATATGACATATTTAGGTTGCTCAATTTATTTTCAACTAACATGTGTGTTATTAGTATACACAAAATGTTAACCTCTGGGGATAGTCTAAAATAGTGTTATTTCATGCTTACCGCACCTTTTAGGACGTTGGATCCTGATTTGTATGTAAATCACACATAAAAATAAAGTGTAAGACATAAGAGAGAGTGAGAGAGAGAGAGAGAGAGAAGTGCACAATAAATTAGAGGAAATGTGTAACCCTTCATTCATGAAATGATCTCCTATTTATAGAGAAATGAGGTATCATATGTGAATTTATATGTGTCCATCCTTTATTAGAAGGGGTGCATGTTATTACAGATATTTTACATACATGTGCCTAGAGCTTGGTGGATTTAAGTCTTAGTTGGCTCGGTTGGTGAGTCTTTTGACAGGTGCAACCAGTCGAATAGGATGTAGACGCCAGTCAATCAACTTGCTTTAGTGAATGTCGATCAAATAAGTTGGGCGTCATCGGTTGGTTGAATTCTTACTCGTAAGAGGACAGCGAGGTCGTCTCATTCGGCTTAGTGGGGTTGATCAGTTGATCAGGTCCAGTCACCAACCTGCAATTCCAGACAAGAAGCTCATGTCAATTAGGTGATACCAAGCTATTGGGCAAACATGCATAATAGTAATCCGGTAGATAGCAACCCTTAGACGAAGAGATTTAGGAGGATGACTAAGATTCTCCCTACAGACCCTTGATGGTGTTTAGGGAGACTGTTGAATACCTGAGAGAATTGTGAGACCTAAGGGGTTAGCATTTCCCCTTGGATTGGTACCATCTCAAGGATGCTTGTACATTCTCCTGTACTCGACGACTGGTTATACTGCTCAAGTTCATGTCACTCGACTATTTTGTTTAGTCACGATCATAATGCTTCCGATCAAACACATGGGCCCCCGAGCCTCCTGTTGGTGGGTCCTCCTTTAACACGACTTGTTTTGTTTGTGTAGTTAGATCTAATAGAGATTGATGCAGGTAATTTTTTGTTTGTGTATATATATATATATATATATATATA
>JXCR01148411.1:59432-78507 GCA_002079205.1 Phalaenopsis hybrid cultivar
ATATATATATATATATATATATTGAATAATTACATGTTATATCTTCCTCTTTATCTGGAACAAGAATTAGCTTTTAGCCTTCTTTACTTTTAAGCTTTTTTTTTTTGTTTAAAAAAATCATCTTTTTTCAGCGTATCAAATAAGTTATTTTGCTCTTCTTTGGAACTTTGGAGGAAAATTTGAATTATCTTAAGAGATTTAACAAAAAATTAAGAAAAAGGAATTCTTTTTAATTTTTTCAGAAGAAGCTGATATTAAGGAAAAGCCATGAACTTAGGAGAAAGAAGTGATTTACAGTTCCTGAGAGTCTCCAAAGGAGCTCATGAGCTAAAAAAAAAGATTGATAATTGGTCCAAATCTTCGAGTTTCAAAGGGCAAAAAAATTACATTTTTGATGAGCTTCTAAGAGGAGCAATGGAGTTCCAGGAATCACTGTTAATGCTTTCGAATCTTCAAAAAGCAACAGGCAGAATCTCAACGAAGAGAATAAGGCAAAGTGAAAGAGAGGAAAGTGCAGAAGAAAACTCCATTGATTTCATCAGACAAAAAAGATTGCACGAACGGACACTCTCCGCCGACAGTTCCTCGACCAATCACACGCAGGAAATGAAGCAGGTGATCAGAGACAAGTTTAATAAATTCGATTATGAGAAGGTTTCTTCAACCAAAAATTCAATTTTATGGAAAAGTGAAGTTGAGTTTTCTGCGCTGGGAAAGAAGATGAAAACTCCAAATTTGATTGCAAGGCTCATGGGTTTGGAAGATTTTCCTTTAATTGAGTCTGGGAAAGAGGAGAAGGAGCTTAAGAGAAGTAGAAGTCGTGCGGAGAAGAACAAAAGTTTGGATGAGATTATTGAAACCATGAGATCTACAGGTTTTCTGAAGAGTGAACANGCAAGGCAAAGTGAAAGAGAGGAAATTGCAGAAGAAAACTCCATTGATTTCATCAGACAAAAAATATTGCACGAACAGACACTCTACGCCGACAGTTCCTCGACCAATCACACGCAGGAAATGAAGCAGGTGATCAGAGACAAGTTTAATAAATTCGAGTATGAGAAGGTTTCTTCAACCAAAAATTCAATTTTATGGAAAAGTGAAGTTGAGTTTTCTGCTCTGGGAAAGAAGATGAAAACTCCAAATTTGATTGCAAGGCTTATGGGTTTGGAAGATTTTCCTTTAATTGAGGCTGGGAAAGAGGAGAAGGAGCTTCAGAGAAGTAGAAGTCATGTGGAGAAGAACAAAAGTTTGGATGAGATTATTGAAACCATGAGATCTACAGGTTTTCTGAAGAGTGAACAATCTGTAAGTTCTATGACAAAATCTGATTTGAAAAAAGAAGCAATTTTTAGTGAGAAAGACGACATCCCTCCGATTGTGATAATCAGACCTCTAAATTTGCTTTTTAGAAACACTGAAGAGGAAAATCTAATTTCAGAAACGTCGGATTTGATTTCTGAAGAGAGAGTTTCTGATACTGATTGTGAGTTCCATAAAAATTTGGAACAAAGTGAAGTGTTCAGCATTGAGGAGGAGAAAATAGAACCACCACAGAAGCTTAAAATAGCTGCAGCTGCTGCTCAGAAGCAGCTGAAGAGGGATCTTGTTCTGAAGGAAAGGAAAAGGATGGGTGATTTAGAGAAAATGGAAATTAATGGAAAGAAACAGATGAAGAAGAAGCAGTTGAAAGCCGTAAGAGAAACTAAGAACATGAATCCCAAAGAGGCTGAAACATTACAAGCCACAACAAGGTTTACTTCTCGGACAAATAAAACTGAGGAACAAAATATGAAGCATAAGTTTTTAATGAAGTCTGCATCATCTAATTATATTAGTCATGTGAAGTCTGAGAAGATTTCTGCAGGAAAACCAATTAGGAAGTCAAGTAAGGTAAAGTTCTGTTTTTTTGTTCTTTTTTAAATTTATAATGAAGCCCGCCATGATGAAATTCAGTAAGTTGCTTACAAAGACTCATCTATTTTGCAGCCTGAAGATAAAAAATCAGAAGGAAAGCTTAACGGCACTCTAACTGAAAACCGTGCAATTTCTAGAAGCAAGAGTATGTTAGCTGCTGATAGCCTCCTCAAGCAGGTGCTGAAGGAACCCGCAAAGCCTTTTAAGAAAGGTAGCCTATAAGGTGATTTACTTATTACTTATTCAAATTAAAATCCAACTGGATTACTTCTTTGGTTTATCCATGCAGGCAGGTCATTGACTAATCCAATCTTGAGCTGTTCTAGCCCCGGCTATTAGCTGACTCAATCTGATTTTGACATAAAGTTGGTTCCATTTCAATCAAAATTCAATCTTTATAAACAAATTCTTGATCCAATAGACATTTGAATCATAAAAACATTCATACAAGCATAAATAAATTGATTTGGTTAAGGTTCAACTAGCCGGGCCTAGCTAGTTACTCGGCTCATTGGCTTGAGTCCAACTAGATCCAAGCCCAAAATTGATTCAAATTAGGGTTTTATATGTAGGAGCTGAGAAGTCTGTGTAAGAATTTTTCTACTCTGAAACTTGCTTTGAAACTTACAATTCTTTTTTGATCACAGATGAGATCAGAAAAAACCATAAGGTAATATGTGAAGTTATACCAACGAATTACAAAGATGGAAGAGGTTTAGAGATGTTTGAAGAATCCATTAGAAAATTTTACCATAAACCCCCCACCATTGCTATAAAACATGCATTCTATCAAACAACATTCTTCGAAGAAGATGGAATTTTCTATGACCAACTGCTCCACAAATCAGCGAAGGGGAGAATGGTTCGAAAAAATCACGAGGAAAATCTTTCAACTCATCAAATGATACGAGAAAGAGCGGCAAATCAAGCAGCGTATAGATCTTTCAAACGCTTGTTGGAGGAGGACAATAATGGGATAAAGAAACTGAAAAGTTATAGCGAGTTTGATGATGCATGTTATGAAGATTGTATTGATTGTATATTGGAGAAGGACCTTTATTGCAAAGAAACAATGTTGAATGTAATATGGGATAATTGGATTTGTGTGGAGGAAGCAGACATAGTTGTCTTTGAAGTTTCTGAGAGAATTCTTTTCAGGCTTCTTCTTGAAGTTGCTAAGGATTTAAGTTAAAAAAATAAACTGTTTGCCTTATGTTTGTTCAGATTAATTCAAGTAGAAGTGCACTTCATGATCATAAATTTGTTTGAAAATGATTGAGAATCTTCTTATCTATCAATCTACTTTTGTAAATTTCTCTGTGAAACTTACTAATGCTCTATCTAAAGTCCATTGTATTTATCTAACAATTTACATATATAAACTTATCTATGAAATTTAATCATGCTCTATCTAGAATATATTAAATGTTTATATTTAAACTTAATTATGCTCTATCTAAGGTTCATTGTTTATATCTAATGATTTACATATATAAAAAAATTTATCTCCATTAGTCAGCAAAACTGTATCACTAATATCAAAACTAGACTATTTCACAACTACACCACATCTACTAACTTATTGTTATGGTTATTATTTGCATATTATATTTTTCCTTTTAAAGCATAACAATTCATTTTATGTATTCTTGTTTTTTACATTAAAATAACTGTAAAAGAGATTAATCTCCAAAAGAAAAGAATACAATAATTTATGCGATTTGATTTAAATATGCCTACATTCATGAAAGATAGGAGATGATCCAACCTATTAATAAAATTTGACAATCATTGTGTATAATATAAGGGCACTCACTAGGCCAGATGAAGAAAAAGAAAAAAGAGCAACTAGTCTCCCAAGATAATTAAGAGAAAAAATATAAATGATAACAAAACAATGATAATAGAACTATTAGAAAGTTTTACACGTTAGTAGCTCCTAAAAATGATATCATCGATTCATTAAGATTATACTCTGAATTTCTTAATATTAATTGTATATTATGATTTATTTATCATTAACTTTTTATCTTATCTTAGTCGTCAATGTTTTTCAACTCTTTCACATAAATACTTAAAATTATCTTTTGCTTTTATGCATGTTATGCTTTTATACATTAGATCATATAACAACAAAACGACTGCAAAAACAAATAAACTTACACGAAATCAACTCTTTTTTTCAAGCTTCCCCAGAATAGTTTGATACATAAATACTTCACATGTAATTTATGTATGAAAATTTGGATGATATCAAACAAATCATCAAAGACTTTTTCAAGCTTTCGAACAAAAATCTTAAACCCTACCACACAATCNGGTGGTATGTATGTAAATGCCCCTAATTTAATTTACCTAAAAAATAAGATGCATTCGTCGTTCCCATAGGAATGACAATTGGAACATGGTAAGAGATTCCCAAAGTAGACCTCACTAAATTAAATATAATTACAAAAATGGCCGACTCTCTAACAATTTATCTATATGTTAACAATTGCTTATGTTAAAATAGTAGGAAGATAGAATTACATACATATCACTAAACTTTTACGTATTTACATATCGGACGCATAAAGTTTCAATTTTTACGTATATGTCATCTTACCTGTTCATGAAATATGTATTTTCGCTTTTTAAAAGTTATATTTGTTTTATTTTTGATGGATATGAAGACTTTGGTTGGTAGAAATGTAAATATAGAAGTTTAGGTGTTAGATATGTAAATACATAGGACTTGGATGGTGTGTTTGTAAAATGCCCTTATCAATGTGGAATGAATCATTGAGAGCTCATTTAATTGCTTGAAGTCAGCATATTTAAGAGGCTTTTTAAATTATTTATAGAAATTAAAAAAAATTTATTTTCAAGTAGATCCAATCAAAAAAAATATTTACAGAAACAATTTTGGGATCGAAACGAACACCATGGTATTATTTACACAAATGAATGCATATTATTTTCAAAATAATTTTTTAGTTTCATATCATTGAATGTACATTATACATGAGATCCTTTCAAGTCAAATTTTGTATTGTGTTGACTAATGGTAATGTTCACTTCTATATATACAAATCATTTGATTATTTATATAAGAAAAAGTCTATTTTTAATTAATATAATGAATTTGTTTAACTAAATTTCAGAGTGAAATTGATTATTTTTTTTTTAATTTTAAGGGTATTTGGCAGCTAGTTAGGTTCAAGGGTGTTTAGGTAATTCTCCAAAGGCAACTTGTACTTTAAAGCCATGTCTTCTACTCTTCTTCTTCCTGCTCAATGTTTGTTTTAGACACACTGTTCTGAGTTCTTCTCCTCAAGCTTCAAAAATCCAATATGTTGAGAGCTTTGCTTCATACTGAAAATAATCTATTTTCATGAAGAGCCAAAGGAGAGAATTTTGAGCTCGTCTTTAAGCAAATATTGGTGAATTCAGCAGCCTTTTTTCAGGCAAGTTTCTCCTTTAATTATATAGATATATATATATATATATATATATATATATATATATATATATATATATATATATATATATATATATATATTCTTGAATAATTACATGTTATATCTTCCTCTTTGTCTGGAACAATAATTAGCTTTTAGCCTTTTTACTTTTAAGCTAAAATTCTTTTTTTTTTTTTTTTTTTAAAAAAAATCATCTTTTTTCCACGTATCAAAGAAGATATTTTGCTCTTCTTTGGAACTTTGGAGGAAATTTTGAAATAAAACCATGTTATCTTCAGAGATTTAAGAGAAAATTAAAAAAAAGGAGTTCTTTTAATTTTTTCAGAAGAAGCTGATATTAAGGAAAAGCCATGAACTTAGGAGAAAGAAGTGATTTACAGTTCCTGAGAGTCTCCAAAGGAGCTCATGAGCTCAAAAAAAAGATTGATAATTGGTCCAAATCTTCGAGTTTCAACGGGCAAAAAAATTACATTTTTGATGATCTTCTAAGAGGAGCAATGGAGTTCCAGGAATCACTGTTAATGCTTTCGAATCTTCAAAAAGCAACAGGCAGAATCTCAACGAAGAGAATAAGGCAAAGTGAAAGAGAGGAAATTGCAGAAGAAAACTCCATTGATTTCATCAGACAAAAAAGATTGCACGAACGGACACCCTCCGCTGACAGTTCCTCGACCAATCACACGCAGGAAATGAAGCAGGTGATCAGAGACAAGTTTAATAAATTCGATTATGAGAAGGTTTCTTCAACCAAAAATTCAATTTTATGGAAAAGTGAAGTTGAGTTTTCTGCGCTGGGAAAGAAGATGAAAACTCCAAATTTGATTGCAAGGCTTATGGGTTTGGAAGATTTTCCTTTAATTGAGGCTGGGAAAGAGGAGAAGGAGCTTCAGAGAAGTAGAAGTCATGTGGAGAAGAACAAAAGTTTGGATGAGATTATTGAAACCATGAGATCTACAGGTTTTCTGAAGAGTGAACAATCTGTAAGCTCTATAACAAAATCAGATATGAAAAAAGAAGCAATTTTTAGTGAGAAAGATGACTCCCCTCCGATTGTGATAATCAGACCTCTAAATTTGCTTTTTAGAAACACTGAAGAGGAAAATCTAATTTCAGAAACGTCGGATTTGATTTTTGAAGAGAGAGTTTCTGATACTGATTGTGAGTTCCACGAAAATTTGGAACAAAGTGAAGTGGTCAGCATTGAGGAGGAGGAAATAGAACCACCACAGAAGCTTAAAATAGCTGCAGCTGCTGCTCAGAAGCAGCTGAAGAGGGATCTTGTTCTGAAGGAAAGGAAAATGATGGGTGATTTAGAGAAAATTGAAATTAATGGAAAGAAACAGATGCAGAAGAAGCAGTTGAAAGCCGAAAGAGAAACTAAGAACATGAATCCCAAAGAGGCTGAAACATTACAAGCCACAACAAGGTTTACTTCTCAGACAAATAAAACTAGGGAACAAAATATGAAGCATAAGTTTTTAATGAAGTCTGCACCATCTAATTCTATTAGTCATGTGAAGTCTGAGAAGATTTCTGCAGGAAAACCAATTAGGAAGTCAAGTAAGGTAAAGTTCTGTTTTTTTGTTCTTTTTTAAATTTATAATGAAGCCCGCCATGATGAAATTCAGTAAGTTGCTTACAAAAACTCATCTTTTTTGCAGCCTGAAGATAAAAAATCAGAAGGAAACTCTAACGGCACTCTAACTGATAGCCGTGCAATTTCTAGAAGCAAGAGTATGTTAGCTGCTGATAGCCTCCTCAAGCAGGTGCTGAAGGAACCCGCAAAGCCTTTTAAGAAAGGTAGCCTATAAGGTGATTTACTTATTACTTATTCAAATTAAAATCCAACTGGATTACTTCTTTGGTTTATCCATGCAGGCAGGTCATTGACTAATCCAATCTTGAGCTGTGCTAGCCCCGGCTATTAGCTGACTCAATCTGATTTTGACATAAAGTTGGTTCCTTTTCAATCAAAATTCAATCTTTATAAACAAATTCTTGATCCAACATACATTTGATTCATAAAAACATTCATACAAGCATAAATAAATTGATTTGGTTAAGGTTCAACTAGCCGGGCCTAGCTAGTTACTCGGCTCATTGGCTTGAGTCCAACTAGATCCAAGCCCAAAATTGATTCAAATTATGGCTTTATATGTAGGAGCTGAGAAGTCTGCGTAAGAATTTTTCTACTCTGAAACTTGCTTTGAAACTTACAATTCTTTTTTTATCACAGATGAGATCAGAAAAAACCACGAGGTAATATGTGAAGTTATGCCAAGGAATTACAAAGATGGAAGAGGTTTAGAGATGTTTGAAGAATCCATTAGAAAATCTTACTATAAACCCCCCACCATTGCTATAAAGCATGCATTCTATCAAACAACATTCTTCGAAGAAGATGGAGTTTTCTATGACCAGCTGCTCCACAAATCCGTGAAGGGTAGAATGGTCCGAAAAAATCACGAGAACGATCTTGTAACTCATCAAATGATACGAGAAAGAGCGGCAAATCAAGCATCGTATGGATCTTTCAAACGCTTGTTGGAGGAGGACAATAATGGGATAAAGAAACTGAAAAGTTATAGCGAGTTTAATGATGCATGTTATGAAGATTGTATTGATTGTATGTTGGAGAAGGACCTTTATTGCAAAGAAACATTGTTGAATGTAATATGGGATAATTGGATTTGTGTGGAGGAAACAGACATAGTTGTCTTTGAAGTTTCTGAGAGAATTATTTTTAGGCTTCTTTTTGAAGTTGCTAAGGATTTAAGTTAAAACAATAAACTATTTGCCTTATGGTTGTTCAACTTAATTCAAGTAGAAGTGCACTTCATGATCATAATTTTGTTTGAAAATGATTGAGAATCTTCTTATCTAACAATTTACTTTTGTAAATTTCTCTGTGAAACTTACTTATGCTCTATCTAAAGTCCATTGTATTTATCTAACAATTTTCATATATAAACTTATCTGTGAAATTTAATCATGCTCTATCTAGAGTTTATTAAATGTTTATATTTAAACTTAATTATGCTCTATCTAAAGTTCATTGTTTATATCTAATGATTTACATATATAAAAAATTTTATCTCCATTAGTCAACAAAACTGCATCACTAATATCAAAACTAAACTATTTCACAACTACACCACATCTACTAACTTATCGTTATGGTTATTATTTGCATACTATATTTTTCCTTTTAAAGCATAACAATTCATTTTTTGTATTCTTGTTTTTTACATTAAAATAACTGTAAAATAGATTAATCTCCAAAAGAAAAGAATACAATAATTTATGTGATTTGATTTAAATATGCCTACATTCATGAAAGATAGGAGATGATCCAACCTATTAATAAAATTTGACAATCATTGCGTATAATATAAGGGCACTCACTAGGCCAGATGAAGAGAGAGTAAAAAAAGCAACTAATCTCCCAAGATAATTAAAAGAAAAATTATAAATGATAACAAAACAATGATAATAGAACTATTAGAAAGTTACACACGTTAGTAGCTCCTAAAAATGATATCATCAATTCATTAAGATTATACTCTGAATTTCTTAATAGGAATTGTATATTATGATTTATTTATCATTAACTTTTTATCTTATCTTAGTCGTCAATGTTTTTCAACTCTTTCACATAAATACTTAAAATTATCTTTTGCTTTTATGCATGTTATGCTTTTATACATCAGATCATATAGCAACAAAACCACTGCAAAAACAAACAAAGTTACACAAAATCAACTCTCTTTTTTCAAGCTTTCATAGAACTAGTTCGATACATAAATACTTCACACGTAATTTATGTATGAAAATTTAGATGATATCAAACAAATCATCAAAGACTTTTTCAAGCTTTCGAACAAAAATCTTAAACCCTACCACACAATTTAATTTAATTCATGCATGATTTTAGGTCAACAACTAACAATTATTTTAAAAGTTAAAGCCAAATTTTAATTGAAGTTGAATTGTTTTGTTCTATGTGGTGATAATATTTTTTCTTAACATAAGAACATAGACATGTAATCAATATTATCATTTTTTTGGTTGGAGTTGGTAACTCATTTTAGGATGACTATGGCTTACTACTTCATCATCTAAATTGTAATACTATTTTATTTGTAAAAATAAGAATATTTTGTCTAACTAAATATTCTAAATTATGAGTAAGGAGTGCAAGATCACAGTTCTATAAAATAATATTATTATTTATATTACTATAATGAAATCAATTAATCTTATAATGCTTTATAAGACTTTAACTGTTTCCATTATTTTACTATGTTGTATGAGTTTGCAAAAAAAAAATTGAATAAGATGTAGTTCTAATTAATTGAAATAGTATATAACTATTATATTAATAAAATTAATCAAAATTATTAACATATGTATCTAAAACATGTCATAAATAAAGGAAATATTTCATTTAAATTTTAAAATCTAAATTTACATCATATAATTAGTAAATGTTTTTATTAGAAATTTTGAGGCATTAATAACTATATATATATATATATATATATATATATATATATATATATATATATATATATATATATATATANTACAAAAGTTGGAGGAGAGGTTCCAATATAAAACAACCAAAAAATACTTTTAACACATCCCTAGAGGTTCCTCCTCCCATATTGCAACTCACATGAAATGAAAACTCCAAACTTACAAGTATACCCAAGCCAAAAAAGCAAAAGTCAAAATTAGTATACTTGTGCCCGTGTAGTAGAAATAACAGGAAAAGAAACAAAAGAGAATCCAAGAAAAAAAAAAGAGGTAGCAGGAAACTCCTAATCCACTGGAACACTCCAACAAACAGCAATGTAAACTGGGATGTCGATCGACTGAGCAGAGCAGTCAAACAACACAAATACCAACGTAAACCAAGAGATCAAGAGAGTCAGAGACACAAAGCCAGAAAGGGGTGCAATCTGAAACATGCCAGCAAAATAAAGAAAGCATAAAAGGAAGGGTGTAAAACCAAACCAAAGTAAAGATATGAGAGCATTCAGCCATAAAGGCGAGCAACAAGTAGTTTCTAAAATCTAACATAAGGCAAATACATGTTATCCTCAGTAAGGAGACGTCTAAGGGGAGCAGGGGGAGATAAACCTACAGAGCATGCATCCCCTGCTTTCCTGGCTAACCAATCGGCAAGGGAGTTGTCCTCCCTATGGATGAAACTCCAACGCACTTTCATATGTCTTTCAGAAATTAAAGCAGAAATACATTTAAGAATGCATATAATATCCCAGAGAGGAGGATAGATACCCAACAGTATATCATAGAGCATTTTCAAATCAGTTTCCCCCTCAATCGTATGAAAATTGAAAGTGATTGCCACCGTTAATGCAAGAAAAATCCCCTAGCATTCTGTGGCTAAGGGGTTGTCACTAGCAATAGGAGAAGTAAAATAACACATACACTTACCCTCAGAATTTCTAAAAATGCCCCCAACCGCAGCAGATAAATGGCTCCAACTGCCTTCCACATTCACTTTAACCCATCCGGAAGAAGGGGGAACTCACCTGATTAAACGGGGGGGGGGGGTCTTGAAGTTCGAAACATCACCGGTACAGACCTTGAGGGCCTTGGTGTAATAGGCCAACACATAAGAAGCTGTCATAGAAGCTGCAGGAGGGGGGAATTATATTCGAAGCTATTTCTCGTGGTCCAAGTAAACTAAAGGACCAACAAAGGAAGGGAAAACCCTTCCCCCTTATCATCAAAAGCCTTCCATTGCCACAAATAAATACTTAGGATGCCTCTATGGATCCAGGGGATACCAAAGTGTAAGCCCAATATATTTCAAACATTCAAAGAAAAAACACATTAAAAAAATATGTGTCTCAAATCTTCCTCAGAGACTTTGCACATAGGACATCTCGAAGCCAATTTAAGGTCTTTCAACTTTAGAATGTCATTAAGAGGCAGTAAAGAAGAGAAAATTGCCAGAGGAAAAATGAGATAGAGGTATTTAAAAGTTTGTGTCAAATCCATTTTCCCCAAAACCAATCCCAGCGAGAGTGTAAAGTGTCATAGGCTAACTTGCATACCGATTGAGAAGTGGTCTTCTTTCACACGGGGAAATCCCTATGGGAAGGGGTAATAGGAATAGTATTTATATGCTTAACATTTTGCTCCCCTACAATAGAACACAATTTGATGAAATCCCATCTATCTTGAGAAAAGAAATCAGAAACAAGTAAGTTATTAGTATGGGGAGGATGAGAATATTCAGAGAGAGAAGACAATCCCCAATTATCATTCCAGAAAGAGATGTTATCATCGCCAATGTCCCAAAACATGATATCACTAGCAATAGACCTAGAATTAACAACAGCTTTCCAGATCCGAGAATCACCAACCTTCCACAAAACTTGAGACGGGTGAGAAAAATCACAGTATTTTTGATGCATAAAAGTGGCCCATAGAGATGAGCCCATTATAAATTTAAACCAGAGTTCGCAAAGGTTTATTTCTACAGTGTGATTCAAGGCTTTAAAGCCAAAATCGCTAGCCTTTTTAGGCTTACACAACCTTTGCCAAGAGCTCCAAATCTTCTTAGCACCATTCCCCCCAAAAGGAATTTATTGAAAAGCCTCTCCATGACATTAATAACACTTTTCTTTAGATTAAACACCTGCAAAGTAAATAGAAGAATACTCTGAAGCACACTAGATAACAATGTTATCTTGCCCCCAGTATAAAGGAAAACATTTCTTCAATCGTTAATTTTATGCTTAATTTAATCAATAACATCATCCAAATGAATATGTTTCCCCCTTCCCCTAATCAAATTAACCCCAAGGTATTTAAGAGGGAGAGAGGCATAGTGATAACCTGTATAAGAAACCCCCCAATGAATAAGTTGTTGCTTAACATGTTTGCCAAAATACATCTGACATTTGTCACAATTAAAAACTAGTCCAGAACAATTATGGAAATCATTTAAGAGCCTCATTAATTTTTTTAAGGCAAGTTTAGAGGCATCAACAAAAATAATAACATCATCCACGTAACCAAGGTGAAAAACCACCATTTTGGCCTTATGAGAAAATTGTGTATGTGGGTGGATCAGTTGAAAATGATTGAGTATTCTAGATAAATAACTAAAGGCTAAAATGAAAATAATAGGAGAGACAGGGTCCCCCTGTTTATTGCCCCTGCATGCAGTGAAGAAACTATAAGAATTACCATTAACCAGCACGAAGTAATGATTGTTAGCCAACCATCTTTTAATAAACTGGAATTGAAACCTCTGGCCTTCAAAACGTTGATGATAAAATCTCAGCTAATTGTATCAAAGGTCTTCTTGATATCTAATACTATACCTAGATTGCCACCCCTGCATTTTTTATCAAGATCTTGTAAAATTTCCTATATATAAATAAATAAATATATATNTAGATATTATCATTATATGAAATTTTGAAAATATTATATTTAAAGAATGGATATTAAGAAAATAAACCCTTGAAATTTTTTTTGAAATGATCTTACAAGTATGCTATGATATTTTATAAATTTATTAGCTTTTTTTTGGGCTTTAGTTGTGTATTTGTAGCCCAAAATAGCTTCATAATTTATCTATTTAAATGCAAGAAAGATTCTCTAAATATCTTCTTAACTTAGCATTGGCTTTTCTCAATTCAAACAGGGGCCAAAAAAAGTGAATACACATTACAAAAGATTCTAATTAATTAAAAGGTAAAATACTTTAAAAAATATTCTATTCTATTTCAAACATATATATATATATATATATATATATATATATATATATATATATATATATATATATATATATATATATATATATATATATATNTTACTTTATAAAGTGGGTATCTAAGCCTCTTAAAAGTTAGGAGATTAGAGTTGTGTTTTTCTAAATGTAAGAGAGAATATCAAGTTGCATTAACCAAAAAATTTCTATGTTTATTTTCTCGTGTTACAGAGAATGTTTGCAAAAAAATCTCTAATTAGCGGAAATAATAGTTTATTTTGGCCAAGAATAGACGTAAGGGTTGCATCTGGCCAACCACATAAACATATCATTAGCTCAAGCTCCCTAGCTTAATTTATTTTTCTTACACATTTAATTAATTCTTGGAATAAATTCATGAGCTATCATAATAATTTATGTTGTTATGTTATGTGGGGAAAATCATTTTGCATGTGCTTAAATTCATAGTACTACTTTCTCACAAATAAATTTTTTATGCTTTTTATATCTTGTTTTACACGGCAATAACATAGATATTATTATATTAAATTGGAATAGCTTGTGTTTTTTAATTTCATCATTTTTAACTAATTTTACACTCAAGTATGGAAATTAATCATTCATTAAAAAATTGTTGGGTGTGTTTTGATTTGTAATTTTAATTGAAAAAAAAATTATTTAACTTTCATTAGCATCATTTATGAAAATCATAAAATATTTAAAATATAATACTTCACAAAGTGTCCATTCATTTCCATTTTTTTTCGTGACATTTAACTATCAAAGTGTGTATAGACATAAATATGTATAAAAATATAATAAAGTTGAAAAAATCATTTTTTATTTCTTTTCATGATAAATTAAATTAAAAATCTTTCTAAAAGAATAAAATTTTTTTAAAAAAGGCCTTAACTTTAAAATCATCCTCACTTATTATTTTAAAGATTTAAAGGAAACCTTTTTTTTTCATTATGATTTAATAATATTTTGTAACTATATATTCTTATGCAATGCATAAGATGACAAATTTTTCAAAAAGATGATGTGTTATATAGTAATTTCTTTTAAAAAGTAATATTTAATACTTTCTTTTTTTTAAAGGATTATTTCTTATGGTCTCAATAATTCAACCTCAAGCAAATCCAACTTAAGCTTAAAAATTATTCAAAGTAAATGAATCAAATTTTATGTTGAGCCAAGTTTTTTCATAGGCTATATCAATTAACATTTTGAGCGATTATTAATTTTTTAGTCTTATTTATGGGTATAAAATTAAATCATTAATGTATTTTTTAATTAATAATAAATAAAGTTTTGGTTAATATTATAATATCTAATAACTTTTAAATTATAATATCTACACATATATTAGTAATTAAATTAATATTTATGTTATAATAGATAAATTATATAAACAAAAATGCTCATATTGAAATTGTGCACTCAACATATATTTGCCCTTAAATTTGATAGGCAAGTTCTTTCTTCNTTTTTAAATTATAATATCTACACATATATTAGTAATTAAATTAATATTTATGTTATATTAGATAAATTTTATAAATAAAAATGCTCATATTGAAATTGTGCACTCAACATATATTTGCCCTTAAATTTGATAGGCAAGTTCTTTCTTCATCCATTGAATGTTTAAAGTTAAATTTATAATGTATTAGAATCTTATAATAACTAGAAGTTAAAAGTTAGTTTCAAAATAACTCTTCAATACTAATTTATGATTAAAATGTAATATTATATATTAAATCCTTTAATATGTAATTTAAACANGAATTTCAAGGGCTTATTTTCTTAATATTCATTCTTTAAATATAATATTTTCAAAATTTCATATAATGATAAAATCTAACATTTCAATCTATAGGTTCATGCACATTAATTTAAGTGTATATTTTTTAAATAATTATTTTTTTTGTTGATTTTTTTCTTCATTTTCCATCAAAATTTGGCAGTACTTTAGATAAGAAATTTATTTTACTTTATAGAGTTGGTACCTAAGCCTCTTAAAAGTTAGGAGATTAGACTTGTGTTTTTCTAAATGTAAGAGAGAATATCGAGTTGCATTAACCAAAAAATTTCTATGTTTATTTTCTCACTTTATAGAGGATGTTTGCAAAAAAACTCTAAGTAGCGGGAATAATAGTTTATTTTGGCCAAGATTAGACGTAAGGCTTGCATTTGGCCAACCACCTAAACATATCATTAGCTCAAGCTCCATAGCTTAATTTATTTTTCTTACACATTTAATTAATTCTTGGAATAAATTCATGAGCTATCATAATAATTTATGTTGCTATGCTATGTGGGGAAAATCATTTTGCATGTGCTTAAATTCATAGTACTACTTTCTTACAAATAAATTTTTTATGCTTTTTATATCTTCTTTTACATGGCAATAACATAGATATTATTATATTAAATTGGAAAAGCTTGTGTTTTTTATAATTTCATCATTTTTAACTAATCTTACACTCAAGTATGGAAATTAATCATTCATTAAAAACTTGTTGGTGTCTTTTGATTTGCAATTTTAATTGAAAAAAAAATTTATTTAACTTTCATTAACATCATTTATGAAAATCATAAAATATTTAAAATATAATACTTTACCAAGTGTCCATTCATTTCCATTTTTTTCCATGGCATTTAACTATCAAAGTGTGTATAGACATAAATATGTATAAAAAATATAATAAAGTTGGAAAAAAAATCATTTTTTTTATTTCTTTTCATGATAAATTAAATTAAAAATCATTCTAAAAAAATAAAAAAAATTTAAAAAATGCCTTAACTTTAAAATCATCCTCACCGATTATTTTAGAGATTTAAAGAAAACCTTTTTTTTCTCATTATGATTTAATTATATTTTGTAAGTATATATTCTTATGCAATGCATAAGATGACAAATTTTTCAAAAAGATGATGTGTTATATAATAATTTCTTTTAAAAAGTAATATTCAATACTTTTTTTTTTTTAAGGATTATTTCTTATGGCCTCAATAATTCAACCTCAAGCAAATCCAACTTAAGCTTAAAATTGATTCAAAGTAAATGAATCAAATTTTATGTTGAGCCAAGTTTTTTCATAGGCTAGATCAATTAACATTGAGTGATTACTAATTTTTCAGTCTAATTTATGGGAATAAAATTAAAACATTAATGTAATTTTTAATAGTAATAAATAAAGTTTTGGTCAATATTATAATATCTAATAATTTTTAAATTATAATATATACAAATAATTTAGTAATTAAATTAATATTTATGTTATATTAGATAAATTAAATAAATAAAAATGCTCATATTGAAATTGTGCACTCAACATATATTTGTCCTTAAATTTGATGGGCAAGTTCTTTCTTCATCCATTGAATGATTAGAGTTAAATTTAAAATGTATTAGAATTTTATAATAACTAGAAGTTAAAAGTTAGTTTCAAATTAACTCTTCATACTAATTTATGATTAAAATGTAATATTATATATTAAATCCTATGATATGTAATTTAAATAAAAGTATAAATTAGATGGATTGGATGGATGTGACTTTTCTCCTTTATGCTTATTAAAAAGAAAAGAGAAAAAAAATTCAACATTTTGAGAGAAACTTGATTCAAAATGGAGCTTAGAATCTTGAAGATTATAATGAANGTAAATTTAAAATGTATTAGAATCTTATAATAACTAGAAGTTAAAAGTTAGTTTCAAATTAACTCTTCAATACTAATTTATGATTAAAATGTAATATTATATATTAAATCCTTTAATATGTAATTTAAACAAAAGTATAAATTAGATGGATTGGATGGTTGTGACTTTTCTCCTTCATGCTTATTAACAAGAAAAGAAAGAAAAAAAATTCAACATTTTGAGAGAAACTTGATTCAAAATGGAGCTTAGAATCTTGAAGATTATAATGAAATTTTGTCCATCATTGCAACATACTATTTATATACATTTTTTTTTGGTATATTGGTAGAGCAACCTCTCTGAAGATCGTAAGTCCTCTCAGGTCACGAGTTCGAATCCTCTGGAGGTGAAATGTCGTCTTAAGTCTGGTGGTACTTGAATGGTTTAATGAAGTCTGCAATCTGCATTAGAGGGAGGGGAGAGAGGGAGTGGGGTATACACAAATGGCTAAAAACTATAACAATAGATTAAATGAAGCAGGCCCAACCATATTATGTTTTTTGATCATCATACACATCACACACTTAAATTTTAATGTTTAAATATATATAATATTTAAATCTTTAGCATTACAATAAAAATATCACTAATACTAATTTAAAAAATACACATTTGAATGAATATATCTTAAATGTTATTATGATATCATAACACAAATAAAAATCAATTTTTTTGTGTTAAAGCATGCATATAATTATTAACTGTAGCATATATATAAACAAAAAATTTTTAATGGCCAACGGCCCCTATCTCACTACTATCACAGAAACGCTTAATCTCAGTACCAACTATCTGATTAACATTTATTTTCTTCAAGCAAAACATCACATGATGAGTTATAAAACTCTCAAGTCTTAAACACAATAATTCTCCAAGAATAATGTAAGTTTTACAATAACAAGCNTAAAAGTTAAAAAGGTGGTATTTTTTATGTGATACAAAAGATTTGGGTGGTGTAAATGTAAAAAGTAACATTTAGGCGTTTGATATGTGATTACATAGGAATTGGGAGGTAAATGTTGCTTAGCAGATCTGTATAATGTTATTGACCATGAATTAGAACAAAAAAATTATGCAAAACATTCATTTAAGGAGGAAAGACATGGAAGTATTATCATATTTGTCTTGATAAACCATGCTATAGACAAGCGAAGAGTTAAGGTGGTAGGGTGGAGGGAGAGAAAGGTAGAAGCGTAATTTAGTAGTGCTGCTTTTATTTCAATGCATTTAAAAAGTTTTTACTTCTTCCCATACTCATTATTGTGGAATTTCTTGGTAATGGAGGTGCCAACACTATATCCTTCATGGTATGGTGGTGGATGGAGGAGAATTGTTAATTCAATGTAGTGATGATGCGATTATGGACTCTCTGGTAATTTAATTCCATGAAAAATCAAAATTTTAGCCGTTCAATGCTAATATTGGCTAATTAAAATGCATAGGGGCATTTACATATATACCACACAATTCTAATATATTTACATATCTAAAACCTAAACTTCCATATTTACTTACAGAACACTCAAATCATTGACATCACATCAAAAATACTATTATCACTAGCTTTTTACAAGTAAAATACTCCTTTTCATGTATAGTTTTTTAATAACAAGGTGTTATAAATGTAGATTATTTTAGGCAATTTACAGTTTGAACTTATTTTCCAATCATGCAACATCAAATAGGCAATATAAAGAATATTGATACAACTATTCGATATTCCAACAATGCTGTTATGAGCGGACTTCGAGATTTGTTGAAGACTTCCATTAATTATGGGGGAAGAAAAAGAATTAATGAAAAAAATACATTGTTGGGCTATTTAAATTCCTTATTTTGTATAGATGAGTAATTTCTTAGATCATCACAATTCATTTGCAAATGTTCTTTCCCTTCAATCACAATACAATTTCCTATAGGATGAGTATGAACCTATGGTTGTGTGTAACAGATAGGCCTGATTTTATATCAATTATATCTACTAACAAAGGAATGATAACTTTATAAAAAGATATTGTTAGGCAAGTAATTTAGTAATTTTGATTGAATACAAATTTTGCCTAAGTTTCAATCATGTGTGTGCCGTTGAAAAGTGACTCCTGCGAGTGCGCTTGTACAAGTGCTCCTACCATATTCGAGGAAAATTATTTCTTTTTACAAATATGAAACACCAATTTCTTATTGTGATAAATTTTTCTCTCAATTATTTCACACATTTTATTATTGGCTC